>CAUYUJ010014604.1:669522-687022 GCA_963575745.1 Prorocentrum cordatum
AGGATGAGGAGGAGGGAGGAGAAGGGAGGAGAAGGGGGGAGGGAGGAGGGGGGAGGAGGGAAGGAGAGGGGAGGAGGAGGAGGAGGAGGAGGAGGAGGAGGAGGAGGAGGAGGAGGAGGAGGAGGAGGTGTTAACATGTAAGCGTTCAGGTGACTGGGGAGGGAAGGTGCCCCCGTTACCTTTGGCTCAAGTGTTTAACGGCTGAAGCTACCGAGACTCGCTTCGCCGTGCGGAAGTAAAAAGGTGACCGATCGTCATCGCTGTCACCGGGCTCCCGTGCAGAACCCTCCTCGGGGTTTTGCATGGTAGCGGAGCGCGGTTGCCATGGCGGCGGCGGCCGCTGCAGCTAGGCCCGCGCAGGGCGACCCGCCGGTCAACCTTAATGTGCCGGCGGACAGAGATGCATGGGTCAACATGGACCCTAACCGCTTCAACGACCTGTGCGAGCAGGCGTACCTGAACGGGGACTTCAGTAACGTTCAGACGGCGTTACTAGCAAATCATTATGGACTTGCGACGTTCATTAACGAGCGAGTGACACAGGGCCGAAGGGAAGTATCAAACGCTGAGGCATTTCAAATGTTACAGAGCGCTCAGAAGACCAACGGCATGTTGTTAGCGATAACGAAGAGAAGCGCTGCGCTTGAAACGGATGCTCGCAGGTTGGTAGAAAGAGTCACCGAGTTGGAAACCAACGGCGAAGTACAAGAGAAGTTAATTGAAAAAATGGGTCAACTTTCGGAAGCAATCAACGGCGGAAGCGGAAGTAAGCACGGGAGCGGTAAACCGATAAGCGAGTACAAAGCATTACAGGCGTTAAAGAACTTCAGTGGAGAAAGAGCAAAGTTCAGAGACTGGAACGACAAGTTCTTAAACGCGCTTGCCCAAGTAAAGCCGAGTTACCGACCGGCGCTGAAAATGTTGAACAAGAAGTTGGAGACACTCGACGGAGTTGTCCCAGAGGAAGATGATGATGATATCATACGCATAATGAACGGTCGGTGAACAGCAAGCGAATACTTAAAGGCAAACCAAGCTAAACAAGCAGATGATGACAACAACGGAGATTATGAGTTTACCGAGGGGGACAAAACTCAAATGGAGGAAGACTTATGGTACATCCTCAACGAAAAGCTCGAAGGCGCAGAAGCAAGGGGAAAATTAAAGGGACTCATGGATGGTGACGGAATTATGGCTTGGCACAAGGTTTACAAATGGTACTCGGCTGTGACCGGAGCGACCCTTTCCTCAAAGATGACGCGCGCCATGAACCCTGAGCCGCCCAAGAAAATTACCGACACCGTTACCCGACTTGAGGAGTGGGGCGCGTTAGCGGAGAATCTTGAAAAGTATGGCAAGGATTACTCACTGCTCCTCCCCTTTAAGGTTACCGCGCTCAGGGCAATAATGGTGCATGCGAATGATTGGTTTGACGAGTGGCAGCAGGCGTGTTGGCGGACGCCCGACGCACTTAACATTGACTCGTTCCAGAAGTTATACTCCAAGTGTGAAGATTGGGCGCGCAAAAAGAAACTCGACTCAGACACTGAGAATAAGGATGCGATGGGCATTGGAAATATTAACGAGACGAGTCAAGGGTCCGAAGATGTCTGGGATCAGACAGGATGGGTCGACGAAGGCGGAAATTGGTGGCCAGAGGATGGATCTTGGAGTTGCGGGTCCTGGGCTAATGAAAGCGACACTGGAGATCATGAAGAAGCCGACGCCGTAAACAAGGGTAAAGGTAAAGGCTCAGGCCCCAAATGTTACAATTGCGGAGGCATGGGTCATTTAGCCAGGAATTGCACAAAGCCTAAACAGTTCACGAAAGGAGGCAAAGGTGGCAAAGGCGGCAAAGGCAAAGGTTACCGTGCCACCTATGGATCCTACATGAAAGGTAAGATTGGAGGCAAACAAGGTGGTAAAGGTGGCGGCTCGCGGGGTGGAAGTTACGGTGGCCAAGGAAGATTTACCCCCCACAGCGAGCGTGGGTGCTACAAGTGTGGAGCTAAAGGGCACATTGCCGTTAACTGCCCAAGTCCCAAGAAGACCGCCAACGAAGTTGAGCAAGAGAGACCAACGGTGAACGCGGAAAGTGAACAAACCACCTCGTTTGGCCAACCGCAGCACGTGCTCAGTGTTGAGATGAATGATGAAGTGAACGTGCCACCGGAACAGCTCACAGCTGAGGAGATTAACGGACAATGGGCGCTGCCCTCGCATTCCAGAAAGAAAATGGCGCGTGAAGTCGCAGTGGGCCTGAGAAAAGCTTACCAGGAGCATCGGTGTAACGGGGGCTGCAATCATGTAAACCAATGGGGCCAGAGGATAAGTACAAGTATATAGCAGGAAAAGAGCTGGTTGGAGAAATGTGGAGAGATTGAGCTAATCGAGATGCGAGACTGTGATCCAGAAATTAACGCGGTGCCACCTCAGAGCACAACGCGCGAAACAATCGTGGTTGCCGTGGACTCTGGAGCGTGCAACACGGTAGGGCCCCCGAGAATAGGCACCTACTTCCCCATTAAACAGACAGATGCGTCAAAGCAGGGAAGACACTACAGCGCAGCAAACGGAACGACGATAAAGAATTACGGGCAGCGAGTAGTCACCGGCAAGAATGAACGTGGAAACTCAGTCAGCATGCCAATTCAAGTGGCGGAAGTCAACAAAGTTCTGGGATCTGTCAGAGAAATGGTAAACGCTGGAAACAGAGTTGTATTTGACAAGGACCTGAACGGGAGATCCCTGAGTCATATTATGAATAAGGCCACGGGTAAATGCACAACCATCCACGAGAAGAACGGCACGCTTCAGTTTAACATCATGGTGCCGAAGGGACCAGTGGAGGCTGTCAAGCCCAAGAGTGAAGTAAACGCAGCTGAGGGTTTTTCGCGGCCGGGAACCCTCGAGGCGGACCTGTTCTACTGAGCCCCTCATTGCCCGTGAGACCAAGCGAAAACTTAAACGTCTTTAACGCCGAAGAGGGCGAAGGGAGTGAAAGTGGGGGCAGCGAAAGTGAGTTGAGTGACGTAGAAGACGTGTTTGTAAGTGACGAAGCAGAGTTACCGAAGAAAGTTCACTGTGACATGAGACCATCAAGGGAGGATGTTGAGGCGCACAATACAACACATTTACCTTACCGAAGCTGGTGCCCACATTGCGTTAGAGGCAAAGCGCGTAGGCGCAATCACAGGAGACGTAAAAGGGAAAGGAACGGAGGTGTACCAGTAATTTCGATGGATTACATGTGGCTTAAAGGAAGAAAGGAAGAAGGCGAAAGTGCTAGCAATGGTAACCCAATTCTGGTCATGCATTGCAGGGAAACCAAATTAACGTGGAGCCGGGTGTTGTTGAAGAAAGGAGTGGGTTCATACTCAGTAAAAGTGGGATGTGACATGATCGGCTTTACCGGATATAAGAAGGTTATACTGAAAAGTGATGGAGAAGCGGCAATTACGGCGCTGGCCAACAGGATTAAAGCGTCGTGTGACCTCGACATGAGTGTTGAAGTCAGTCCTGTAGGCGATTCAAAGGCCAACGGTGAAATTGAGAGAGCAGTTAGAACGGTGCAAGGACAAGACAGGACATTAAAGAGCGCCTTGGATGCCAATTACAAGACCGAGTTTAGTGAAAGCCATGCGATTATACCATGGCTGGTAAGCTATGCGTCTTCTCTGATTAACAAATTCACGATAGATACGGATGGAAAGACAGCCCATGAAAGATGTAGGGGGAGAAAGTTTAACAAACAAATTCCTGAGTTCGGTGAATGTGTCATGTGCTTAAAGACGCCTGCACACAAAGGCCGTGAAAAGCTTGAGATGAGATGGGAAAGTGGAGTGTTTTTGGGAATCAACGAGAAGAGTCAGGAGCTCATCATCGGGGCGCCGAACGGAGCGATCAAGGCGCGCGAGTTCAAACGAAAAGGAAGTGAAGCGGAAAGATGGAATATCAACGAGATCACCGAGATGAAGGGGTTACCTTGGCAGCCTGACCCCAGCGCGGCAGGAATGGAGTTACAGTCTAGAATTATGGTACCCATGGACTTACCAGAGCAAGAGTTAACGGCGCCTGAGACGAAGCCGCTGATTGCGCGAGGAATAGCCGTAAAGAAGCACGAATATCTAAAAATGGGACCGACGCCGGGATGTTACGGGTGTAAATGCCTAGTTAGAGGCGACAAAGAGCATAAACCACATAATGCTGATTGCAGAGCTCGCGTGATCGAGTGGTTAAAAAGACAAGAAAGCCCAAACATACAAGCAAGGTTAGCCTCGGCCCAACTGAGACTCGAAGGTAAAAGCCGTGCGTCTGAAAGTCAAGATCAGGGATCAGAAAGTCAAGCGAAGAGACTGGGACTTAACGTACCACCCCCGTTGGGCGCCAAAGTTGAGGATGCAAAAGATGAGTGGGTGATAAAAGGAAACAAAGTTATATGTCAACACCGGCGACCAAGAAGAGAGTTAGCCTTTCCCACCAATGGTGGATGCCCTGTCGATTGGGATAAACTTAAACCCAGGAGATTTACCCATGCCATGCTAAACGACAGCGGTGAAATACGTGAGCATGAAGATGCTTGGTGCGGCAAAGAGGGAGATGACCAAACATGGGCAATGGGAAACCCCTTTAACGGTTATTTGACCGGGTGGACCGAGTTTGAAATTGAAGATGAAGAAATGAAGGACCCACCAAGTGAACCGATTAAACGAAAAGCAGATAGTGACCACGATGAAGAAGATCAACAGGCAACTCAGCATCGCCAACTTAACCCGGAACAAGATGAAGAAATGTCAGAAGTAAACGATATCAGACTGGGACTCAACATGATGGGATTTGACCCTGAGCTGGTTGAGTGGCTGATGAGCGGGGAGTTGGACGTCGTGCATCAGTTAAACGAAGTAAGGAGGGCCGCCAAGCTTCACGGCGCGAATCAACATGAAACTCAGGCACACGTAACCGAGGCATATTCGCCAGTGAGGGTTACGGGCATGGCAGAGAAAATGGGATTGATACCTGGGTTAGCAATGGACTTAACAACGCGCGACCAACATGGTAACTCATGGGACTTTAACGTGCCAGCCATGCGAGCGAGAGCAAAAAAGATAGTTAAGTCCAAGTCAGCCCTGTTGCTAGTGGTGAGTCCCATGTGCGCAGCTTTCAGCAGGCTCCAAACGTTTAACTTTTAAAGATTAGGTGCTGACCGAGTAAAACAAATGTTGGACTACGGGATCAAGCACTTAACATTTGCGATGGAGCTTTGTGAAATTCAACGGCGAAATTGGTTATACTTTCTGTTTGAACATCCCGCGGGTGCGACCAGTTGGAGTACATCAACAGTGCAACGGTTGCTCAGAAACAAAGATGTTAAAGTTTACAATGGAGACTTATGCTGTTACGATTTGAAGCAGATAGTCAAAGGCGAGGAGATGTTCATTAAAAAACCAACCAAGTTCATGACAAACAGCCCGGCCATAGGTCGCGAGTTAAGTTGGAGATGCAAGGGGCAACGCACACACATGGAGTTAACTGGTGGCGGAAGAACTCACCGATCATAAGTTTATCCAGACAAGTTGTGCCGAGCGATATTGAAGGGACTTGTGGAACAAATGAAGATTGACGGACGTCAAGGAGGCACATTTAAAGAAGAGGAAACGACAAACATGGAAGTTGATGAAGAGGGGCAAAGTGAAATGCAGATAAACGAAACTATCTGGGCATGTGGCCATTCGAACCAAGACAGAGAGCACAAACACCAGTTAACATGGACGAGAAAAGACTATGGAACCAAAAGATTGATGCTGCCAGGGTCAAGTGGACCACAATGGAGCTCATGTGTTAGGAGACTTACCGTTGACTTGGATACGGGGAAAGTTATCGAAGACAGGCCCGTGAACGAGATCACGGGCAGAGAAAGGAGGAGAATGTTCAAGAAGGGACCGGTTAACATTTCTTCCACCTTTACGTATGAAGCTGTTGGCGAGACTGCCCCACACAAATGGAAGTGCAGTGCACGTGAACATGAGGGCTGGCTCAAAACGCCCAGTACCTGTGCAGCGTGTGAAAAGGTTGGCACAGTTAAACTTCTCCCCATGAATATGATTAACGTCGTTCACAAGGAAAATGGAGAGATAACCCAAGCATGGGACGATGTTACAGGAAACGAACTTGATCCTAAACTAACAATGAAAGCGCGTCAGGAAGAAATGGGGCAATTTAGAAAGCACAAGGTTTACGAGAAAGTTAAAGAAGAAGTGTGCTGGCAAGTTACGGGGAAAGCACCCATTGGAACCAGATGGATATATATTAACAAAGGAGATGAGTTAAGCCCTGACCACAGGTCAAGACTAGTGGCCCAACAAGTTAAATACAACTCCACAGAAAAGAATATATTTGCGGCTACGCCTCCACTGGAAGCACAGAAACTACTCTTCTCAATGGCGGTTACCGAAGGAGTGGGATTCAAGAAAGGCGAGCGCGAGAAAGGATTAAAGCTGGCATTCATTGACATTAAACGAGCTTACTTTTACGCTCCTGCAAAGAAAGACATGTTTATCAGGCTACCGGACGAGGATTACGAGCCGGGCATGTGTGGAAAGTTGCTGAAGTCAATGTATGGAACAAGAGATGCGGCAAGCAATTGGGAAGACTGTTACATGGACTTTGCCATTAAAGTTGGGTTCAAGAGTGGAGTTGCGTCGCCGTGCGTGTTTAAGCACGAGACCCGAGCCCTATGGCTAACGGTCCATGGGGATGACTTTACGCTACTAGGGGGTGACCATGATCTCGATTGGTTTGAAAATAAAATAAAGGAGGAGTTTGAGGTAAAAGTGAGAGGACGACTTGGACCGGGGGAGGAAGACATGACGGCGATCAGGATTCCTAACAGGTTTGTGGAGTGGACTGAGGAAGGATTGAGATATGAGGCTGATCAAAGGCATGCGGAAATAATTGTGAAAGAGTTTGAGCTTGAGGGAGTAAAAGTGAGGACTGAGGTGCCAGGTGAACGCATTCCAGTTGAAGAGGGAGACGAGGTAGAACTTTCGCCCAACATGACTAAGCGATATCAGGCATTAGCGGCTAGAGCAAATTATTTAGCTCAAGACAGATCGGACATACAGTATTCAGTAAAAGAACTTGCTAGGACCATGTAAAAACCAACTATGGGTTCATGGAAAGGCCCAGTCAAGCTAGGAAAGTATTTGAAGTATCACAGCAGAAGCAGTTACGTGTATCAGTATCAAGAACAGCCTCGAGAGTCGACGATTTGGACGGACACAGATTACGCAGGATGTAAACGAACTAGGAAGTCTACGAGTGGAGGAGTAGTGATGTGGGGTAAACACTTCAAATCTTGGAGCACAACTCAAAGTGTAATTGCATTATCGTCAGGGGAAGCAGAATATTACGGGCTTGTGAAAGGAGGGTCAGTCGGTCTAGGACTTCAGGCCGTGTTGAGGGATTTTAACATGGAAGTTGAGATCGCCTTGAAAAGTGATGCCACGGCTGCAATCGCAATTGCGAGTAGACGAGGTTTAGGAAAAGTAAGACACATTGAAGTATGTCAACTGTGGCTGCAGCAGAAGGTAAAGGAGGGAGTGATTCGAATTGTGAAAGTAGGCACACATGAGAACGCAGCAGATGCATTAACCAAGTATGTCAGTCGTGAGAGCATGAGCACACACCTGCTAAACACAAACCAAAGTGCATTAACAGGTCGGCACAGCCTTGCGCCGGCCACCGAGTGTTGACATCCGCAGCTCATTTCTGTCAAGCAAGCAGTCTCGATTAAGGCTTCCTCCATCCTTTACCTCTTTCCCTCGAGCGTGAACGAAAGCATGGCGGACAACCAAGTCAACGTCGCGATCGACGGCGCGGCGGTCGACCAGTGCCCGCCTGGGGCAGGGCCGGTTACACGCGAGAACCTCAATCGCCGTGTCGACGATATCGTCAACGTGGCTCATGCGTTTACCATGGCCCTCACCAACATGGCCATTAACTTTCACGGGGCCTATGATAAGCACGTTGACGAGATGCAGAGGGTTGCCGATGACGTGGCGCGGAGGATCGTTGACTTAACGCAGCAGAACACCGCGTTGGTTCACGCCAGTGACGATGTCAACGAAAACCTCAAGAGGGCGCAGGACGAGGTTAACAACCTTGTGGCAACGGTGACAGAGTTGAACATCAAGAATCGCGACTCGGAGGTTAACGCGGCGGAGAATGCAACCAAGTACAGGCGCATTAACGAAAATATCGGTTGCCTCTTGAATGCCGCCAGGCGCCTTACCGAGAACATCGCGCCCCTGCAGGACTTCGAAGGTAAACGTGATGCGGCACTGCGTATGCTAGTGGGAGTTACCGAGAGGCTTGAGGGTTTGCAGAGGTTCTTCTAAAGCCGGGGGGAGTCGACGGTCCGTGTCACCGAACAAGATTCGACCGTCACCGTTGAGCCGGCAGGGCGGTGAAGAGCCACAGCCTGTTTACAAGCGGGTGCCGAAGGCCATGCGTGAACGTCAGCAGGAGCTGGAGGAGTTGATGCAGATAGGCATGAAGATGGACGAGGATCGAACGGTTGGTGGTCAACGTGATGAGGTGCCAAAGGATCCTGCCCCCGCCGTAAATGCGAGGCCGGCCAAGCCGCCCCCTCCGGGGCTCGGCGAGTCCAGAGCGGCAAGCAGCGTTACCGGCATGAAGCCCCCGCCTCCAGAGCCCAAGAGGTTACCGATCCAGCACATCCCGCCACCGCAGCCTCAAGTCGTTAACCGCACGAATGATCAGCTTGCGGGGTACTCCAGGACCGTCGCCAAGGCGGTGTACCGCCCGCTGTACCACGTCAACGGTCGCATGCCCATGCTGAACGACAGGAGCGACGACCACGACGTTAACTATCGGGCGGGACCTGACCCCAGGGAAGTGGTAGCCTTAACGATGAAGACACGTGACAACTGGCGCAGGTTTGAGGGTAACTTCGTCGGGCACGTGGCGAAGGCGGGGTTAACGACCCCTGGCGGCAGGTCCATTCAGGGCAACACAGGGCGGGAGCTTAACGATTACGATGACGTGTTCGTTGACATCTTCGGCCAACATGCTTACGGTTTCATCGGCTATGCCGTGTTGAAAGGTCCGAGCAGCTGGAGATCTCAGTTAACGGACAAAGAGTTGACCAAGCATGATGAATGGGTTGACGCGGTTGGGCACGTGCAGTCCCTACTTGACGATGAGTACGTGCCACCGCTCAACGTTGACGAGCTTCACCCATCGTGGTTTGAGCTCCACAGTTGCCCGGACACGCAGGTGTACGTCAACAAGGTGCCGGAGATGAACGAGAAGCAGCTTAACGGTCTCCTCTTAACGTGGGCAGGAATGCTGCCCCACGGCAACCCCACCGTGATCTCCGTTAAGCACCTGGTGGAGGACACCCATGGGCCGCACGGTTACATCTCGACTGGAGTTACCGTGATTCGCTTTGCGACGCCCGATCTCGCCAAGCTTTACTGCCGTTTCATGAACGGGCTCCAGGTGCATTACCGTAACTACTTCATCGACGACCTCGAGGTCAGGAGCACCGAGGAGTTAAAGGGCAGTATCAGCAAGCCTCCAGTCTACTGGCACCAGACCATCTTGGACGTTGCCCTTAACGATCAGGGATCCATGAGGGCACTTTACCGTGATAATTGGCCGGCCGATCATATGTCACCGAGCGTAAAAGCGATCACCGTGAGAAGCTTTGCTGGTTTGGCTGGTTACCGTGCGACGACTTCCCCAACTGGCTTACCGATCCGGCCTGGACTGTGAACCCGTTTACCGGCGCTGCGGTCGAAGAGCACCTCCGTAACAATCAAGGCGGTGGGCCTCTGTTAAAGGCTCCCCACGCCAGTTGCTGGAGAGCCATCGGCACCTACCACAACATCGTTGACGGCTCAATTAAGAGCTACGATGAGGGGTGCTGGCATGACGACGAGGAGCGCATTAACGCGTACCTGGACAACGACTACTACAGCCCGATGCAGGCCATTAACAGGGTGTTGTCCTACACCGCAGCCAGTGTGGGACACCGCGGGTTACCGAGGTCGAGAGGTTCACGAGCCCCGTCGGCGAGGCGCCCGCGCCGTTCGTGAAAGACGGCAGGCAGTCAGCATGCTGCAGTTTACGCTCTTCCTCATCTCCCCTCTTAACTTGGCTTAACGATCGAGTGGCGGTAGCTTGTTGAGCTGAGTTTGTTTGCATGCGCATCTCTTGTTGTTGCCGCAGGTATTGGCGAATAAAAAGCGAAAGCAATCAAAATCATCTAAATGCTAGCATGCTGTGTAAACTTTAGATGCTTCGTTTGAACTCGTGACAGTGGAAGCGTTTACTCGAGCTCAGGTTACATGTGTGAGAAGCTTGGTGCTCGTAAACGCAGTCACGAGACATTTCGAATTCGACAGTATGATGAAGAGACTTAACGTCATTTGCGTGCAACGTTTTGCATAGTTTGACATGTTTTGCGATTGTAGACACCTCCCCGTCAGCCTATACGGACTAGCGTCCGAGGGGGGTGTTAACATGTAAGCGTTCAGGTGACTGGGGAGGGAAGGTGCCCCCGTTACCTTTGGCTCAAGTGTTTAACGGCTGAAGCTACCGAGACTCGCTTCGCCGTGCGGAAGTAAAAAGGTGACCGATCGTCATCGCTGTCACCGGGCTCCCGTGCAGAACCCTCCTCGGGGTTTTGCAGGAGGAGGAGGAGGAGGGGGAGGAGGAGGACTACTACTAACACCTCTGGGGCGAGTCTTCGACGCTGATCTGAAGTCACCCTAGGAACGGCCTACAGCCGAGATTTTGGGCCTCCAGCCCACCCAAATGGTTCCCTGGGTTTCGAACCCCCAACCAACCGACCACGACCCCCCGCAGACAGAGGGGGCAGAGGAGAGAGTCAACGAACCGAGGACCGCACGGCAGCACGCACAGCGAGGAGCCAGCGAGGAGCAAAAAAGGGGGGAGGGGGACAAGCGGCGAATGCAGCACGCAGGCAGCAGCAGGAGGGTCGGGCCCCTAGTTCTGCACTCTGGGCCTCTTCTGGGGAGGGGCGACGAGGTTGGCAATTGAATTGCAGAGCGCGTCCCCCCACCCAAGATTCAGAAAATGCCCCTGGATTTCTCTGGGGGTGGGGGTGGGACGGGCTCGGCGGCTTCAGGCGGGTTAGGAGGAGGGGGAGGCTCGCAAGGAGGAGAAGGAGGGTTCGCCTGGGAGCCAAACGGGTTCGGTACGGCAGGGCACGGCAGCGGCCGCGGTCCCGCCTCACTCGCGCCAGCAGCTTCATGCTGTCCACGTCCGTGGCCACGAGGTGCAGGTGCATCTCCCTCAGGACGGTCGCCGTCACCCGCTCGACGTGCACCGCCAATGGCACCAGTCTCCTCGCGGCCTGTTACGCCGCCTTCTCCCTCTAGTACCCATCGTCCGGGTAGGTATTGAGAGTCCTCTCGAGGTGTGACATGGGCGCAATTCCGTTCTTGATGATGTCTCCGAGCTGTTCCAAGCAGGCGTACAGTGGCAGCAGCTTGTCGTGCTTCACGATGGTGATCCTCGCATCCGTCTCCTTGAACGTGGCCTGTACTTTCACCAGCGTGAAGGTCCCGGCCGCCGTCTTTGCAGGCATTTCCTTGATCCATTCCTTCAGCGCGTCCAAGTCCTTCTTGTTCTTTGCGCCCACCACATTGCCCTGAGCGTCGCACCCCTCGATAATGCCAACCAGGGCAGCGCAGCTGATCGTGTTCAGCTTGCTCTCGATCTCGTCCACTTCGTTGCGCTGGCGCATCCCTTGGGCCTTCTCGATCCATGGCTTCACGTGTGCCCTCGCCCGCATCACGGGCTCCGTGTTCGCGCCGATGATGAGGGTCACCAGGATGACGGCCTCCACCTGCCTCGTCCTCATCGCGAGGTTGAGCACCATCTTGGTCAAACCGGGGACGAGGGTGCGGAGCTGCTCTACGTCCATCTTCTCCAGGTTGTCGATCTCCTCCTGCCCCACCACTCGGTTGTTCTGCTTCTGCTCGCGCGTCTTGCGTCGGTCGTCGGGATCCTTGTTGCCTCCGAGACTGCGGTCCCGCTGCGCCAGCACGCCTACGTCCTTGGCGTCCTCGGGGATCTGGTCGAAGAGGCTCCCCCATGGCGCCTGCGGTGTAGCGGGGGCAGGTCCCACTTAAACTCTGGTAGGTGCTGTGGGAGGTGCGTGGCCGGGAGGTGCGTGGCCAAATGCCCTTGCAGCTCTTCGAACCCTTCAAATGACTCCAGATCGGGGCAGATGGGGCACGACCTCTCCTCTATCACAATCAGGGGGTGGTTGAAGGGAGAGGCGTCGACGCAACATCTTCCCTGCTCGTAGGCGTGCTGTTGGTGTCGGACTGCCGTCTGTCTATCTTTCAACGTGCTTATGCTTGCTACGCATTGGTTCGTTAGTGTGATCCGTTCTGCCATCCTCCGCCCTCCGTGCTGCCCACCCTCCGCCTGACGTTGATGTACGAGCAAGGCCCTTATTGTGATGAAGCGCCTTTGGCACGTCAAGCCGTCCGTGTTGCACAGCTCGCACTCAAACTCGCCATCAGCTCGCTCCCCTTGTTCCAGTACTTGTTGTGTAGGCGATGGTGGTGCTATCGCATCCGTGTGAGCCACTCGCTGCGAAACTGCCTGACATCGAGCATGTTGAAGGCTGCGTCGCTCTCGGTGTCAAAGAGGCTCATATAGTCTTCGCCAATCAGAGGCAGCAGTTGTGTGCCCTCCTCTGTGGCGCTCATGTAGTCGATGCCTTCCTTGAACTGTGCCGCCCACGGATTGGACCTCGCTGTGCTCGGTGGTTTCATCGCCTCCGCAGGAAGCCATGCGCATTCCGACTCTTTCGCCATCTCGATCTCCAGATCGCCGAAGATTGCTGCCAACTGCTGTTTGTGCCACTGAGGCCTCCGCGAGATCGCTTGCCACTCCTTGAGCCGTTGTACTCGTAGTTCCATGGCGGTCGGTACCATTCCTAGCCGCAACCATATCTGATACACTGGCGGTGTCTGTATAACCTCATGCGCTCCTCCATTGTTGTCATCGGCCTGAAGTCGCACCGCCACTCCGTCAAGTAGTACTCGTCCGAACTTGAGACACTGTCGATCTAGCTTGTCTATCTTGGCCTTACTGAGGACCAGTCCCGTGAGCCCAGAGGTGGAAGCACCGAGCACCATGCTCCTGAACGCTATCTTCTTGATCTTCCACTGCTTGCATTCAGTCCAGAACTTCTTCATGTGGTACCATCCCTTTCGAGCCGCCGCACACCTCGCTTCCACTTCAGGCCATAATATACTGCTGCAGGTGAAGATGGTGTCAAGGAAGGTTGCCTCCTTCAGAACCGTGCCTCGTGGGCGTCGTCGTGTCGTAGAATGCGTGCTTGTTGAAGGCGTTCTCTCCTGGTCCCACATGGTGAGGCAAGACCGCAGCCTTGCCTTGGCTTTGTACGGCTCCGAGTCCTCTTAGCGCAATGTCCAGCTGCTTGTCGGAGTGCAGTACCACGTCGCTCGTGTGCTTCGGGTCCACTGTGCGGTGCGTTTTGTTCACGTCGTCCGCGTGGACTCTGAGGGGGAGGCCTACGAGCTCATTGGAGAGCGGGTCGCAGGCCATGCGCTCGTTGGGGAATTTCTCGTGGTGGAGCTGCTGTCAGTGTCGGACGGGTACCGTAAAGGCCTCCTGGAACACGTTGGCCGCGTTGGCGTCGCCCATGTAGTTGCCTTCCCCATTCGTCATCACGATAGTCTCGCCCTCCGCCTCTATCCTGAGGCAGGCCCGTCGCTGTCGCTGCACAAGGAGGGCAGCGTCGCATTCGCGATACAACCGTCGAACTGCTCCGTCTAGCTGCATGTGGCGGACTGACTTGAACGTGTTCTGCATGTCGTGCTTCGTGTCGACCGTGGGTATGCGATGTCCCCTCATCCTCTAACTGAGGCATGCCGTCGTGCGTATCGCTCCCGTTCTCGATCTGGAGGGGAGGTAGCCGTAGTCATGGTCAGGTACTTGTCGGTCGTTCCGTTGTGCGGTCTTCACCCAGGTCTTACCGAAGGAGCATAGGCAGTGGAGCAAGCGCATAGCTTTGGTGCCCTCCTTCTGATTCTGCTTGCTGATTTGGTACGCCTGGGGCATGTTCCAGTACGCGACCCGCCGCTGGTGTTGCCGCACTCGCGCCAGTACTCCTATCAGCCAATGCCTCAGTTGTGGGAGGTCTTGAAAGGGTTCGCCAGCTCCGAGTCCCGTGGCGCGCTCCGTCGTGGCAGGCCTAGTTGGCAGGAGGATGGACCATATCCCTACAGACATTGACCACGGTACTGGTGCTCGTCGTCGTCTCGTTCGGCCGAGGGCATTGCAGATTCGTTGGTAGTCCTCCGCACTCTCTTCGAGGTTCTGATATGTCGGTTGTCCCGCTTGATCGTGTTCACTGGCACTGTTGATGAAGTCGTCCTCGCTGATCACGTGGGCGCCCATGTCCCCGTCCTTCGCAGGCTTCGCCATGTCGGTCTTCCACTGGTCCGCAGTCGGGGTGCAGGCTGCAGTCATCTTGAAGTTGCGTCGTCTGGGTCCGATACCTCCTCCCGCAATCAACCTGCAAATACGCTATTCCTCTTGAGCTTGTCCGCGACGGTGTGCTTCATCGAGTACATCGCTAAGCTGCTGTTCTCGCTGTTCGCGTAGTCGTTTCCGCATTCTCTTGCATTGGCTCGAGATCCGATGGAGGCGAAGTGCTGACGCAGGCTCGTCCGTCATAGCTTCGCGTGCTTCTCCTCGTTGTCGTAGTAGTCGCACCCGCTCTGCAGCGAGGTGTTGATACTCTTGCGGCATGGCTTTCGGTGTCGCCTTGAACATCTCTTGTCCTGCTTGTTCTTGTTGTAGTAGCTGCGCTAGATCCTTCCATACACCTTCCATACACCTTCCAGTGTGCCGTCCGCCGCCAGCATGTCATGCATGTCGTTGTAGCCCGCCTCCATAATGTAGTTGCCGATCTCGCGCTCAATCTTCTCGCGGAACGGTGAGGCTTTCTGCTCGTTCCTCAGGGCCTCGGCCATCTTCGCATAGTCCCATCGTAGTGTCAGCACGCTCTCCTTATAATCGAGATCCACGCTGATGTCCATCATGAAGGCCATGTGGTCCCGTGGTCGCGCGTCTGGTATCGCTTGCAGTCTTCGGGTCGAGCGGTACGCCTGGCCGAACTTGGTGACCCGCTCCTTCATGGTGTTAGGGATCAGGATGTGGTCGATCCTGGACACGTGCTGCCTGCCTCCATACGCAGCGCCGTAGGAGCTGGGACCGCTCGGGTAGAAGGTGTCCATGAAAACCATGTCGTTGCTCTCCGCCAGGTTCCTCAGTTTAGCCCCAGATGCTCCAGCTGCCTGGCGTGGGGGCCCACGCTCTCGCTTTCAACATGCTGCGGCCCCGTTGCTGTGTTCACTATGCAGATGCCATCATTCGCGTCCAGCCGATGATCGGTGCTGTTCGTCCTGGGAGCGAGGCAAGAAGTGATGATGCGAAGTCGTCGATCGCGTTGGTGGTGTTCTCAATGCGATGCTGTTCTCTTACGTCTCGACTCCGTGGGCAGAAGTACAGGCCGATGAGCGTTATGTCGTAGGTTTTGCTGCGCAATCGAAGAGCGCCCGCTCTGCCTTGTATCGCCGTCGGTGGTGCCCATATCCTTATGATCTGCTTCGTCCTGATCGTGGCCTTGTTGAGGAAGATGGTGATGCCGCATGATTTGTTGCTGAGGCGCGCCTTCTTGTTCCATCCAACATGTATCGCGCGAACGTGGGGGAGGTCCTCCACTGTGTAGGGCGACTCCGTCTTGCACTGGCGCTGTGTGCCGATCAGAATGATGGCGTCGGCCGTGTTGTACTCGTAGGCTATCTCCAGTTCTCTGTCGCGGCCCGCAAGGCTCAGCGGGTTCCAGACCACCACGCGCATTGCCTTTAGCACGAACAGCGGGATGATCCAGCCAGCGCGCATCGCCGTCAGCGGGCTCCGCGCGTCGTTCCCGCCAGCGCTCATGGCAGGGCGAGGGCGGCGGGGGTGGAGGCCCACGTTGGCTCCAGGACGTGCTGGTCATGTCGCGCCCGCGCGCAGCGCGGCCACGGCCCACTCCTGGTTCAGCCCACGTGGCTATGAACAGGAGGAGGCGGAGGAGGAGGATGAGGACGAGGAGGTTGATGAGGATGAGGACGAGGAGGGGGACGAGGAGGAGGAGGAGGACGAGGAAGACGAGGAGGATGAGGACGGGGACGAGACGGCGTCTTGCGTGCCTCGGGTGAACTTCTTGGGCCTCTTGGGTGCCTCTCGGTTGCCTCTTGGAGGCCCCTGGAGGCCTCTTGGGGCTTCTTGGGGCGCTCTTGAAGCTCTTGGGGGCCTCTTGGGGGCCCTGGAGGACCTCTTGGTGCCATCTTGAAGGCGGTCGGTCAAAAGAGGGGGGGTCCTCGATGTCTTCCCCCCCTCGGGGTGTGTGTGTGTGTGTGTGTGTCAAAATTAGGCCCTCCCACTGGCCGAAAAAGGGCCCTCTGACACATCGGTCCCCGTCCCACTCAAAAAACACAGGGAGGGGAGGGGGAGGGTTCCCCCCCCCGAAGGGAAGAGGGGGTGTGTAAGAAAAAAAGATTACCCTTGGACCACCTGTCGCCCAAAGGGCTGGTGGGATGTATTCCAAAGTCGCGCTCTCTCGCGGGACTTCCTCACAATGTATGCAGAATTCGCGTTCTCGCGTGGAACTTCTTCGCAATTTATGCAGGCGTCGCGCCTCCAACCCTTAGGAATCACGCTGTCGCTCGGGCCTTTCTCACGATGTATTTGGGACTCGCGCTATTGTTCGAGACTTCCTCATGATTCACGCTGACGCTTCGGCAACCCGCCTGCTCGACCTGGCCGCCTGGGCCCTTCCAGGCCCGCCCGTTAGGGTCTACCCGCCCGGTAGGGTTCGGCCACGTGTTTTCTGCTCCTGGCCCCCCTCCTGCTAGTCCCTCTCGTCCTCCATCCTCCTCCCTCCCTCTTCCATCCGTCCTCTCTTCCCTTGTTTTAGGGCGCCAACTACACGCGGCACGTAGGGATGGTGTACCCACAAGGGAGGTACGATCGAAGAAGAATAGGGCGTTTACCGAGGGTTTGGGATACACGTGTTGAGTGGCATGCGAGCAGATAAGAGCGAGCAGTCTTGTACTGATTGTTGTTGTTGTTGGTGGTGGTGGTTGTGGTGGTTGTGATGGTCATGCTGATGATGAAGTTGATGCTGATTGTGCTGATGATGCTGATGATGCTGATGATGCTGATGCTTATGTGACGATGCTGATGCTGATGGTGATGCTGATGCAGATGCTGAGGATTATGATGATGATGGTGATGGCGATGCTAACAATGACGCTAACGAAGACCACGATGCGGATGATGTTTATGCTGCTGCTGATGCTGCTGATGATTATTATGATGATGCTGATGATGATGCGGTTGCTGATGGCGATGA
>CAUYUJ010014604.1:692022-794727 GCA_963575745.1 Prorocentrum cordatum
CGCCGAAATGGCGGGTGGCATCGCATGCAGGCGCTGCCACTGGGGTTTTCGGTGGAGCTCCCTAAGGGGCCACGAAACGTGTGAGAGGTTCGCCGACAGGGATGGTGGAATGGCATGCGGGCGCTGCCACTGGGGCCTTCGGTGGAGCTCCCACGAAGCGTGTGAGCGGTGCGCCGAAATGGAAGGTGGAACTGCATGCGAGCGCTTCCACTGGGGCATTCGGTGGAGCTCCCTAGGGGCCACGAAACGTGTGAAAGCTGCACCGAGATGGGGGCGGAACGTATGCGGGCGCTGCCACTGGGGCCTTCGGTGGAGCTCCCTAAGGGGCCACGAAACGGGTGAGAGGTTCGCCGACAGGGATGGTGGAACTGCATGCGGGCGCTGCCACTGGGGCCTTCAGTGGGGTTCCCTATGGGACCACGAAACGTGTGAGGGGTGTGCCGAAATCGGGGGTGGAACTGCATGCGGCCGCTGCCACTGGGGCCTTCGGTAGAGCTCCCTTTGGGGCACGAAACACGAAACGTCTGAGGGGTGTGCCGAATTTTTGGTGGAACCGCATGCGGGCGCTGCCACTAGGGCCTTCGGTGGAGCTCCCTATGGGGCCACGAAACGTGTGAGGGGTGTACGGAAATGGAGGTGGAACTGCATGCGGGCGCTGCCAATGGGGCCTTCGGTGGAGCTTCCACGAAGCGTGCAAGGGGTGTGCTGAATGGGAGGGGGGAGGAGGGAAGGGCAGCGGGAGGAGGACCGCGGGGCGCTGTCTTGTCAAAATGAGGACCCAACACCACAAGATGGTTTGGAATCAATGCTGTTTGTTTCTGAGTTTTTGGTCTCCAGGGGCCCTCGCTGGGCCCCAGAACCGTCACATTTCAGCTCGCGACGACAACCTGGCCCTGGGAAAAGGGTAGGGATTTCCGGGGACTCGGTTTGGAAAAGTTCAAGGCATCGGATCTCTTTTGTCTCTCTCTCTCTCTCTGTCTCTCTCCCTGTCTCTCTCCCTGTCTCTCTCCGTCTCTCTCCTTCTCTTCCTCTTTGTCTCTTTGTCTCCTTGTCTCTTTGTCTCTGTCTGTCTGTCTGTCTGTCTGTCTGTCTGTCTGTCCGTCCGTCTGTGTGTGCGCGTGTGTGTGTGTGTGTGTGTGTGGGTCTCTAGCTTTTAGCGGAAGAGGTTCGCTCTCGCCCCGCCGACCCAAAACGTGTGTGTGTGTGTGTGTGTGTGAGTGTGTGTGTGTGTGTGTGTCTGCCTGTCTGTCTGCCTGTCTGTCTGCCTGTCTGTCTGCCTGCCTGCCTGTCTGTCTGTCTGTCTGTCTGTCTGTTTGTCTGTCTGTTTGTCTGTCTCTTTGTCGGACTTGAAGGGCGCCTTCCAGACGCTGGAGACGGAGCCAGCCACTCGCGTGATGGCCGAGAAGAAGCCCGCCGTGGCGGCGGCGGCCGTCATTGTGTGGTAGAAGGGCGAGGTCTCCCACCTTTGGCGCGACGCTGGAGGGGCACTGCGCAAGGTCCCCAGCAGCTGAGGCTTCGACCAAGGATGCCCGCTATCAGCAGCCGCTTTCTCGGTGGAGCACAGCGACCCGCTGGCCGACTACTGCGGCGAGCTGACCAGCCTGGGCCCAGCCGCCTGGCTCTAAATCTATTTCGACGGCCGCGAATTTAAAAACGAATGTGCGCGGCGCTTAGGCGGGAGCCACATTCTGAAAACGACCCGCCCTCATTCCGTCAAACTTTTGCAATTATTGAGAACGATTGTGCGCGGCGCTAAGGCGAGCGCCACATTTTGAAAACGACCCGACCTCACTGCGTGAAGCGCTTGCGAATGTTTGGAACATATGTGCGCGGCGCTGAGGCGTCAACCGCATTTTGGAAGCGACCCGCCTTCCATTTCTGAAACGGTTGCCAGTTATTTAGCTTGGGGCTCAGGAAGTCTCAGGTGAGACGCCCAGCCCGCCCTTCGACTGGCTTCGGGGTGCGACAGGGAGGAGTTATTCATGAGGAAAGAAATGGAGGAGGAGGAGGAGGAGGAGGAGGAGGAGGAGGAGGAGGAGAGAGAAGGAGGAGCAGAGAGGGGGCGGAGGAGGAGGAGGAGGAGAGGAGGAGGAGGAGGAGGAGGAGGAGGAGGAGGAGAAGGAGGAGCAGGAAGAGGAGGAGGAGGAGGAGGAGGAGGAGGAGGAGGAGGAGGAGGAGGAGGAGGAGGAGGTGGAGAAGGCCTGCCCCCCCCCAGGGCGCGGGGAACTCAGCCGAGGTCTTCGCCTGCCTCCGGGGCGCGGGTTGCAAATCGCACCTGTTGTAGACAACGCCGCCATACATCCGCCGATCTGTCTTTTTCAATGCGCTGCCCCGGAGGTCCCGACCCCTTCGCCCGGGCCAGTTTTTCGCCCTGGGTTTTGATGGTCTCGGGCCCCGATACTGGCCCAAGAGGCCGAAATCGAGGAATCACACAGGCGGATTGAGAAAATCATGTCGTTGAAGGTCTGGGCCCTTCCGAGTCGCCGCCGAGTGGGGGCGGCAGGTCCCGACACACCCCCGTGGGGCGAGGCATGCTCGGCGGCGCCGCCCCCGCCCTCGAGGGCCTCTGCGGCAGCCCGTGGCCGCGCGCCCCGCCCGCGCGGCGTCGCGCGCGCGCGCGTGCCGCGCGTACGGACGGACCGCACCCGAGGATCGGCTCGTCGGTTCCGCCACGACTTCTGAAGGATGTCGCCGAGCTTCGCGATCATCGGTCCGCGACGGATGGAGTGGTTCTCGGCGTGTCCACCAGGCACACGTGGCCCCACAGTGGCGCCCTCAAAACTCGTCGATGAATGCCTTCGCGGCGGAGGTCTTGACGACGGACTTGGTTAGTTTCGCCTGGAACGGCGGACTTGCCGTGATTCTCCAGTCGTCTCGTGGCCTCCTGGACGTAGCCTCTGTTTCCACTGTGCCCTCTGTTGCCCCGAGGACCGACCTGGGATCCTCGACCTTCGATCCTCGACCCTCGGGCCTCGAGCTTCGACCTTCGACCTTTGACCCTCGATCCTCGCCCCTCGAACCTCGACGCTCGACCGTCGCCTGTCGACGTTCGAGCGGAGAAGCGTACGCGATGGGTTCGCACCGCGTCGACGCGGCGGCGGCGCCAGTGCGGGCGTTGAAGCCTGCAACGACGCCATCACGACGCGAACCTGCTTTATCGATGCCGATGCCGTTCCCCCGTTTTTGCTTCACTGGGCCTCCTGAGGGGGTTCCCCGTCGCCACGGCTGGATTATGTTAGGGATGCTGGTCAATCCACACCCTAGGAGATGCCGGGGAGCAGCAGCATCGGTATCTCCTGTTCCCCCGAAAGCCCGGCCCCGCGGACCGAGGTTCGAGGTTCGAGTTCCTTTTGCCGCCAGGGTGCTTTTCAGGCTCTCGTCGCGGCTGGATCAGGCTTTGAGGATCGACGGGTCGACTTCAGATCTCGGCGCGAGGGCTCCAAGGGGACGGTGTCACTGATGAGACCCTGATTGGTTTGGAGTTGAACCGAGGCTTGGTGAGGTTCCTGGGGCGAGGTCTGAGGGTCGATGACACAGATTTTCCAGCATTTGCTAGCACTTTCAAGCCTTTTTGAGTGCGCCCTCGTCGCTGCGGCTGGCTGGGCCCAGAGATTCTGGCCAGAGCTCACCCCCGCACGTGTGTGGCGGCGTGTGACTGATGGAGTTAGTTCTAGCCATCAATGTCCTTGGGTAAATGAAGATAACAGTAACGACCTAACCAACCGTATGACTCTCCGAGCGCCCCTCTGTCGAGTGATCGCACTAACACGTGTCAAGTCATTGTTCCGTCTTGCCATGTAAGCGCTGATCTATGTGACGATGAGTCTACCAACCAAGCTATTTTTTCTATGTAACTGCCTACCTATCCAGCTGCCTGCGTCAAGTCCCGCCACCGTGCCAACCCAGCATTTTCGGTGGCGACTGTTCGAGGGGGCATGGGAGGCCGTCACGTGTGACACCTCGTGTCTCCAGGCTTTCGAGTTCCGTGATAAGCATTATTAGGATGAGGATGCGGATGCGGATGAGGAGGGGGATCAGGATGAGGATGGTGAAGAGGATGATTCTGATGATGAGTAGGAAGAGTAATATGATGATGACGATGACGATGACGGCGACGGCGACGATGATGACCCGATGATGCTGTTGCTGCTGCTGATGATGATGATGGCTGTTGTGAGGATGCTGATGGTGATGATGATGCTGGTTGTGGTGGTGAGATGATGGTGGTGACGCCCACGATGATGATAATGAGGCTGATGATGCTGATGATGATGCTGATGTGAATGACGATGCTGATTAGGATGCTGATACTCGTGATGTTGCTGTTGTTGCTGTTGATGTTGATGATGGTGCTGATGATGATGCTGATACTGCTTATGAGGGTGGTGGTGATGCTGCTGCTGATGATGAGGATGCTGCTGCTGATGATGATGCTGACGATGCGGATACTGATAATGACGATGATGCTGCTGATGATGCTGCTGCTGATGATGATGATGCTGATGATGATGCTGATGCTGATGCTGGTGCTGCTGATGCTGATGCTGCTAATGTTGCCGCTGAGGACGATGATGATGCTGACGATTGTGATGCTGCTGCTGCTGCTGTTGATGTTGATGCTTATGATGCTGCTGTTGCTGCAGATGATGCTGACACTGGTGATGATTATGATGCTTGTGATGAGTATGATGGTTATAATGATGCTGATGCTGATGATGCTGATGACGATGCTGATGTTGCCGATGATGATGATGATGCTGATGCTGATGCTGATGAGGATTATGGTAATAATGACGATGATGATGCTGATTATGATGATGATGCTGATTACGACGATGATGATGATGATGATGATGATGATGATGATGATGATGATGATGATGACGACGACGATGATGATGCTGATGATGATGATGATGATGTTGATGATGTTGATGATGATGCTGATGATGATGATGATGATGATGTTGATGATGTTGATGATGATGATGATGATGATGATGATGATGATGATGATGATGATGATGATGATGATGATGATGATGATGATGATGATGATGATGATGCTGATGATGATGATGTTGATCATGATCATGATGATGTGGGGAAGGAGGAGGAGGAGGAGCAGGAGGATGAGGAGGAGCAGGAGGAGGAGGAGGAGGATAAATACGAAGTCCATCAATCGTGACACCTTTCGTCTTCACTGCTTGGAGGGCTCTCACGGATCTCGTTTGGTCCGTCTGGCAGTTGCTTTGGCCTCTTGTGAGACAGTCTTGGGGGTCCCTTGGGGCCCTCTTGAGCCGCCTTGGGGCCCTCTCATGCCGTCTTGGGGCTCTCTTGGGCCGTCTTGGGGCCCTCTTGGCCGTATGGTGGGTGCCTGGGGGCAGTCGTGGGGCCGCCTTGACGCCAGGGCCTTCTAAGGCCGTCTTGGGTCCCAGGGGGGGTCCATCGTGGGGCCCTCTTGGGCCCTCTTGGGCCATCTTGGGACTCTCTTGGGGGCCTCTTTGGCCGTCTTGGGGCCATCGTGGAGGCTTCGTGGGCGTGGGCCGCCTTGGGCTGACGGAAGTTTGACGTGGCCTCGGGACCATGGTTTTTCGGTTACGAAGGATCGTGGCCTCAGGAGGGAAGGGCGATGCACGCGGGCAGAGGGGGGGAATGATGATCCTGTCAAATTGCAGACACCCTACCAGACAGCCCTTGGCATCCTACCACGCTCCAACATGTGCGAGGGCACGGTGGTGGATCTGGCTACCGATCAAACAGTCTTGTCATCTATCTCGTCACGGGGCAATCGCCTGGGCACGTGACAACCACGACGCACGAATCGGCGGGGCCATTGTGTGACAGTATGCCAGCCACCGTCCACCCACGGAGGACGAAATATCTTTGCAGCCAGTGATCCATTCTGGCCCGCGCGCGCAGGTTCGCTTCGCACGCAAGCGCGACATGAGTCGAACTGAAACCGAAACCGAATTACCAGTGGGTGGCACTCCGTTTCGCCTTTAGTCTCACCCCCCATCACCATCACAAAGGGGGGGTCCAGTAAGCGTCTCTCACGGCGGAATCGCCGTGGACTGGCCACCCAAGCGGTCTTCAAACACTGGCCTCACAGCCCGCATCTGGGTTAGAAAGCGAGCTCTCGAGCGAGAAGGGTTCTCCACCGCCTGCGCAAACGAGCCACATAAGCACAGGTGCTCAGTGTCGTGTTTGCATGGTGCTCTCATGTCATTTTCGGCCTCTCTGTCTGCCTGTCTCTCTGTCTCTGTCTCTGTCTCTGTCTCTGTCTCTGTCTCTACCTGTCTGTCTGTCCGTCTGTCTGTCGGTGTCTGTCTCTCCCTCTTTTTTCCCCCCCCCTCTCTCTCTCTTGATGGAATGTACACATCTGCCCTTTCTTCATCCTGCTGCCTCCAGCCGCTCTCTCCCAACCATCAGGCTGGGGTGGAACTCGACGAGCCAATCGAGGTACATCCAGGCACATTTAGGTACATCCAGATACATCGAGGTACATCCAGAGATCTCCAGGGAAACCTGGAGCAAGTCGTGGACCCCCCCCCGAAGTCTTAGAAGATGCCAGACGCTTCGTCCGGCGGCGTCGCCGCCGAGGAGGGCCCAGGCCCCCCGACGCCGTGACCGGACTGGGTCCCCTGGAGAGGCCTCGACCCCTCCCCCGGGACCGGCCTCTCGTCCCGGGTCGTCTCCTGACGGCCCTGGGGCCCAGTGGGCCCCCCCCGGAGGGCCCCTTGCGATCCGACCGATCCGATTCCATCTCGGGCACCGCTCGCCGCGCGGCCGCCGCCCTCGGTGGCTCGAGAGGCCGCCGGCCGCGCTCCCCGCCCGAAGTCGCGCAGCCCCGCTCCGCCGCACACTCCAGGCGGGGAGGAGGAGGAGGAGGAGGGGGAGGAGGGGGAGGAGGGGGAGGAGGGGGAGGAGGGGGAGGAGGAGGGGGGGAGGAGGAGGAGGAGGAGGAGGAGGAGGAGGGAGGAGGAGGAGGAGGGAGGAGGAGGAGGAGGGGGGGGGGGGGCGCTTGCCCTGCCTCGCTCCCGCGCTTGCCCTGCCTCGCTCCCCTGCTCCTCCCCCGTCCTCCCCCTCCTCTTCCTCAGGCCCCCTCGCGTCGAGAGAAACACACGACAGGAGGTTTCCGGCCATGCTCGGCCACTTGGGTAGATTAGCCCTCACTTCGACCCGTGTTTGAGCTGCGCGCGGGTCGCATCATGCGACTGCGCGGTGGCCTCTTCAGGGGCTGTTGCGGGGAAGCGTCAGAGCAGAGTTCCAGAGTCTGACTCCACACCGCGGTGTAATGCTTTCCCTCCTGGATTGTTTTTTGTTGGCTTGGAGCCACGAGGGGCCACTTGCGGGGTCAGTGCTGCTGTTTTGAAGCTCTCGTCGAGCAGGGAAAGGTTCTGAGTTATCTTGTCGAGCTTTCGAAGCCAGTCGGCGTTAGCAGCTGCTTGAAATGATCCCACGTCTTGCCATGTCTATCGCTCACGACAGAACAGCGGATTACCAGATTTGAACCGGGGATGGGGCGATCGGGAAATTTCCAATGTGTTGCAGGGGTATATTGTCATGCTCCCTTGCGCAGCGCTGGACACGCGCAATTCTGCGTGCATTGGGCGCCGACCAGGTCAATGCGGGCAGGCTGCTAGGCTATGAATGTCATCGGCAATGTCATCGGCAATTCTTTCGACATTGAGGACTACTCCCGGCCAAGTCGCGTTTCGTCCATTTTGACATTTCGGAGGGAGCAGGACATTCACTTGATCGGCATGCGGTCGATGCTGAGGTTTGAGATGGGATTGTCTCGGCGAAGGGGTCTTGTCCGATACAGAGGCAAAAAAAGAGCGGAGGAGGACGAGGAGGAGTGAATGCAAAGTTCTGGCCCGCCTCCCAACCAGCACAACCCAACCCCAGCGAAGCTCAGCTTGGCAGGTGTGCCCAACAGCACTGATTCCCTAAGCGACGAATTCTGCAAGGGGGTTCGACTCTCCGGGGAAGGCGATTCTGGGTTCCAGAATGCGAGAGAAATTGCCGCGTGCCGTGCCCACGCGCCGCGCCCAGGTTCCCCACACAGCGAATGCTGGGAGGGCCCCCAGTGGGGAAGGTCAGTGCCAGGTTCTAGAGTGTGAGCACAGGTGCCGCCCGTGGCCGTGCCGTACCGTGTCGTGCCGGGCCCGCGTGCCGTGTCGTGCTTGCGTGCTGTGCAGGGTCGGGCCGTGCTCCCAGAATGCGAAGAAGGTTCCGCCCGCGGCCGTGCCGTCCAAGGCCGTGCCGTGCCACGCCGGAAAAGTTGCCGTGCCGTGCCCGCGTGCCGTGCCGTGCCGTGCAGTGCCCGCCCGCCGTGCGGTGCCTTGCTGGGTGTCGAGAGTGCGAAAAAGCTGCCGTGTCGTGCTGTGTCGCGCCGCGTCCGCGTGCCGTGCCGTGCCGTGCCGCGCCGTGCCTGGTTTCGGGAATGCGGAGTTGCTGTGGCGTATCGTGCCGTGCCGTGCCGTGCTGGATTTCAGAATGCGGAAAAGTCGCCGTACCGAGCCGTGCCGTCCCTGGTTTTTAGCATGCGAAGAAGTTGCCGTGTTTTGCTTGGTTTTCAGAGTGCGTCACAATTGCCGTGCTTTGCTTGCTTTTCAGGATCTGGAAAAGTTGCTGTGCCGTGCTGTTCCGACCGTGCGTTTGACAATTCAGCGTTGATGTTTAGTGTCTACTTGCTGATGTGATGTTGTAAGGGCTGATCTGGGTTTTGGCAGCTGCGAGAGCTCTCCTGGAGTAGCAGCGCGAGTTGGCCCCGTGCCGTTTCGGCCCCGTGCTGCCTCGGCCTTCGGCCTTCGGCCTGCCTGTTAGGGTCGTTCCACCGTCCTGTGCCCCGTCGGCCCGCCCGCCTGGATGGCTGCCCGCCCGCTTGCCTGAATGACAGCCCACCCGCTTGTCAGGGCCGGCCCGCCTCTTTCCGCCCGCCCGCCTGTTGGAGCCCACCCGCCTGGTCGCCGCCCGCCCGCCCGAGTGACCGGCCTGGTCGCGAAGGGAGGAAGTTCGGGCAATGTTGACAGGGGGC
The DNA here is from genome assembly GCA_963575745.1 of Prorocentrum cordatum. Lineage (NCBI taxonomy): Eukaryota > Dinophyceae > Prorocentrales > Prorocentraceae > Prorocentrum > Prorocentrum cordatum. The sequence continues at coordinate 701,066 of CAUYUJ010014604.1, forward strand.
AGTGGAGGGGAGAGGGACATTCCCCTTTCGGAGGTTGCGAGCGGTGTCCCTTGCTCAAGGGGTCCCCAGCTTTTCGCTCCATGTTGGTGCCCCCAGGGCCCTCTTGGCCTCGTGACGGGTGCTCTGGAGGCCGTGGAGGCCTCCTTGTGAATCCTGGGGGCACCTTGGGCCAGAGACACCTCTGGCAACACCCAACTCGCCTTGGTGCCCTCCGTTGGCGTGAGGATAGACGGCGCCGCCGCCACCAGCGGGCCAGCTCCAGCGAGGATGTCCACGGTCCCCCCCCTGAGCTGGAGGTTTGAGATGTCTCGAGCGGGGCGCCGCAAAACAGGGATGCCATGCCACCAGGAGGGCCCTCCCCAGCTCCTCCTGGCGGCGGTGGCGCCGATCTCCTTTGCCCCCTCCCCGGCCTCTCGGGGCGGCGCGGCAGCCTCGGGCCTCTCCGTACGCAGAGGAGGACAAGGACGACGCTGCGGCGCAGGGGGACGACGCCTACTCCGTGGTCGTGCAGAAGAAGGACGCCATCGCCAGAGCCTCGCCGAGCGGTGCTCGCGCTCGAGCCCGCGTTGGAGCTCGGGCGCGTGCCTCGTGCGGCCGCGCGCCCGCGGAGCGTCCCCGCGGGCTTCAGCCAGCAGCGCCTCCTGCGCGCTCCCCTTCTCGAGCGCTCCGAGCTGTGCTCGGCGGCCCCCGCGCCTCCCCGCCCCCTCTTCTCGAAGCCGACCGCTGGTTTCGCCGACGGCTGGTTTCGCCCGGCTGGTTTCGCCCAGCTGGTTTCGCCCGGCGGAGCCAGCTCCGTCGGCGAAGCCAACTCCGTCGTTGAAACCAGCTCCTGCTGGCGAAACCAGTTGCCGTCGGCGAAACTGCCCGACCCGATGCGCCCGCCAGGGACCGCCCGCCCGACCCGACCCGCCGCCCGTTAGAGTTCGCGCGTGCTCGGTCGAGCGCGCCCCACACTCAAATGTCCCGCCCGCCGGACCTGACCCGTCCGTCAGGGTCCGCCCGCCCGACCCGACCCGACCCGCCCGTGAAGGTCCGCCTGCCCGACCCGACCCGCCCGATAGGGTTCGCGCGTGCTCGGTCGAGCGCGCCCCAAACTTAAATGTCCCGCCCGCCCGATCCGACCCGCCCGTCAGGGTCCGTCTGCCCGACCCGACCCGACCCGCCCGCCAGGGTCCGCCCGCCCGACCCGACCCGCCCGTTAGGGTTCGCGCGTGCTCGGTCGAGCGTGCCCCACCCTTTACTGTCCCGCCCGCCCGACCCGTCCGCCCGTCCGACCCGACTCGACCCGCCCGCTAGGGTCCGCCCGCCCGACCCGGCCCGCCCTTTAGGAATCGCGTCGGCGAAACCAGCGCCAGCGAAGCCGGCGCCGGCGAAACCAGCCGCCGGCGAAACCAGCCGCTGGCGAAACCAGCGGGGCGAAACCAGCGGGGCGAAACCAGTACCGGCGAAACCAGCCGTCGGCGAAACCAGCGGGGCGAAACCAGCGCCGGCGAAACCAGCGCCGGCGAAACCAGCTCATGCCTTCTCGAGGAGGAGGAAAGCACGGCGTGAACATTAGGTCGCAGAGAAGGGAAGGATACCGATACTGCTACCCTTCCATCGTTTTCTTTTGTTTGGGGTCTCCTGGGGGGACCCTCGTCGCCACGGCTGGACTCGCTTGGATATCTTGGTGGTCAGAACGCATCCTAGGACCTAGGAGAGGTCCTGGGAACCTTTTTGTCCCCCTGCCCCCCCAGTGGGGAGTTTGTTGATTAGCGTGTCGCGCCGCCGCTTCTGGCCCATCATGCCTCGGCGCGGCACGCTGACCACGTCTCAGTCCCCAGGCGTCGGCGTCCCCAGCTTTTCCCAGCCTCCCGCCCCGCGGAGCGGAGTGACACGCTATCAGTTCGCAGGACACAGCATGTCGCTGGGGCCGCCGCCGCGACACGCTAAGCGTTCACGGCCGTAGACTTTTGGATGGCCGCGCGGAGCTCTTGGATCTACGTTGGACTCCCCTTGCGGCGCCTCTGGCACCGTCCCTGCCGCACTCTGCCATGGAGGGGGCCCAGCGCCGATCCAAGAACTCAGCGCCCACCTCTATCTGTGCCGTCGCGTTCAGGGCCCCGCGGCAGGTGACACCTGGCTTCACTGCAGAGCTGGCCCAGGCCCGTCGTGGTCAGGAGTTTGGAGGGACTGGAGTCCTCGCACGGCGGCGCTCGAGCGTTGGCTCAGGCTGCTCACGAGAACCCCGGATGAGCCCTGGAAAGGGCCTTCGGTGGCGCAAGGGGCTTCTTTGGGAGCTGTGGCGCGGAGGAAGCCCTTCAGCGGGGAGGGCACCATGGGGGCGCCCGACAGGTCAGAGCAGCGGAGGGCCACCCTGAGAAACCCATGGCGCCCTGCGGCTGCCCGCCTGAAAGTCCGAGTGAGGTTGGCTGCGGTGGTGGCGATGTTGGTGATGATGACGCCTGATTGTTGATAAGTTGCCCTCTGGCGAGTGCGCTGCGCACTTACGTAACTCAGGCTGCCGTCATGGGATGCCGAGATTGTAGGATTTCCTAAGGTGTTGGCCCGGCATGGGCTAGATTTTCCTTGCCTGGGCAAATCTCAGCCCCCCATGGCCGCGAATGGCAATGAGCCCTACACACTGGGTGCGGGCAAAAGCTTCGTTGCAACAAGCATCGACCTCATGAGAACTGTCTTCGAGAAGTCTGCCGAACCGTGTTTCAGACGCGAGTTGGCACTCGATTCGCAATCAGTGCCCGTGAGGTTTGGCATTGCCGTTTGGGCGCTGTTCACGAGGGCGTTCCGGATGCCATTCACGAAAGTTCGAGACCGTCTTGGGACACACTTCAGACTTCGAGGCCGGCCTTGGCGCGCGAGAGAGCGCGCGAGAGAGCGCGCGAGAGAGCGCGCGAGACATGATTGGTTCGCCCGTCAGGACGGCGTGCTCGGCATGTCGTACCGCGTGCTCGACGTCGAGGGCGGGGGCGTCATCGTCACGGGCATCATGATGAACTCCGCGGTCCAGGACGCCCCCCCGTCCGCCTTGCCGCCCCTCTGGCAGACACGGTGAACCGAGGGCCAGGCAGAATGCGGCACGGGTTAGTACACTTTTTCCGAGATGCGCCGAGGTGATGCGGAGGCGCTCGTGTCCTGATGGCAGCCGCGGCGAGGCGAGGCAGCGAGGGAATTCAGGGAGATGCAGCAGCAGCAGCAGCAGCAGCAGCAGCAGCAGCAGCAAAGGCATGGCAGGAGCGAGCGGTTCAGCCGTCACGTGGAAGGGTGAGTCGGAGGCACTGTGCGTGCCGCCTCAGCTCGTGCATTGCGAGGGTCCGGTGCGCTTGCCGGCTGGGCCGCGTTTTTCCTCCGCCGCTCGGCCACCGTCGGGCGCACCGCGCAGAGCGCGGTGCAGTCACAAGCAGGAGCCTGCCAGTGCCAGCATTCTGTCGAAATGCGGCCCCGCCTGATTGTTAGCTCCGAGGCCTGTTGGCACCTCAAAGTGTCCCACTGATCAAGCAGAGTGTGAGACATTCCGAAGTCGCTCAATTGGATCCAGCGCGCGGTGCAAACTTAGACATTGCATCTGTCGCCCTCGTGGGGAAGGAGGGGTCGGCGACGGTGATACCAAGGCGCTTGCTTACTGGCAAGCCTGGACAGCAACCAGTCGAGGGCTTCGTTTTTCGGCCGACCTACGTCGTTGGGATCGGAGGAGGACAACCCGTACAGATCTCGTCGTTCCTCCAAGCACAAGCTGGCTGCTGCTTGTAAAGTTGTGATTGTGCTGATCGCTCGCCTTCATATTTATGAGCTCGAAAGAGTGCACTACGTATAACGGGCCGCACTGGCCACGCCCCACTCACGCGATATGGCGCAGGAATAGGGTAAGCTGTGCGCTTCCAGGCCACGTATTGTTATTGTTGCCCCTCCCAGGAAGGGGGAACCAATTAGAAGGAAGAGGATGAGGAGAAGGAGTAGGAGAGGGAGGAGAAAGGAGGTGGATCTGTGCAACTGTTAGGCTCCTATAATGTGGGGCCAGCAGTGGGCAAAGCGGGGACAGTGCATTCAAGCGGCCGTGGGCGGAACCCAGTGCTGGCGGGCTCCGTGGAAACCTGTCGGGGCTTAGTAGTGGGCGAAGAGGGCCACATGCGTGACCACGCAATGGTGGAGGCAGCATTGGGAGTCACCCAGACACACGACAATGCTCATGTCGTGTCGGCGCCACATCGAATCATTTGATCACCAGGATCCCTTCTGCCCATTCGCCGTCTGCCCTGTCCGTTCTCGCCATTTTGTGCATTCCCTCGGGTAAACCAGGCCGCTGGGCGAGGACGGCCTGTTCCACGCCTGGGCCGGCGTCGGGGCGGTTCAGACGCTTTGACGTGGGCGGATCGTCCGTTTTCGAGGTGCGAGCTGGGGTAGACATGTGTGAGTGCAGTGTTTGGCAGCCACGCTGCCCATTCTGTCTCTTGCCGGGCTCACACAGCCAGGAACTTCGCCCAGCATAGGTCGTGTGCACCAGTGCTGACAAGCCGCCGAGAGAGTTCGTTCATCGTGGGAGTGCTGAGCCTTGTCGTGGTAGAAGCATCTCACGTGCAATGGTGCTAAACCCAAAGTCTTGAAAGAGCTGCCGCGCCGAGCTCGATTGTTATCAATACATCCCGAAGGCTGTGAACCAGGCAAGAAAACCCAGATCTCCGACGATGTGACTTTTTCAATGTCAGCTTATTTTCTGCTCAATTTCGGTCTCCAGTGCAGGTCATCGGGCCCTGGGACCATCGACAACGGATCCGGGGCATCAGCTACCCCCCCAGGAAGGTGCCTCTTGTGCCGCGGATGGAATCACTCATATCGGAGGATGTCTGGGCAGGCCAGCCCAGGAGCCAGGAGTTTTAAGCTAATGTTGCCATACCCACGACCAGGGGTGCTTTGCTGTGATTTGAAAAGGGGGCTACTGGGAGGCCGGCGGCGTTGGCCGCGCCCTGGAGGTTTGTTTGGTGACTTCGGGATCGAGGTCAAGCTCTTCGAGACGAAGGCACATCTCGGAAGCCGATCGGTGGCACAACCACCGACCCTGGCCTGACCCACCTTAGGCCCCTGACCTGTGCATAGCTCGTACTGGCCTGCGCCAATCCCCAGTCCAGTTCAGGGCCAATGACGAGCTTGGGCAGGGTTGATGGTTGCGTGTAGTTTTCGGTTTCTGGATAATATGTGGCACCTCCGTGCCCATGCTCATTCAAAGCGGGCAGGGGACGTAAGCAATAATGTATTGGGATCTACTGAAAAGATGGGGTCACCGACGTGGTGCGTGCAAAAGCCATGTAGGACAATGTGGTTGCGAACGTGTTTGACAATGTTGTTGAGCAGCCGTGGCTAAACATTTATTTTTGTAGTGGAGCCGTTAGTCAACCGCGTTGAACAATCATGCCTGGAGAAATTGGAAAATACGACGAGCTGATTCATTTGATGTGAGAATGTTGTTATCACTTGATGTAATGCTTCGACCAGACATGTTGAAACAACAGCATTGGCATCATTGTATGCCCGTGGCCTTCTCATGCGTATTTACAGTACTATTGAAGGTCGTGCTTTTTATTTGTTATACAATGGTATCGAGCAACCATTGAATGTTTGGACCGTGGCGTCGTGATCTGCGTGAGGGGCACCATTGTTATTGACGAGTTCTGAGGGCCTCCCAGAAGACACTGCACAACGAAAGGGCGAACGAGGACATTAACGAGTGGCACGTGCGTGCCCAGGCTCATGCATGGCATTCTTGTACCATATTGCCCTACACCGCTTTCCACAACGGCCCGGCAATCCATCTCTTTGTTTTTACGACCACTATTCATATCACGACATAGTGGCCCTAATTTTGATACCAACATTGGCACGGCTACGAATACTGATAGTAATTCAATCGCTTCGCTCACTCCGCCGGCCCGTATTGCATGATCGCTACTGCTTCGGCGCGAGCTCGGGGCCCTTTCGGCGCCGCCGGAAGGAGGAAGATGAGGATGGGGAGGGGGAGGGGAGGAGGAGAAGAGGATGAGAAGGAACGGAGGAGGATGAAAATAAATATGAGGAGGAGGAAGAGGAAAGGGCGGAGGAGGAAGCCTCTCGATGGCATCCGGCGCTCTTGGGGCCAAACAGGGCAGTCGTCCAGATGCTTCTTTGGGAGGCCCTGGGGTCTGTTGAGAGGCCGTTCGGGGGCTCCTGGGAGACATTTTTGAAGCCTTGTAGGGCCTCTTTTGAGTCTCCTTGGAGCCTCCTGGGGTCTCTTGGGGGCCTCTTGGCGGCATCTTGGGCCATCTTGGGGGCCTCTCAGGGCCTCCCTTGGGGCGGAAGGCTTGAGGTTTCGGTTCGTGGTCCCCATCTTGGGCCCCTCTTGGGGCCGTCTTGGGGCTCTCTTGGGCCGTCTTGCGCGTCTCTTGGGCCGTCTCGGGGCCCGTTTGGGCTCTCCGGGGGCCTTCTTGGGGGCCTCTTGAGCCGTCTTCGTGCGCTCTTGGGGGCCTCTTGGGCCGTCTTGGAGCATTGGAAAGCCGAAAATGCGACAAGGCCCAAATCCTTCCAAAACCATAGTAAAACTTACGATTTTGGCCTCGGGGCGCTGTTGTGAGGCCTCTTGGAGGCAACTTGGAGCGTCTTGGCGGCTTCTTGGGCCGTCTTTGGGATTATCTTCGGCGTCTTGGAGCGTCCTTTGGGCGTCTCGGGGGCCTCTTGGGCAGTCTTGGGGGCCTCTTGGGGCCCTCTTGGCGCGCTCTGGGGGGCCTGAGAGGCCGTACCCAGGAGGAAAACCATCTCTGAGTAGACCTTCCCGAGCTGCGGTCGGGGTACTTTTCGCCGGGGGACCCCCAGGGGCCGCCCCGCGCGCGCGAACTAGAAATATTGTTAAGTAGTTACCGGAGATCTTAGCACGCCTCTGGCCCGTTGGGCCGGCGAATTTGCAGTCTATGATGTGCAGGATATGTGGTGCAATTTATATGGTGTAGTTTATGTTGTGCAGCATACGTCGGGCAACATATGTGGTGCAACTTCTGTGATGTAATTCATTTCTGTTCGCAGTGAGTTGTCAGCTCCACAGCTCGCGCAATCATCCCACCCATCCACCCGCAATTTGGTTTGCAAAACCCATGCGGCGGCGATTGCGGTGAGTGCTTGGTGTTGGCTGGTGCATCTCTACTGTCGCGCTCGCTCGCGCATGCCCGCGCGCGCAGCGGCCAACTAGTTTGGCGCGACCAGCGCGGCCGCTTCGCTGACCGCTGGGCACATCCCAGCGGGCACTTCACTGCGAGTCGGCGACTTGGACGGGCGCGGTATCATGGCAACGTCGACAACGGTAGGCACGATGATGACAGTATTGGTGTTGATGACGATGATGACAGCGGCGACTGCGCGGCCAGTGACGGCGCCGATGCTGATCACGCCGACGACGATGACGGCGTCCTAGCGTCGGTGATGAAGGTTTAGGAAGGAGTTCGACATGCGCGCGCGGCCGACGCGCGAGAGTGGCCCGCATGGTTTGATTTGGCACGGATCGTGACCCCCAGCACGCGCGCAGGGGCGTTTGAATGGTTTCGGCATGCGGCGCGAGAGGCTCGTTTGGCAGAGCTCAATGAAGATGTTAAGCAACCTATGCTTATCTTCAGAATTCGCCACAGCGCGAGCGCAGGCTTTTTTGAAGACTGGTGTTGCGAAACCCTTTGTTTTGACATAGTTTTTTGGACAGTCGATTGTGACATCCTGACGAAATCGAAGGTTTTTGAAAGATTTCGACATGCGCGCGCAACGACGCGCGCGTGTGCACTTCGTCCCGTGTTTGCACAAGATTATCGCGACAGCACGCGCGCAAGGGCGTCCGAATGATCTCGACATGCGCGCGCGCGAACCCCGTTTGGTAGCATTCAATGATCATGCTTGGTTTTCGTAAGAATTCGCAAAAGCGCGCATGCCTTTTTTTGAGGATCCGTGTTTCGAAACCCGGTGTTTTTTTAAAACATGCTCTTGGGCACTCGATTTTGACATCTTTACGAAACCGCAGGTTTCTTTGTTAAAAGAGTTCGGCATGCGCGCGCGACGACGCAGGTAACGGGTGGCAGTGGTTGAGAATTGCGGCGAACAGGAGACAACGGGAGGCAACGGAAGACAATGTCGCCCGACCGATCGGTTCCAGATCAGGCAACGCACCCATTAGAGATTGAGGAATACGCAGTGAGATGCCACCGATGGGGTTGCCACAGCCTGCGACTAGACGACAGACTGACAAGCAGATTTGTGGGCACAAAGAAGCAAAGGTAAGAGCAGAACTGGATAAGTAATCTGAGGACCGAAGAATCGCCAACGTTTTTGTTTGTTTGTTTGTTTGCCGACTGTTGTTTGCAACATCCTAGACGCACTGTGTGTGATGGTGTTTCCATCGTAGCATGCGAACTGCACAATCAATCATTGAACAACCAGTATCATTGTCACATTTATGCGTAGCACCAAAGACCACCATTTTGTTTCAAAGTTGTTTTTAACATATCGAATGGCAAGTGTGTTTGTTGACCATGACGTTGCGATCCACGTGAGCGGCGCGTCCGATTTTTTGAAATTTGAGGATGCCCAGAGTGAAATAGCCAGACAGATCGCGGACGACACCACGGTCGCTTCTGAGTTCTATTCCTTCGGACAGGTGCGTAAGGGAACAATTCGGTCCAAGCTCTTTTCTCGGAGAGGCGCGTATGAGAGTTGTCGCCTCCTATTCGTCAGAGTGAGGCGGCCGACGGTCATTCATTGTCCATGGGTGCTTGGCTGAAGAGGGAGTTCGTGGTGGGAGTTCAGCTTGTTACGTTGTTGTTGCTGCTGCTGCTGTTGTTGAACATTATTACTTCTAAAGAATAATTATTGTTGGGACCCCTGGTGCGCGACCCCCCTCCAAAACCTAGGCCGCAGCTACATTTTCATCATTTTTTAGCGAAAGCTTCAGAAAAGTGAATTATTACCGGATCCGGTTGTTTTGTTGTACTCCGTTTTCCCTTGCAAAAAACACTATAAAATGAAAATTCTTGTTCTTACTTGATCAAATTGCAAGAATCCCTTGCAAAAAATAAGGTAAAGTGGACATTCGTGCGCGCAAGACGAAATCCTTCCAAAACCTTAGGTTTCGTAGCGATTTTAACATAAAAACATCAAAAACCCAATGGTTTTTTAAGAAAAAATTGTCAAAATGTTCTTCCGCGCGCTCTTGCGGATTCGTAGGAAAACCAACACTTTTTAAACAATTCTGTCAAACGGGCTTTTGCGAGCAACTTTTTCGAACTTCTGCGACAACGTTTGCGCACCTGCCAGGGCCATCATCCCTGTCAAATAATACCATGCGGGACACATTCGTTTTTTCTTCGCGCGCGCACGCCGAAATCTCCAAAAATCATTGGGTTTTTAAGAATTTTAGCACCGCGCATCATAAAATCACACGAATCGCACCGTAGCTCTCCTCTGGCTCTCTGTCTTGCTCTCTCTCTCTCTCTCTCTCTGTCTCTCTGTCTTGCTCTCTCTCTCTCTCTGTCTTGCTCTCATATCATGCGCAACAAATGCACGATGCGGGGCACATGCGGGGCCCAAACAAGTGATTAACCTCTGCGGGTGTGTACTCCACGCCAGTGTAGTATCCACGATCGTCCGCGCGCCACGAAGTGAAGTGTCCTGACGTCATAGGGCGGGAAGCTGGGTGTGGGTGGTTCCCGAGAGTCGTGTGGATGTTTGGTAGAGCTTGCATTGCCCCCCCACGAAGTGGGGGTATTGGCTGGCGTCGCATGAAAACCCTGGCACTGGGGAGAACACTGAGCGTTCGGGTAAAATGATTGTTGTTGTTGTTGTTGCCGTTGTTGTTTGTTGTCGTCGTCCCACCCGCCAGCCTTGCCCTGTTCGGTTCATTCGTTGTGTGCGTTTACTGACCGGCTTCGCTTGTCGGGGTGATTCTGATGGGAATTTTCTGCTGTCTACACCCGCGACCCACCCACGACCCACCGCGACCCAACAGCGACCCACCCGCGACCCACCCGCGACCCACCCGCGGCCCATTTGCGACCCACTCGCGATCAACCCGCGACCTACCTTCATTGGTTTAAAGAAAAAATCGGCGCCTGCGGCGGGCTCGTTGCATAATTTGTGAAACTTTGGCGCCTGCGGTGGGCTTCTCCAGAGTCTCGCACACTGCGGTATCCTTGCTTCTACTCCGATCTCTCCTCCTATCCCACCATGAGGAACAACAGCAACCCAAAATGACGTGCATAACGTCGTTGCCTTTCATTTCAAGGCGCACGCTTTGTCGTCGTATTTGCGAAATGTGTGGCAGGAGTGGGACTCGGCGCGCATCGCGTGCGAAACGTCGAAATGTCGCTCGCCCCAGCGATCCGGGAAGTTGCGCTCCCGCCTGTCGCCAATCCGTCTGCAGCAGGGCCGTGCGCAAAAAGGACGAGCGGCGCTCCCCCCCGCGCCGTGCAGAGTTCGCTTGAAAACCACGCTCCCGCTCCTGGGCGCAGCGAGCATGCTGCCTTCGCCGATCCTTTCGGAAACCTGGCCGCGCGCGAAGGAGCGGCATTTGTGCCTTTGCCGCAGCGCCGCGCAGGGGTGTCCTGAGCGCCCCGCCCCCGCCCGCGCGCGGCCCCGCTCCTCCCACGCCCCCTCTCGGCTGCAGGGGCCGGCCTCCCTAGACGGCGGCGGGGTTTCTCAGAAGGCCTCTGGCCCGCCGAAGAGCCGCATGTGTCTTGGGAGCGAGTTCCGTTCCCGCCGCGCCCCGCCGATTGCAGACCCCCGGCCGTGTCCAGCTCGCCGCCGACCAGAGCAGATGTCGTCGGGGAAGGCCTAGAAAAAGCTTCTCTCAGAAGGTTTCTGAGCACTCTCTGCCTTCCACCCTGGGCGCGCCGCGGATGGTCGTCGGAAGTGGTGCAGCGCGCGCGCGAGCTCTCTCCGGCGGCCAGGTGGGAGCGCGCGCCAAGCTCCTCAAGTTGCCGTTGCACTGGTTTCTGATGTTATGGGAGAGTGGTGGGAGCGGGCAGTGGCCAGCTGACTTGCTCGAGCTGGCCACGGCCAGCTTGGCACCTTCTCCCAGTCTTGCTCCGCTCCCGCTCGCTGTCGTGTTCGTGCTCGCACGCCTGGTCTGTTCTTGTTTTTCTCTTCGCATCGGCGCATAATCCGAACAGGGCACGTAGCCGGCAGAGGGCAACCGGATCCACGAGGTCCCATCCGGCCTCTCATAAATAAAAGCAGTTAACAGTTTTAGTTTCAAAGTTGACGTTTTGCCATCGACGTTGCCAAATTAGTAGTGGCATTTCCGCGTGGGTGCGGCGCATGTTTGGTTCGCCGAATCGCATGAAATCGGCAGCGGCAGCGGGGCCGCGAGCGGGCGACATGCTGTCCTCGCCCACGCTCCGCGCAGTTTGTGCGTGACATTGAATTGGCAGTGCCGTTTCGGCGCGCGCGTGCTTCGTCTTCGCCGCTCTCATCGGAAGTTTGGCCGCTCGAGAGAGGTCTAAACAATGTTTCGCCGCAGCGCCACGCAAGGCATTTCTGAAGTTCGCTCCCGCCCGTGCGCGGCCTTCTTTCATTTAGCCAAGTCGTTGGACGCGGGACCGCGCGCGAGAGCTTACTCTTCGCTAGGTGGGAACGCGTTCCAGTCCCAATATCACGTCGCGCCACCATTGATTCTTCTGTCACGGGGGGGGGGTTGGGAAAGGGTGGGGCTCGCTGACTCGTTTGACCTAGTTGACTTGACCTTCGCACCTACGCATGCTCTTATCCACTATCACCACTACTTACCTCAAGTAGTCCCACTACTCAAGCTATGCTTCTGCTCTCGCTACCCTTGCTACTGCCACTGCTTGTTCTCCTTTTCAGGAGTGGAACTGCACTTGCGAAGAGGACCAGGTCGTTTGTGTCGGGGACAGGATCATGAGCGTCAACGGCGAGAAGGACGCACAGTCCATGGTTCATGCTTTGAAGGTGCTGGCGCCCTTGGGCGGACGGGGCGGGCTCGTGGGGGTCAACTCTTGAGCCCCTGCAGGAAGCCACTGTGCGTATGCGGTGGATGTTGGCACCGCGAGCGCACGCGTAGGACCAGCCCAGCGGTCGTTACACAGTTGGAGCCCTCGGCCACTTACACACAGTCCAGCGGAGCCGTACGTGACTCTCAGAACATCACTGGTGGTGGTGTTGGTGGTGAGATGATGATGATGATGATGATGATGATGATGATGATGATGATTATGATGATGATGATGATGATGATGATGATGATGATGATGATGATGATGATGAGGATGATGAGGATGATGAGGATGATGATGCTGATGTTGATGCTGATGCTGATGCTGATGATGCTGATGATGCTGATGATGATGATGCTGATGATGATGATGATGCTGATGATGATGATGATGATGATGATGATGATGATGATGATGATGATGATTAATGGTGGTGGTGGTGATGATGATGGTGGTGGTGTAGCTGATGATGATGGTGGTGATAATGATGCTGCTGCTGATGATGATGATGATGATGATGATGAGGAGGAGGAGGAGGAGGAGGAGGAGGAGGAGGAGGATGAGGACAAGGAGGAGGAGGAGGAGGAGGAGGAGGAGGAGGAGGAGGCGCCAGGAGGCGCCAGGGGGCCTCCAGGACCTGCCATGGGAGCCTCCAGGGAACTTCCAAAATGCTTTTAGGCGCCTCCAGCTTCTTGCGCGAGGAACGATTCATCACAGGGCCAGCTGAAGTGCTCTCGTGCGACTCCTGTAGAATCCAGCGACCGTCTCACGCGCCGTCCTGCCCCCTCAACGGGGCGGACCGATCCCCGGGAAGCGAAGGAGGCCACGCGTCGCGCTTTTTACAGTGTGTGTGTGTGTGTATGTGTGTGAGTGTGTATATCTCCTCACTCGTGCCGCGCTCCACCTGGGCTCGCCCTCTGGTGACCGACGCGCCAAGGCTGTACTGCCCTCCTTGCCCGTTCTTGTCTTCCCGTCTCCTCTGCGCGGCTTGTGCCTCCCAAACCGTTTACGCGTGCGTGCTTGGCCTCGGCTCCTGGCTGGCCTCGTCGCCGCGCCGCGCTGTTTGCAGCCTCTTGCTGCCTCCCTCGCTTCGGCCGTCCTTGTTGCTTCTCGTCGCTCGTCGTACTGCGCCTCTACTTGTCCTGGGCTCTGCCCTTCCACCCTGTGCGCCCTTGCTGCCCGCGCCCGGGTATGCGTATGGCATGGTTGATTCAACACGGGTCCCTGCGCGCTCTGACGGGTCCGCCGCGTGTGCGCGCCCGCCCGTCCGGTGACTTTCTCCGCCTCGACGTTGCGCGCGAGGCCGCGACCGCAAGACAGTGTGTGTGTGTGTGTGTTTGTGCGTGGCCCTTCCCAGCTGCTCGCCGCTCCCCCATGATGGCGTGGCTCCGCATCTTTGTCTCATGCCCTTCGCTTACACGCCAGCCGCTCTTGCCGTGCTCATCGCAGCGCGCTCGTGGCGGCCAGCGCTCCGCCCTTCTCCCTCTCCTATCGCGCCTCGCAGGTCACCTGATCTCGGCGCTTTGCCTAGCCGGTGGGTTCGCCAGCGCCGCTGGCTCCCCCATTGGTGTGGTCCACTGCATCAACGTCAGCCCCTTCTGGTATTCTTTTGGGCTGAGATTGATTGGCTGGTCTGGACGTTCCATACTTGCCCATTCGTGGTACGTGCTCCCCCGCACGGCTCTGCCTGGCCGCCGTCGGGCTGCCTTGCCCCCCTCAGCTGCTGCCCAGCGCCGCGGCTGGCTCCCCCCCAGCGCCCGCCCCGCCGCAGCCGGGACTTGCCTGAGCGGGCCCGGCTTCCTCCCTTTCCGTTGTGCCGGGTCTCTTCCTTTCGCCCCGTGCATTGCGGCCCAATTTCATCTAGGCGCCCCACTGATGCCCCCCGATCGCTGGAGCAGTAACCTCTGCCCAGCCGCCGCTGCAAAAAGTGTGTGTGTGTGTGTGTGTGTGTGTGTGTGTGTGTGTGTGTGTGTGTGTGTGCGTGCGTGCGTGCGTGCGTGCGTGCGTGCGTGCGTGCGTGCGTGCGTGTGTGTGTGTGTGTGTGTGCATCCGTACCCTCTGGCTCAAGCCGCTCTGGCTCAAGATGGCCGAGCCGGCTTGCGCGGCCGCGGCCGGGGGCCTGCCCCTGGCCTCCGGCCTCCCCGCCCGCGGGGGTGGGGACGGAGGTCGGGCCCTTCTCCCCCTGTCCGACGGGCCATGCCCCTCGGGCGCCCCTGCCCGCGCCGCCAGCGCGGCCCGTTGGCTTGCGGAGTCGCCTGCGGCCCGCCGCCGCCGCCAGCGGCGCGCGGCCGCCTGTTGCCGCGCGGCGCCGCCCCCGGGGCTGGCGCCGCGGGCTGCCGCGGCGGCCGCCGGCGCGCCTGGCGCGGGCGGCGCTGCTGCCGCTGCTGGTGCTGCTGGCGGCGCGGCCGGCGCCGCCGCGGCGGCGGCCGCCGCTGCCGGGGCGCCCCCAGCCGCGGCCGCCGCTGCCCCTCGGGCCGCCGCGGCGGCCGCCTGCGTCGCCGCCGCCGCCGCCGGCGAGGCCGCGGCCGCCGCGGGCCTCTGGGTGGCCGTGGCGGCCCTGGCCCGCGCCGCCGGCCTCGCCGCCGGGGCTGCCGGCAGCGGCGCTGTGGCCGCGATCGTCGGCACGTTCGTCCAGGACGAGGGCGCGGGCATGGAGGACGGTGGGGACGAGGGCATGAAGGTGGCGGCGGGGGGCATCGAGGACGGCGGGGTGGAGACGGTCGAGAGCGAGTCGGGCGCGCAAGACTCTGTGGGCTCCTGAGATCCCGCTGGTTTCACAGCGGATGGCAGCACGGAGGATTTCGCCCGCCGACGCCATGTGGAACCGAAGCACGGCCTTTGTAAGCACGCTGGCGACTATGGGCTACATCACCCCTGAGATCACTGGCAAGCTGCCAGGGTTCCCGTCGCCGTTCAAGAGCCTCGCGGTCGAGGACGTCCTGAACGGCTTCGGCGCCCCCTCCAAGATTCCCGCGACGGGCTGGGAGCTAATCGTGGCTTATTGTGCGTTCTGCGAGCTGTTCCAGAACCAGTCTGCTGGCACCGACGCCACGGCGGGCGACTTCGTCTGGAAGGTGCTGACGTCCAGCGACGCCGCAGCCAGAGGCTGAGATCGCCGTCGTTCCTTCGGCCATGATTGCGATCATCGGCACGTTCGTTGAGGGCGACGTGCAGGAGACGGTCCAGAGCATGCTGCACGCGCAGGACCCCGTGGACTTCTGGGACCCCGCTGGGTTCGCAGCGGATGGCAGCATGGACAATTTCGCCCGCCAGCAACGGACAGAGCTGAAGCACGGCCTCATGAGCATGGTGGCGACTATGGGCTCCATCACCCTGGAGATCGCTGGCAAACTGCCGGGGTTCCTGTCACCGTCCAAGGGCCGCGCCGTCAAGGACATCCTGAACGACCTCAGCGCCATCTCCGAAGTTCCCGCGGCGGGCGGCTTGGAGCAAATCGCGGCCTACTGTACGCTCTGCGAGCTGTTCCAGGGCCAGTCTGCTGGCGCCGATGCCTCGGCGGGCGACTTCGACTGGAAGGTGCTGACGGCCAGCGTCGCCGCGGTGAGGCGGTCGAAGCTGGCGGCTAAGATCGCCAACTTTCGTTTGGCCATCATGGCGGTCATCGGCGTGCTCTTCCAGGATTTGGAGGGCGCCCCTCCTCCTCCTTTTACCTCTCCCGTCACGGGGCCAGGAACTCAGAATTTCGAAGCGGATCCAGCCGTGGTGACCAGGGCGAGTGGCGACCATCCGGAGGATCCTGCCGCTGTTGAAGTGGGGCCCGTTAGGCCAGAAGGGAACGTGGTTTCGACGAATCTCCAAGGTGAAAAGGGGCCCGTTAGGCCAGATGCAAATCGTGGTGTCTCGAGCCCCAGCCCCTTCCCCGACGGCCGCCCTGAGCGCGGGCCACCTCGTCGCTTCGTGGCGACGACAGACGACCGTCCGGGGGATCCTGCCACGGCTGACATGGGGCCCGTTCGGCCAGAAGTGGACGCGTTTCCGATATTATCGAATTTCCAAGGTGAAATGGGGCCCGTTAGGCCAGATGCAAATCGTGGTGTCTCGAGCCCCAGCCCCTTCCCCGACGGCCGCCCTAAGCGCGGGCCACATCGGCGCCCCGTGGCGACGACAGACGACCATCCAGACTCACAGCGAACTATCCGGACTCGCAGCGAAGGAAACGGAGACGTTCCGCACGCGTCTGGCAGTCAGGAATCGGCGGTGGAAGTGCTGGAGGACGAGGACTACGACAACGACGTGGTGATAGCCCTCCAGTGTCAGCAGCAGCATCCTCACACTTCTGACATGACTAAAAAGCATCCGCACCAACTCGCTGGCAAACCTGACCTTCGCGCCCCCCGATGTCCGAGCCCCGATGCCCCGCCGAGCAACCCTGGCGGCCAGCAGACCTCTCCAAGCGAAGCAGGACTCTTTAGACCAGCAGCGGTGGTTCCTCACGACTCCGACGAAGAGGTCACCTTTGCACCCTTGCCTCCCTGTGCCTCGCTGGCACCCTTGCCTCCCTCCCTTGCCCCCCTCCCTTGCCTCCCCTGAGGTCTCCTTGCGCCCGTGCCTCCCTTGCGCCCCCTGCGCCCAGGGGGCGCTACTGGGACCGGGACCGCGGCATTGGCAGGGGCATGGAGAGCGCCCCCTGGCGCCGGCCAGAATCGCGCAGCTCTTACCGCAGGGGCGATCGCCGCCGCCCCGACACCAGCCGGGCGCGGGCTATCTTCCGCGTTGGCTGGCAGCGCCGCCCACGCGAGACAGCGGTCGCGCACCTGGAGAGGCTGCAGGCGGAAGGGGGATACTACTTCAACGCAGCCTGGCATTCGTGGTGCAGGCATATGTGCAAGGATCAGGGCAAAGGCACATCCAAAGACCAGGTCCCTTTCGACCGTAGCCGCTGGCAGCATTGGATCATTGACATATTCCTGGATGACATGAGCACCAACAACCATCGCGCGGAGGCGTGGTCCCGCAGCGCAGGCGTTTACGTGGACTGGGATAGGGGGCAGAGGCTGTGCCAGGACGTACAGAGGAAAAAAGAGGTCGCCAAGGGTGACGGGCGCGAAGAGGACCAGGCGCGCACCCCGGGTACCACGGCACCTGGACTGGAAAGCGCCCGCGGCGCTGACCTGCCGACGACCTGGCCCCCTCGCCCTATGACAGCACGACGCAACCGTCTCCGCGCTCCCACCACCTGTGCCCCGTCCCTTTCCCCCCACCTGTGCCCCGTTGCCCGCTGTCCCACCCTCGCCCCGCGGCAGCGCGACGCAACCTCCCCCGCGCTCCCACCACCTGTGCCCCCGACCTCCACCCCGCCTTTTTCACATGGCTTGGGGCCGGGTGACCTCCCCTTCCCCCCCACCTGCACCCCATTGGCCTAGTGGCGCCCACGTTCCACGGGCTACGACGACTTGCCACTCCACCTGGTCCCCGTCTTTTCCGTCTCCTCCCCTCCCCCTCTCCCGTCTTCAAGGATCTGGGACCCTGTGTCCCACCTGTGCCCATCTCGGGCCCTTCCCTCTGTGACTTCAAGGATCTGGGACCTTGTGTCCCACCTGTGCCCATCGGGGGCCGTTCCCCCTGTGAACATCTGCGATGCGGACTGGAGCATCGACGACTGGCGTGGCACGCCCTGTCTTTACCTGCAATGGGACCTTGTGTCCTACCTGTACCCATAGGGGCTTGCCCCCCACGTGAGCACCCACGGTGCAGGCTGACGCGACTTCGGCTGGCAGGGAATGCCGGCCTCTCTCCTCCCTGTTCGCTTCGCCCCCCCCCGCTCGCTCCTTCCCCCCCCCATGGCAGCAGCGCCCGGCACAGCTCGGCTTCGGCCCGGTGCTGGGCACTGCACCTTGCCGCCTCGGCGGCCCCGCTCGCCTTGGCGCTGCGCGGCTCAGGCCCGGCCCTCGGCCATGCGGACGTCAGCGCATCGTGTGTGGCACCCGCCCGTCTTCACGCGCTGACTGTGCAGGTCAGGTTTCCCCCCTGCGCTCCACCGACATCCAGTCGGACACGGACGGCCCTGTCTCTGGCCGCACCGCTTGCTGGCTGCTTCTTGGACGTGGATTGGACTACCACCCCAGACCGCTTCCGACCACCCGGTGGCACAACGCTGCACATCGCCTTCGTGGTCCTCCTCTTCTCCTGGGCCCTTTCCTCACCATCCAGTGGCACAACGTTGCTCATCGCCTTCATGGTGGACTTCCCCCCCCTGGACGTCGACCTGGCTGGTCGCGTACAAGGTCCTCCTATGCAGCGCTTGAGGATGGTGTTTACGTAGCGCCGTTGACGGCAACACCACACCGCTCACCTTCCGGGTCTTCGCCTCCGGCTCTTGTCCAAGGCGTTCCTTTTCCTGTGCAAGCTCCTCGGCGCCGCCCTCACCCCGGCCCGCCCTCCGGCCGCCTGAGGCCCCGCCCGCCTGTGCCCTGTCTCCCCAACTAGAGCTGTGCGTGGCCCGCCTAGCTTTTACCGGAAGAGGTTCGCTCTCGCCCCGCAGACCAAAAGGTGTGCGTGTGCATGTGTGCGTGCGTTTTTCTGTTCACTCAATTTCTTTTCTCTCGGGTTCGCAGCGTGCGTGACATGCCAGAGGCTTGAGAAAGAGAGTGAGAGATATAGAGAGAGAGAGAGAGAGAGAGAGAGAGAGAGAGAGAGAGAAAGAGAGAGAGAGAGAGAGAGAGAAAGCGATAGAGAGAGAGAGAGAGAGAGAGAGAGAGAAAAAAGAGAAAGAGAGCCGTCAGGGCCTGCGCGGGCGGGCCTGAACCCTCAGTGCATGTTGCTCTTGTTTGCCGAGGTCGGAGTGCTGAGTTCTGAGATGGTGGACGTTGGAAGTCGATGGAGGGTGGTGGAAGTGGAGGCTCGGAAGTTGGATGCTGGAGTCGGGGTGCTGGGTTGATGGAGGTTGGAGGTGGTTCGTCGGAGGCTGAAGTGGAGAACCCGGTGCTGGACGCTGGATGTCGGAGCGCTGAACTGGCGGACGATGGAGGTCGATAGGTGTAGATGGAGCTGGAGGTGAAACGTCGGATGTGAAAAACTGTAGGTCGGAGTGTTGACTTGGTGAAGATTGGAGGTCGATAGGTGGGAGTGGAAGTGGATAGGCGGATGATGGATGCTGCATGTCGGAATGCACAGCTGGTGCAGGTTGGAGGTCAGTAGGTGGAAGTGGCAGCGGCCTGTGCCCTGGGTTCATGCTGACGCGGCGTCTGGAGGTCGGAGTGCTGCGATGGTGGAAGCTGGAGGTCAGTGGTGGAGGTGGATGTGGAAGGTCGGGTGCTGGATGATGGAGGTCTTAATGCTGAACTGGTGAAGGTTGGGGGCCGACCGTCGGAGGTGAAGTGGGAAGTCGGTTTTGGATGCTGGAGGTCGTACTGCTGAGTTGTTGGAGGATGGAAGTCGATATGTGGAGGTGGAGGTGTGCATCACAATGTGTTAGTGAGAGGTTGATACATAGTGTTTCGGGGTGCTAACTGTGACAATCATTGCCCCGCTCATGTTGCATGCCTCCGCTCGCCGCCGTTATAGATCAATTTTTGATAGACAGTCGAGGTTGCTGCATAGTGTTTTAGGGGTGTGCTACCTGTGACCACTATTGCCCAGTTCATGTTGGAGTAGGTGCTGGTGCTGGTGCCGGCGTGAGTGCAGACGTGGCCGCTGTCCTCGATGCTGGCGTCGACGCTGCTGTAGGCGCCGGAGTTTGTGCCGGCGTCGGTAACGGCCGCGATTCTGGTGCAGGCGTTGGTATTTTCCGCCATTGCTAAGGAGAACATTCTCCCAACAAAGTGTGGCCCTTTTTTGGTGCCAAGGTCGTTGCTGGCGCCCATGCTCGTGAAGGCGTAGACGTTGGCGCCGGCGTTGGCACTGCCGTCGACGCTGGCGGCGATGCTGCCAGAGGCGCCGGAGTTGGCGTCGGCGTCGATGCTTGCGTCAATGCCGCTGGCGCTGGTGCCGGCGCAGGCGCCGGAGTTGGAACCAGGGTCGATGCTGGCGTCAAAGCTGGTGTGGATGTTGGCGCTGGTGCCGGCGCAGGCGCCGGATCTGGTACCAATGAAAATCGGATGTCGGATACTGGGGGTCCGGGTGCTGAGCTGGTGGAAGCTGGAGGTCGATAGGTGGAAGTAGAAGTGGAAACATCGGATGCTGGATGCTGGAGGTGGGAGTGGTAAGCTGGTGGAGGCTGGGGCGATAGGTGGAGGTGGAGGTGGAAAGTTGGATGCCGCATGCTGTAGATCAAGATGCTGAGCTGGTAGAGGCTGGAGGTTCATAGGTGGAAGTTGGAGTGGAAAATCGATTGGATGCTGGAGGTCGGAAGGCTGAGCTGGTGGAGTCTGGAGGTCGATAGGTGGAGATGGGTGCGAAGAGTCGGATGCTGGATGCTAGAGGTCGGAATGCTGAGCTGGTGGAGGCTGGAGGTCGATAGGTGGAGGTGGAAGCGGAAAGCCGGATGCTGGATGCTGGAGGTCGGAGTGCGGAGCTGATGCAGGCTGGAGGTCGATAGGTGGACGTGGAAGTGGAAAGTCGAATGCCACAAACCGAGCCTTAAGAGCTCGAAGGGCTATGATAGTGGAAAGGGGGGAGAGCATGCACTGTCTGTTGTAAGCTTTGCTTGCTGCGAGCGTGCAGTGCAACGCCTGGACGGCTCACCTAGTTTCTCTCCTCTCCCCTCTTGCTCTGCCACTCTCTTTCTGAAGGGCTTGGACGGATGCGATGCGCATGAGGGAGGAGGGCGAGGCGCATTAGGAGCAGGAATCAGCATCCACTTGTGGAGTACATTGGTGTCGTGGTAAGGGAGGAGAGCGGGGATGATGATGATGATGATGCTGCTGCTGCTGATGATGATGATGATGATGATGCTGATGATGATGATGATGATGATGATGATGATGATGATGATGATGATGATGATGATGATGATGAGGATGAGGACGAGGAGGAGGAGGAGGAGGAAAAGGACGGGGGAAAGCAAGAGGAGGCGGAGGAGGAGGCGGAGGAGGAGGAGGAGGAAGAGGAGGAGGAGAAGGAGGAGGAAGAGGAGGAGGAGGAGGAGGAGGAGAAGGAGGTGGAGGAGGCAGTAGGAGCCCAACCGGCGCACGCCCGCGGACCGCTTCGCCGCTTCGTCTAGACCGCTTCTCCCTCGACCGCTTCGCCTGGATCCCTTTGCCCTCGACCGCTTCGCTTGCCCTCGACCGCTTCGGCCGGACCGCTGCGCTCATCCACTTCGCTTCGCTTGTGACTTACCTGCCTGCCTGTCAGGTGGCCCCCCCCCCGCCCTGTTGGGGTCCACCCGCCTGCCCGGTCCATTAGGGCCCGCCTGCCCGCCCGTCCATTAAGATTGGAGAGGCCTTACGGCCAGTGCCGCCGACCTTGAACGACGACGACGCCGATGCTGACATGGGCCAAAGTGCTCTGGGATGCTTCTTGGGGTCCCTTCGGAGCGCTCTCGGGTGCCTCAGGGGAGTATTTTTGGGGCCTCTTGGGAGCCTCTTGGGTGCCTGTTGGGAGACTCCTGGGGCCTCTCGGGGCTTCCCAGGCACATCTTTGGGGTTTCTTGGGAGTGTCATGTTTTTTTTTTTTTTTTCCATCGCCTATAAAGCGCGCTTTTCAGGGCCGATAAATACAGAGGCAGCGGCGTGCGGTTCGCAGGGTGAGCGGTTTGCGCGGTTTTGCAGTTTCATTGTTCACGGCCATGGAAATGGCACGGCGCGGCGCGGGGTCGCGCGAGGCGCGGCGCCGTGGCGCGCGAGAGCGCCCGCGCTGCGCGGGGGCGATCGGCAGGAGCGGTGCGCGTCCGCGCGCGGAGGGGCGGGGAGGGGCGCACGAAAACGTCTCCCCCCCCCCCCCTCCTGCGTGCGTGAGGGGTTGCGCCGCATCGGGGTCGCGGGGGGGGCACGCGAGTGCGCCCCCGCGCGCGGCGTTCTCACAGGTGTTGGAATATTATGGTGTCAGCCCGCAAGGCGCGCGGAAATGGGCGCGCGCTCGGCTTCCGCTTGCCCACCCGTGCCCACCCTGTGCCCCGGGGTGTGTGCTGCGCGCGGTGGCTCGCGTGCACGGCGCTCTTGGCTTCCTTCCTGGGCTCTGTCCTGCCCGTGCCCACCCGCCCGGGGGTGTGTGTCTGGCTCGCGCCTTGGGGCGCTCGGTTCGCTCGGTCCCACCCGTGCCCGCCCTCTTGGGGTGTGGGGTGTGGCTCGCGCTTGGGGGCGCTCGTCTGGTCGCGCGCTTTTGGACAGCGCGTGGTGGTGGCGGCGCGACCGCTGGTCGTGCTCGGTCGTGCGGCGGGGTGCGGCAGGGCGTCGGCGCCCGATGCCGCCCTCCCCCCGCGCGTCGTCGGTCCCGCAGGAGCGCGGACCTCCTACCGAGCAGCCAGCGGCGCACCCGTCGTGTTCGCCCTATGTTGGTGCACGCGCCGCCATAGCCGAGGCATTAATTGGGAGCCTTTCAGGCCGAGGGCTCGAAATGCCCGTTCGGGTCCCCCGTCTGGGCACTCTCTTGGAGCTGTCTTGGGGGCCTCTTGGGCCGTCTTCGGACCCTCTTGGGCCGTCTTCGGACCCTCTTGGGTCGTTTTGGGGCCCTCTCGCAGGCCTCTTGGGCTACCTCGGGGCGATCTTGGGGGCCTCTTGGGCAGTCTTGGAGTGTCGGGAAGCCGAAAAGGCGAGAACCCCAACATGTATCAAAAACTTGGGGAACATGAATTATGTTTGCCTCTTGGGGTCCTCTTGGGAGAGCTCTTGGAGGCCTCCTGGGGCGTCTTGGAAACTTCTTGGGCCGTCTGGAGGCTAACCCTGGGAAGCAATCGGTAAACCTCCCCCCCCCCTCGTCAGAGGAAATTATAACGATTCTGGCACCTGGGCCGGGGCGGAAGCGATATCCCCCGCAGGTCACCAGAGGTCCGCGGAGGGGAGGTCCCCGGAGGTTCCCAGGAGGCATCCAGAAAGGCCTCCACAAGCCTCTGAATGCCCGGTCCCCTTGTAGTCCAGAGCCCAGCGACAAGGCACGCCTGCCCAGAGTCGCTTCCTGTGATTCTGTGCGTTTCTGTGAGATTCCTCAAAGATTCTTTTAATACTCCGATTGGCTTCTTTTGAGATTCCTTGCCGTTTCCATTGTGATTCTTTTGGGACTCCTTTGAGACTCCTCTGGTGTTCCTTTGATGTTATTCTGGGGGTCCCTTGAGGTTCTGGTCATATCCCTTTGATGCCCCATTGCTTAAGGGAGCATCACATCGACATCTGGGGCCGGTGGATTATTTTACTTTCAATGAGTGTGCTAACATATCGCGGGGGGGTTCGCGGAATCCGTCTGCGATGTCTCTCCGTGGACTCTCCCATAGGATCCCCTGAAATAATCAATTTCCCTGGTGCGGTCGCAATAGGGTTTGCTTATGTCCACGCGAGCCCGCGTTTTCCAAATTCCTTAGATTCCTTCGTGGTTCGCTTGAGCTGCCGCTGAGATGCCTTCGCGATTTCTGTTGGGCTCCTTTAAGATTGCTTTGAACTTCCATTGGTTCCCTTGATCTCATGCGTGGGATTCTTTGTGATATTATTATGGGATTCCTTTGGGGGTCCTTTCAAGTTCCTCTGACATTCCTTCGACAATCCCTGAAGGGAGCATCACATCGACCTCCGGACGCTGTGGATAATTTCATTTTCGATAAATGTGCTAACATATCGCGGGGGGGGTCGCGGAATCCGTCTGCGATATCCCTCCGTGGACTCTCCCATAGGACCCCCTGAAAAAATCCAGATTGCGGTCGCAATAGGGTTTGCTTATGTCCACGCGAGCCCGCGTTTTCCAGATTCCTTAGATTCCTTCGTGGTTCGTTTGAGCTGCCGTTGAGATCCCTTTGCGATTGCTGTGGGGTTCCTTTCAGATTACTTTGAATTTCCAACAGGGTTCCTTTGAGATTCTGCGTGGGCTTCCTTCTGCGATTCCTCTGGGATTCCTTTGGGGGGTCCTTTCAAGTATAGTTGCTTGCGGTGATTTCATTGTTTGCCATTTTTGATTTACCTTTGATTTCCGATGCGCGTCAGTTTCCCAGTGTTCTGGCAAGGCGGGAACCCATTGGCAAGCGTTCGTGCGCATTGGTTCTTCAGGCTGTCGCCTCACGTTGCCGCCAGCTTCGGGCCCGGGGGGGCAAATTAATTCATTACTTTATTTCCCAAACATCCTGTGGTGTTGGGTCCTCGTTTTGAAGAGACGGTGGCCCGCGTCTCCTCTCCTCCTCCTCTCCTCTCCTCTCCTCTCCTCCTCCTCCTCCTCCTCCTCCTCCTCCTCCTCCTCCTCCTCCCACCATCATCATCGTCATCACCCATTTCGGCACACCCCTCACACGCTTCGTGGCCCCATAGGGAGCTCCACCGAAGGTCCCAGTGGGTGTGCCCGCATGCGTCCCGCACACCCATGTCGGCCCACCCCTCACACGTTTCGTGGCCCCATCAAAGGGGGCTCCGCCGAAGGTCCCAGTGGGTGTGCCCGCATGCGTCCCGCACGCACACATTTCGGCACACCCCTCACACGTTTCGGGGCCCCATAGGGAGCTCCACCGAAGGTCCCAGTGGGTGTGCCCGCATGCGTCCCGCACGCCCATTTTGGCACACCCTTCACACGTGTCGTGGCCCCATAGGGAACTGCACCGAAGGTCCCAGTGGGTGTGCCCGCATGCGTTCCGCACACTGATTTCGGCCCACCCCTCACACGTTTCGTGGCCCCATAGGGAGCCCCACCGAAGGTCTCAGTGGGTGTGCCCGCATGCGTCCCGCACACCCATTTCGGCAAACCCCTCACACGTTTCGTGGCCCCATCGGGAACTCCACCGAAGGTCCCAGTGGGTGTGCCCGCATGCATCCCGCACACCCATGTCGGCCCACCCCTCACACGCTTCGTGGCCCCATAGGGAGCTCCTCCGAAGGTCCCAGTGGGTGTGCCCGCATGCGTCCCGCACACCCATTTCGGCCCACCCCTCACACGTTTCGTGGCCCCATATGGGGGTTCCACCGAAGGTCCCAGTGGGTGTGCCCGCATGCGTCCCGCACACACACATTTCGGCCCATCCCTCACACGTTTCGTGGCCCCATCGGGAGCTTCACCGAAGGGTCCCAGTGGGTGTGCCCGCATGCGTCCCGCACGCCCATTTTGGCACACCCTTCACACGTTTCGTGGCCCCATGGGGAGCTCCACCGAAGGTCTCAGTGGGTGTGCCCGCATGCGTCCCGCACGCCCATTTCGGCCCATCCCTCACACGTTTCGTGGCCCCATAGGGAGCTCCACCGAAGGTCCCAGTGGGTGTGCCCGCATGCGTCTCGCACACCCATTTCGGTACACCCCATTCCACCGAAGGTCCCAGTGGGTGTGCCCGCATGCGTCCCGCACACCCATTTCGGGTTTCGTGGCCCCATAGGGAGCTCCACCGAAGGTCCCAGTGGGTGTGCCCGCATGCGTCCCGCACACCCATTTCGGCACACCCTCACACGTTTCGTGGCCCCATAGGGAGCTCCACCGAAGGTCCCAGTGGGTGTGCCCGCATGCGTCCCGCACACCCATTTCGGCACACCCCTCACACGTTTCGTGGCCCCATAGGGAGCTCCACCGAAGGTCCCAGTGGGTGTGCCCGCATGCGTCCCGCACACCCATTTTGGCACACCCTTCACATGTTTTGTGGCCCCATAGGGAGCTCCACCGAAGGTCCCAGTGGGTGTGCCCGCATGCGTCCCGCACACCCATTTTGGCACACCCCTCATACGTTTCGTGGCCCCATAGGGAGCCCCACCGAAGGTCTCAGCGGGTGTGCCCGCATGCGTCCCGCACACCCATGTCGGCCCACCCCTCACACGTTTCGTGGCCCCATAGGGAGCTCCACCGAAGGTGACCGTGGCACAGTCCGCATGCGTTCCCGCCAGTCATGTCGGCACACCCCTCACACGTTTCGTGGCCCCATGGGGAGCTCCACCGAAGGTCCCAGTGGGTGTGCCCGCATGCGTTCCCGCCATTCATTTCGGCACACCCCTCACACGTTTCGTGGCCCCACAGGAACTTCACCGACGGTCCCCGTGGCGCAGTCCGCATGCGTCCCCGCCATTCATTTCGGCACACCCCTCACACGTTTCGTGGCCCCATAGGAGCTCCGCCGAAGGTCCCAGTGGCACAGTCCGCACGCGTGCCCGCCATTCATTTCGGCACACCCCTCACACGTTTCCTGGTCCCAAGGGGAACTCCACCGAAGGCCCCCGTGGCGCAGTCCGCATGCGTCTCCCTTGCCCAGTACAGCGTTACGTGGCCCCATATGGAGCCCCACCGCAGGTCCCAGCCAGCCAGCTAGCTCTCTTTGCTCCGCGCAGCGGGCGACCCGCGCGCGTCGCTGGGACCCCTCCGGGGCGACCTGCGCGCGTCGCGGGGGCTCCGTGCTGCGTTCTGCCCAGCGCCTCGATCGCCCGTCGTCGCTCTGCCCAGCGGCAAGAGCCTTGCCCGCTATCAGCCAGCCAGCTAACTCTCTTTGCTCCGCGCAGTGGACGACCCGCGCGCGTCGCTGGGACCCCTCCGGGGCGACCTGCGCGCGTCGCGGGGACTCCGCGCTGCGCTGCGCCCGCAGCCTTGGACTTGTGAGTGCGCGGGCAAAGAGGGAGTAAAGGAAGGGGAGGAAGCGGGCGCGATCCTCGCGGGGGGGCGCGCCGACATTGGCGTCGCGGCGCGCGGGCGATGCCGTCGGGGAGTCCTGGGGAAGCTCCTTGCGGCGGCCACGCCCAGCGTCACGAGTACTCAGAGGCAGTCATTGTCAAACTATTGACATTCATACACAAGTGCACCACGCTGTGTCATATTCGCATTCATGCACGTAGACTCGCTCGCACGCAGATTCATTCACAGTCAGACGCACGCGCGCAGATTCACCCGCGCTCAGTCTCCCTACGTACTCAGATCAATCGTTTCCGTTCGCGTTGTGTACCACGCCATTCATGTCGGCACACCCCTAGCACGGTTCGTTGCCTCATAGGGATCGCCACCGAAAAAGTGAATCACAATTGCGGTACTCGCACCTGCATATGGTTGGGTCCCTCGTCAGGCTAATTTATCTTTATGTGCTAACGATATCGCCGGAGGGCGCCGCCCAAAATAATTATTTATTTTATTTTCTGAGCTAACGATATCGCCGGGGGGTTTACTGTTTGCTTCCCGGGGTTGCTTTGGCGCCTTGGACCGATAGTCCGGCGATTCGGGGTCCTCTTGGACCGTCTTGGTTCCTCTTGGGGCAGTCTTGCTTCGTTTTGGGGGTTTTTGGGCTTTGGGACCTCCCGTGGGTGGTCTGTGGACGATGTCTCATGCCCTTTTGACTTTTGCTGCGCATTTTTTGGTTATTTTCTGTTTGTCTTCCAAAGCCCGCCTGTAGGAGGACATGCCCGACTTAACCCATCTCTATGAGTGGAATCGCCCCATCTCGATGCCAGTCTTAAGGATGATTTCAGTTTTGGTGGGCGCATCCCTGAGACTGTCATCGCCTTTTGGCTCGGCATTCTTAGGGATAGGGATAAAGTCGAGGCTGGTTAAATTTTCGGGCTCTCGGGGCCCTCCACGGGTTGAACGACTCAGGATGAAGGAGCTGGTCTGGGGGATGGCCACGGGGTCCACGACTTATTTCCCTCATGGCCCGTTTCTCAGATGCTCGTTTTGGGGACCTTCCTGGGGCCCACCTAACAGATCTGTTCGACCCCAGTTCGACTCAAGTTCGACTCAAATTCGATTCAAGTTCGGCTCAGGTTCGACTCAGGTTCGACTCGAGGTCGACTCGAATCGACGGACGTTCGACGCAGCTTCGACGCACGAGTAGAGCGAGTGGCTCCAGGAAGGTTCCCAGAATGAGCAGTTCCTTCGAGGAAAAAACTGTATGAACATACATTTTCGGAGTTCCCCGCGGATTTCTTGGATCTCTGCTGGACCTCCTGGCGGCGCCTCCGGTGCCCCCCCCGGGCGCGCTCCGCGCGCCAGGGAAGGGGGTAGACCCAAGAAATCCGCGCGGACCGTCCAGAGTTTACGTTGATGCTGTTTTTTTCACTCTAGTCCAGGACACGCTTCCCTCATGACCGTGGGCGCCGGAGCGGAGGTAGGGAGGCGGCGGGCGGAAGGCCCCGGGGTCCAGAGCCCGTTTCCCTCAGGGCCCATTTCATTCCCTTCATGCCAAGGCCCTGTGGCGTCCTGGGGGTCTCGGTCGGCCGCCAGCGCGCGCCAGTGCTAACTTTTTCGGGGCCCTGCGCGCCGGTGCCCCCGAGGATGCGTGTGGGGAGCGGTCTCCGCGGCTGCACATCGGCCATGCGCAGAGGGGGGTAGGGGGAGGGGGGAAGGTTTCTTTGAAGCACCCCTGCTGCTTAGATGGCGCGGGCCTTGTCTATAGATGTTAGGCGGGCGCCTTCTGAGAAGCAGCCTCATTCTAAGAAGTCTTCCCCCCTCCCCCTACCACACTATGCGCGGGGGTGTGGTTTGGGATCGGCGGCGTTGGGGCCTGGGGGCACGGCACTATCCTCGTCGGGCCTCCTCGGGGCACGGCGGAGAATTCTATCGAGGTCCCCGCCTGCCCCCCAGGGTGCCCCCCAGGGTGCCCGTCGCAAACCGCGCCCCTCGCAAACCACACCCTTCGGACTCGCCGACGGTCGGCGGTTCCCTGGTCGGTGGTCGGTGGCCGAGGACCCGTGGCTTCGAAAAAGAAAAGCGCGCTCTTGCACTTGAGGATCCGTGCGGGAAGCGGTCGGCCGTGCCCTGGTCGGTGGCCGATGGCCGAGGCCCCGTGGTCTGTGGTCGGTGCCCTGTAGTTGGTGTCCCTCGAAGGTAGGGGAGGAAAAGGTAAAATGTATCCATACCGCTACCCTTGCCCCGTTTTCCCCTTTTTTGGCATCCTGGGAGGCCCTCGTCGCAACAGCTGGATTCGCCTCGAACTTCTGGTTAGAGCGCGCCTGTGGTTGGTGCCGTGTGGTTGTCGAGGAACAGAAAGCGGCATAAACGTGAACTTTCGGAGATCCGCGTGGATTTCTTGGATCGGCGCTGGAACCCCCTGGCGGCGCCTCCGGCGCAGCCCCTTGCGCGCTCCGCGCACCAGGGTTCCAGCGCAGATCCAAGAAATCCGAGCGGAGATCCGAAAGTTCATGTTGATGCAGTTCCTCTTCTTCTTCTTCTTCTTCTTCTTCTCCTTGTGGTGGGTGTTTTTACAACGGTGCCCTGGGCGGGAGGTATTGTTCGGGGTCGACGCGCTGACATGATTGTTATCTCTGCTCTGACTGTTGACTTCGTTGGATGGGCTATTGCATGTCCAATTGCCCAGCTTGCCTCGTTTCCTGATTCTTTCCTAATTTTGTCATTCGCCTCTTATTTCCTCCCGCTACTCGGACATGTCTATAGCATCGCCAACGGTCCTTATGTCTGGATGCTTGTGTAGACCCCGCCACCGTGCCAGCATAACATCGAATCGCATTCTGGATAGTGTCGCCTTGAGGCCGTCCAGTCCCGCCCTCGTTCGGTGATCTCAGGGCCCCGGAAACCAGGATTGCCAGATCGGGGTGAGAGAAATGATGAAGAATAGAGAAGGGTTCGACCCACGGCTGTGGCTTTCTCGGGCGTGCCCACGTCCTGGTTTGTCGACGTCCCCGTTGGCGGGGCTCTGGTGATACTCGGGACGTCTTAGCCCAGTGCATGTTTGCCCTGTTGAGCTCCACCGATAGCACGTAGCCTGTGTCGGCCCTCATTGCGAGGCTTGCGTCGCGATGAAGGGCCTCGGTGGACAGGCACACGTTGGCGCTAATACACGGTTGGCGCAAACACACGTTCTGAGGATCTTCGAGTCGTGGAGCCGCATTGGGCCGTCCAGTGACAGTGTTGTGAACTTCTGGGGTCTCTCTGAAGTCAGGGTCCATTTCGATCTGAACGATCCGATTCGATATCTCATGGCGCCAACATCACAGAGCGGATTTCGTTCGGACAACAATGGGATGGGCCTGGATTGTCGTGGAGAATTTCGTTCCCGATTTTGAAGTGAATGTCGTGCGGACCCTCTTGTCCAGGAAAGAAAACTACAACAAACATCCACGTGAAATTCACTCCGTTTTTCGCTCGCCTTTTCAGGGCTTTGTACGGGCAGAGATCTGCGCGTAGTGAGATTTCGATTCAGGCCTGCCCGATCCGATTCGATTCCGATATCCCGAAGGTCCGATATCCCGACGTTTTTGAGCTTAAGGCTTAAGAGGTGAACCTCCAGTCGGGCGATTACCTTTTGCCACTGGGCGCTTCTTGACCAGACTACGAGATACATGCCCACGACGAGCATGCCTCGGCAGCCAGCTCTGCGCCAACCCGCAGCAAAGCACACCCGGACTGCTTTGCCCAAGAGCGCGGCCACGTGCGACGAGCATGGCGCCGGTTTCGGATCTCCCTTATGCCGCGAGTGGAGAGACGACACGGGCCAGACGTATCACATTCGATGTGGGACTATAAGACCACGATGTGTGCCGATCGGCGCGCCACATCGCCCAGACGCAGCCCAGCGTTGGACGTGTACTTTTAGGGCAGAGGATGGCTATTCTAGGACGTTCGTTCTGACTCCTGACGAGCCCTCTGGCAAGATTTGGTGGGGATTCGGGAAGTCGTTCTATTGCGTGGTCGGCGCAGTGGCCCGCAGCGGCGTTCTGAGATGGTACCAGCCCAGCTCAATGATTGCCTCCTCCGTCTGGAGGGCGAAGCCATTCGAAGATAAGCGCACAGCACGCGAACGACCAGTGCCCCTCAGTTCGTCAGTGGGCGCTCGGTCGCTCGCCAGATCAGGCCCAACAGTGAAGCTGGAGGTTCGGCCTAAGTGGCTGCCGAAGGAGGTCAGCACGAGGCTGGGCGATGAGCCGTGCCAGAGGTTGGTTGGTCAGGCGGCCGAGAGCAGCAACGGCGACGGCGAGAAGAAGGCGGCTGAGGACGAGGCGCTAGAAGTAGTGGATGCGCCTCCCAGGCCTGCTGACACTGACTGCTCTCAGGAGCACGGCCCCGTCGATGAGCCACGCTCGCGGGCGGAGCTGAGCGAGAAAACGGAGGCCAAGGACGAGGCGCTCAAAGCAGTAGATGCGCCTTCCAGGTCCGCTGTTACTAACTGCTCTGAGGAGCGCGGCCTCGTCGATGCGCCATGTTCGCGGGCGGAGCTTCCCTCGGCGCTGAGGCATTTGCTCGAACAGATGGCGAGCACCAGGAAACACCTCGAGGAGGGGCGTATCCAGGCACCGCAGGAGCCGCGGAGCCCGCCCGCTGTCGACGCCAGGCAGCAGGTGTATCCCAGCTTGTGCTGTGGATCGGACGGCAGCAGCACGGAGGAAGGCATCCCGCTGCCAGTGGAGCCCGCGCCCGCGGCTGAGGTGATCCAGACGAGCGGGGCCATCATCGAGCTTCAAGAGGGCTTCCGGACCCCGCCTGGCCTCGCAGCGCCCCCAGGCATGCCATGGGTTGGGCATGGACGAGGCGCCGCCTGGGCTCACCCCGCCGCCGGCATCCGACGCTTCCCCCCGCGAGCTGATCGGGCCCCAGCTCCCATGCTGAAGGGCGGGCCAGACGACGAGACCCGCGCACGCTCCGACTCCTCGTGCACCGACGAGGCTGCTGAGCCCCCTGGGCCGGCGGGCCGGCAGGAGCCCGCGCAGGCGACGCCAGCGGGCGGCAAGGCAGGGGAGGCGCAGGGGAAGGTGCAAGAGCTCACCATCACCTTGGGCAGCAGATTCGACGATGCCCTTGGTTCCTTTCTGCGGCTCTCGAGCCACAAGCTGGTCAACATCGACGATTGTATCATCGAGGTGAACCGGCAGAGGGGCCTGGCGGCGAAACCCATCGCGCAGCCGTGCCAGCTCCAGGTCGAGGATGTCGTCATTGGCCAGAAGGCGCCGCACGATCCACAGCAGGCTTGACTGCATGTAAGAGTGACCCCTTTGCCAGAGCGACCTTCGGTGCGCGGCTTTCGGGGGGCGCGGGGGGGAGCAGACCCAAGCGCTCAGGCCGTTGCTGCCGCGTCGCACGCAACGATTGGCAAGGCGGGCTTCAAGTTTGGGGCTCTAAAGGATGGGGCCGCAATGACAGAGAGGGAGCTCAGGTTGCGTTCGCACTGTTTGAGGCACCTCGTCCCTCGGGCCCCATCCCTCGGGGTCTCATTTTTTGAGCCGCCCAAAGGCCCACTGTTGCGCTGGGTCGCTCCTGCGTGTGTCCGACAGGCCGCCGTTGCCGAGTCCCCCGCGGCGTCTGGGCCCGTGGCTGCGGCGAAGGGCTGCGCGGCGCTGGCGCCGGGTCCGGGAGGAACATGTTTTTGTTGAGATTCTGGCAAGCTGATTTGCCTGGCATTTTGCTCTCTGCTCCCCCCGTTCCTCCCCTCGAGGCCGTGCTGGCGGCCTCCACTGCGGCCGTGCTGGCGGCGGCCGCTGCGCCGCATCTACCTTCCGGACGGTGAGGGAGGTGGAGGTCAAGAGTCTTTCTTTCCCCCCCCACCTTCCCTCCCCTTTCCCCCTCCACCTTGCGCAATCTGAATACTACTCTTCTCGCTGTCTCTCTCTCTCTCTCTCTCCTGGTGACGTCCGGAAGATGTTCGGCCCCCCTCCGCGTATTGTTCTTTTATAGAGGATTCAGTGTTTTTCCCCAAACAGCTTGCTGAACGGGGTGCTGTTGTGATAGAAACTAACTCTGGCCGAGGGAAGGCGGAGCAGAGACATCCTCACACACACACATTTTATGGTTTTGGCCGTTTCGCTTGAGACATCCTCACAACTCTCGTTTCTGAGTTGGCCGGGATTGGCCGTTTCGCTTGAGACATCCTCGAAAAGTTGCGCTCCGGGACGCCGCGCGAGAGGTGGTCTGGGCCGTTTCGCCTGAGACATCCTCGAAACTCTGAGCTCTGCGATGCCTTGCGCGAGGTGGTCCGGCCCGTTTCGCCTGAGACATCCTCGAAACTCTAACTCTGACTTCGGAGATGCCGCGCGAGAGGTGGTCCGGCCAGTTTCGCCTGAGACATCCTCGAATTTCTGAGCTCTGAGATGCCCTGCGCGAGGTGGTCCGGCCCGTCTCGCCTGAGACATCCTTGCAACTCTGAGCTCTGAGATGCCGTGCGCAAGGTGGTCTGGCTTGTTTCGCACAAGACATTCTCGCAATTCTGAGCTCTCAGATGCCTCGCAAGAGGTGGTGTAGCCTGGGGGCCCAGAAGACAACATGTTACATATCATTTATGGGCCCCTGTGAGCCTCAGGAGGCCCCAGAGAGGTCCAGGAGGTCGCAGGACGCCCAGGACAGGCCCCAGGAGCCCCCAGGAGACCCCAGGAGGCTCCCAGGAGGCCCCAGGAGGCCCTCTTTCTGCTTACTCGCTGCCCCCGTGGCTTGGTGACGGAGTCGGGAAGGAACTATTTTGCCTCTAAGCCCAAGGCGGCTTCTCTCGTGCTGGCAACATATGCCTCTTGTGGGGTGCCTCTTGGAGCTGCAGGCCGGCCTGGCCAGGTCCGCGGCGACCCAGGAACGGTCGCCAGGAGCACTGGCCAGGCGCAACCCCCCCGAAGGGAAGTGGATTGCAGCAGGCACGTAAAAAATGGGTGTGGGGGGCGGGAGCGCTAGACCCCGACCCTTGGAACAGGGCGCCTGCGCGCGAACCGAATCCAGCAAAACGCACGAGAAAACAAACGAGGAAGACGAACCAAGACCCGCGACCCCGCAGAAACCCCTTTCCCCGAGTGCACAGCCCCCTAAGAAAGGACGCCTTCTGCTTACTCGCTGCCCCCGTGGCTTGGTGACGGAGTCGGGAAGGAACTATTTTGCCTCTAAGCCCAAGGCGGCTTCTCTCGTGCTGGCAACATATGACTCTTGTGGGGTGCCTCTTGGAGCTGCAGGCCGGCCTGGCCAGGTCCGCGGCGACCCAGGAACGGTCGCCAGGAGCACTGGCCAGGCGCAACCCCGAGGAGGCGAGTTTTTACAAGTTCCCAGTGAAGCGCCTCCACAGAGGCATTGGTGAAACGCGCGCCTGGCGATGAGTGGCGGCTGGGACCGCCGTGCCACTCGAAGCTGTAGACACGGCGCGTAGCAGCTGATCGCACCGTTCTGAATCTGAGAACCGGGCATAAAAAGGCTCGCGTGGCTTCTGGGGCTGACCAGCTGCCCTGGGCCTGCACTAATTATTCTGGTAAGGACTCCTTACTAAGGAGCACGCTGTTTTGTACTAAGGAGCACGCTGTTTTGTACCAGTGGGCACCACCTTTGCGCACGGAGTGCGTTCCCACTGCAGCAGTATGAAAGAATTGCGTGGGATTGCGGCGGAAAGAATCGCAGTTCATAGGGCGAGGCTCCGCCGAATGAGTTGTGCAAAACACGGGAGCATCTGGGTCGGAACCCCAGCGCGAGCACCGCTGCGCCAGCCATTCCCGCAGGAGGTGGCAAGGGCATTGACGTGGGATGTCGACCATCCTTGGGATGTGGCACACCATGCCGTGCCCGAACGGGTCGTTGTTTTGGCGGGCAACGAAAACCGTCGCGAAATTTTCGTGCAAAAATGTTTTGACGCCGGAGCGCGAGAGTCTCGGAGCACCTCCGGACGCCGAGAAAAGATACTGCTGCTATAGCGGCGTCCCGGGCAGCTGCCTGGCTGCCTGCTTTGAGGCGGGCGGTCTGGTAGCACCGCAGCTCCTCCAGAGATGCCGGGCGTTTCGCGTGCGACCGTGAACGGTCGGCCCGCTTCTTGAGACCTCTCCAGAATTGGGCCGACCGGTCCGCCCATGCACTGTCGAATTGCGCTGTCAAGTTGCGCTGCTGGTGTCAACAGCGCACTGCAGCGCGCAGATTCGTGACGGACGACCGGACCAGCCGTCCATCTGGGCAAACAGCAACATTAATTTTACGTCTGAATCGCACGGCAGCAGCTGCAGCCCTGCAGACTTTTCGAAAGAATCTACGCCGGTGCGCAAGGAGCGTCCATACCGCTTCTCGGTGCTTTCTTCCAGGACTGCTTCGAGGCAGCTGTGGATAGCCGATGCGGCCCTACTGCGGTGCGCCCCCTGTTCCACAGAAGCGCTCTCGCGAACTAGGGGCAAAAAGTCGGGGCCCTCGCTCAGAAGCTGGCGCGCGCCAGGTACGTCCACCGGCGGGTCTCGGACTTGCTCGGGATGAAACGCGGAGGACACAGCAAGCCCGCTTGACGAGCTACGGTGTCAGCGTGCGTCGCTCGGGCGGGCCCCCCCTGCAGGTGCCCGGGGTGCCTGCGAAGGAACAGCGCGGGGCCCCTGGATATGCGGCCTCTCGGCTGAAGGTCCCGGGTGCTCGAAATCGTCGCGGTGCAGGCAGGCGGGGCCAAGGCGCCGGCGGCGCGCGGGCTCTGGCGAACAGGGGCCGCGCTTCATCTTGAGCCCGATATGGATAGCGTCGCAGCGGCCCTTCCCGGACGACCGACAGGCGGGGGGGGGGCGGCGACGAGGGTGCATTTCGTGCCGCCAGACGGGCAGAAAAGTGCACCGATCGCGCGTTTTTTATCGATGCTTTTGGCGTTTGCCAGCCGCCTGGGCTGGCCGAGGCCCCAGGTGATAGTGGCCCCGTCGGTAGTTATTGCTTATGGCTCGCGGGCCCGGTGACCCCGCGCAGCGATGAAACAATATTTTTCTGAACCCGGAGGGCGCGAACAAGTGAAGCGATAGTGCGTTTTTACATAACAGCGAAGACAGGTAGGTTTCTAGTGGTGTCAAAAGAGAGCAGCAGATGACTCCACAGGGGGGTCGGGGCGGGACCCGGGGCGGCTGCCGCCGATGCCCAAATCGCTTGGGACATCTTCGCAAAATCGCTCTTGGCGCTGCTAGAACTCTATTCCCGGCGTGCATTTTGGATGCCCGGAGCCACCTGTAGGCCACTTCGTGGTCTTCGAGTTCCCAGAACTCCATTCCCGGCGTGCATTTTGGATGCCCGGAGCCAGCTGTAGGCCACTTCGTGCTTTTCGATTTCCCAGAACACCATTTCCGGGCCACATTTTGAATGCCCGGAGCCAACTGTAGGCCACTTCGTGCTCTTCGAGTTCCCAGAACACCATTCCCGGGCCACATTTTGAATGCCCGGAGCCAACTGTAAGCCACTTCGTGCTCTTCGAGCTCCCAGAACTCCATTCCCGGGCCGCATTTTGAATGCCCGGAGCCAACTGAGGGTGAAGCAGGCTGCTGCTGAGGCAGGCTGAGGCTGAGGCTGAGGCAGGCTGATGCTGAGGCAGGCTGAGGCTGAGGCTGAGGTTGAGGCTGAGGCTGAGGCTGAGGCAGGCTGAGGCAGACGCTGAGGCAGGCTGATGCTGAGGCAGGCTGAGGCTGAGGCTGAGGCTGATGCAGGCTGAGGCTGAGGCTGAGGCTAAGGTTGAGGCTGAAGGCAGACTGAGGCTGAGGCTGAAGCAGGCTGAGGCTGAGGCTGAGGCAGGCTGAGGCTGAGGCTGAGGCAGGCTGATGCTGAGGCAGGCTGAGGCTGAGGCTGAGGCTGATGCAGGCTGAGGCTGAGGCAGGCTGAGGCTGAGGCCGAGGCTGAAGGCAGACTGAGGCTGAGGCTGAAGCAGGCTGAGGCTGAGGCTGAGGCAGGCTGAGGCTGAGGCTGAGGCTGAGGCTGAGCTGAGGCAGGCAGGCTGAGGCTGATGCAGGCTGAGGCTGAGGCTGATGAGGCTGAGGCTGGCTGAGGCTGAGGCAGGCTGAGGCAGGCTGAGGCAGGCTGAGGCTGAGGCTGAGCAGGCTGAGGCTGAGGCTGGCTGAGGCTGAGGCCGAGGCTGAAGGCAGACTGAGGCTGAGGCTGAAGCAGGCTGAGGCTGAGGCTGAGGCAGGCTGAGGCTGAGGCTGAGGCAGGCTGAGGCTGAGGCTGAGGCAGGCTGAGGCTGAGGCTGAGGCTGAGGCTGAGGCTGAGGCTGATGCAGGCTGAGGCTGAGGCAGGCTGAGGCTGAGGCCGAGGATGAAGGCAGACTGAGGCTGAGGCTGAGGCTGAAGCAGGCTGAGGCTGAGGCTGAGGCAGGCTGAGGCTGATGCTGAGGCAGGCTGATACTGAGGCTGAGGCTGAGGCTGAGGCTGTGACTGTGACTGCCGTTGCCGCTGCGACTGTCATCGCGAATTCGATTGCGACTGCGAGAACAGGAGAATTCTACAACTGGATTCTCATCTGGATCTTAAGGGGAATGTTTCCATATATGCTTCTAGACATCGCTGTTCGGTTGCTTTGCCGGGATAATTTTACCGCGCTTTCTGTCGGTCGCATGGGCCGCTCGAGCCGCGCCCGGGCCCCCGGCGATTTTTTTTTTTGGGCCCCCAGCAGTGGTTATTGCTTGCGGCGCGCAACCGGCAACCGCCGCCCGCGCCCGCCGACGACCCAGGGACGGGACCGAGCAGGCAGGGAGGGGGGCGGGGCGGGGGGGGCGGCGCAGGGGGCATGCGAAAAGAAAGGAGGCAGGGTGATGAGAGGAGCAGACGGTGACGCGACGACTTGCGCATGCTTTCTGGGTGCGTGTGCTGTGCGCGGCCTCGGACAGAGTCGCGGCGACCGGCCCGGCGCGCCTGCTCGGAACGCAAGCGCGCGGCGGAACAAAAAGGTCATGCGCTGGGAACGGCCCGGCAGGGGCTCCGCTGGCAAGCGCGTGAATTGAATCCCGCGCCCCAGACAAAGGCGTTGCGGCAACCAAGATCGCGCGCAGAACAATCTGTGCACCCAGGGCAACGGCCATTGACCGGCGCCGGGCGCCGATCAAGTCGATTCTTGGATGAGTTCGGCGGCTGCCTGAAGAAAGGCGCATTATAACTGGAACCCAACCCAGTTCGTTGTGGTGTGCAACCCATTTCGTTGTGGTGTGCAACCCACTTCGGAGTGCGTACAAGTACTTAGCCCCTTGCGACCCACATGCTTCCTTTGGGCCAGACTTGCTAACTTCTATAACTGGTTGCAGCAGGGGAAAGTGGATAGCTTTCTTTTCTAGGCGCCCAAGTTAAGTACTTGCATGTACATCACACGTACTTAACTTCAGACCAAGTTGACTTAACAAGTACTTGCTAAGTGTTTGCGTTGACTTATAACAAGCACGTCACGACAAATCCACGTTGTTTGACATAAAACCACCTGTTGCAACCTAAAACCTCAAACGCAAGTTCGTAAAACATTCGGAATCCCAAACTCCGCACGCGCGATGATTGTGATGATGGGGGCGATGACGATGATGAGGACGGTGGCGAGATTGCATATTATGTATGATTTTGTGTGTATGTGGAATTGTTATATAGTGTATATTATGTATTATATGTATGATGATGACGGTGACGAGATTGCATATTGTGTGTGCTGATGACGTTGACGAGATTGCATATTACATTGGTGTATGATGATGACGGTGACGAGATTGCATATTATGTATGCTTGTGCTTTTGCGTGTATAGTGTGTATGTATATTTTTGCGTGTATATTGGTTTTGGAATTGCAGGTCGACTTTGCGCGCGCGCGCGTGACCATGGTCACCCGCGCGCGGGTGACGCGTGTCACCTCTCTCCTAGGGCCTTACAGAAGTTTCAAATTCAGTTTTTGGAATTACATGTCGACTTTTCTATTGTGGACATTACAGATCTCCCCAGCGCGCGCCGCCGCGCGCGCGGGTGACCCACCCATCGCGTGGGTCACCTCGGCCTCCCTTGAGGCCTCACAAAAATCTCAAAGTCAGTTGTTGAAGTTACATGTCGACATTTCTCTTGTGCACACTATAGAACTCCACAGCGCGCGCCGCCGCGCGCGCGGCGGCGCGCGCGCGCGCGGGCGACCCGCCCATCGCGTGGGTCACCTCGGCCTCCTTTGAGTCCACACAGAATTTCAAATTCATTTTAAAACAAAACAAAATTAATTCAAAAACATGCATGTATACTTTTCTCGGCAATATCGAACTTCGCAGCGCGCGCGAGCGCGCGCGGGGTGACGGTGCACGAGTGCGCGTGCGCGTGCGTATTTGCGCGCGTGCGCGCGTGCGTGTGCGTGCTCGCGCGTGCGACGGGCGGGTGCATAATTCTCGTGTGATTGCGCGCGCGCGCGTGCGCGCGCGCGCGTGCCCGCGCTGGTTCCTCATCGCGCCAGGGGGCGCGGCGGCAGATATGATTGCGCCAGGTGCAATTTGGCGGATTTGGGGAATGTCTTGGGCATCTTGGGGCCATCATAGGCTGTCTTGGGGCTACCGCAACCCTAACGCCATAACCCTAAACCGAACACCCTTGCCCTACACCAAAACCCGAACACCAAAACCATGAACCTATCCGAGCCCGAACACCCTATCCTCAACCGCCGCCCTCAAGACGGCTTCAATAAACGCCCCCACCAAGGCGCGCCCCTGCTCTATAAGGCCTAGCACGGGGGCTCTGACCATGGGCTTATATGGGGCCTCCAGGAGTTAGCCTTCGGGGCCTCATGATATTTGGATGTCGGGACCTTCTGCTGGAATGCGTGCAGCGCGCAAAGTTTATATGTAGGGTCTCAGGGTGCAGTGGCTCAGGGCAAGTCAGGGCAGCATGGTCACATGGCTTTGGGTTCCTTGGGGGCTCCAGGGTTTCAGGGTCTATGGCCTCGGGGCCCCAGGGTCTGAAAGGTCGCATGGCCGCATTGGGGTCCAGGGCCTTCGACGACGACGGCGTCGACGACACGTATGACTGTGCGCATTGGATGCCGCGGGGCCCTGAGGTTGGCGTCCTGAAGCCCGCGCGGCATTCAGCATTCGCGCCCTCGTTGGTTCCTCGTTTCCACCTGCCGATGCCTTCCCGCCCCGTGCTGCCGCCGCCGTTTTGGCCCGTGCCGCGATACGTTTCTCGCACGCTGCAGCGCTTTGCGCTATCATATTTTGGCGGCCGACTACCACCGCACATCAGCGATATAC
Organism: Prorocentrum cordatum; assembly: GCA_963575745.1. NCBI lineage: Eukaryota > Dinophyceae > Prorocentrales > Prorocentraceae > Prorocentrum > Prorocentrum cordatum. The sequence goes on from CAUYUJ010014604.1 coordinate 740,924, forward strand.
GCTTTCTTAGTTGGACGCCATGGCGCCCAAGGCACACCACAAAAGGGGCTACGACGATGTGGTCAAGGAAAATGCAGAGCTGAAAAAAACCATGAAAAAGATGAAGGAGAAACTGGCAGACAATGCAGAGCTGAAGAAAACCATCAAAAAGATGAAGGCGGAAATGACAGACAAGGATTCCGCTCTCGACTGGTGCAAGCATGGCCTCGGCAACCTGAAGCTCGGCCTGGAGTATCGCAGGATGGGGATCGCGGGTGCGAAGCAGCTGCGGCACGTGCGGATACAGCCCCAGGCAAGCATTCGCAACCCCCCTGACCCGCGAATCGGTTCGATGCTGCAGGTCGCCGCAGCCGAGAGCGCATCCTCTTTTGCCAGGCACGCGATGCACGCGGCAGAGCGCGCCGCGGGAACACAAGCGGCCCGCGCCACGGTCGCTGCGTGCACAGCTTCGGCAGCGGCAGCGGCAGCGGCAGCCGCGGCGGCCAACGCAGCCCCGCAGCCCATCCCAGCGGACTACGTCCCGCCCCACCAGAGGTAGGCGACGGAGTCCCATAGTCTCAGTCTCAGTGTTTCGCGGCAGTTTGCAGTTAGATTGCAGTCGCAGTCGCAGTGCGCCGCGGCAGTTTGCAGTTATATATATATATATATATATATATATATATATATATTGCAGTCGCCGCTTCGGTATATTGCGCTGCTGGCGGAGTTGACCGCAGCGCCTCGCCCAACGACCGATGCGCATTGCAGCTCGCGCTGCAATGAGAAAACCACCCCCTGGTTTTAGCACCCCCATCGCCCCTTCGCAGTTTCAGACTACGACGACGACGACGACGACGACGACGACGACGACGACGGCGACGAACCGCCCCGAATGCCGCTGGCATTCACCCCTTGGAGGTCCCAGCAGGGATTCGTCTGCGCATGATTGCCTCAGGGCCCTCATGGGCTCAATGGGGCATCGGGGCCGTCGTCGGCCCAATGTGGCCGCGCACCCCCGCGGCATCCTGGGGCAACCGTTGGTGCGGGGCGTGTCGGGGCATCCTTCGATTTCGGGGGTGGGGAGGGGAAAGGGGACCTGAGGCCAAACGATGTCGGGGTCTGGCGGTGCCGACGCAGCTGTGACTGCACTGCGTCTGAAGCCACATTCCCCAAACACTGCTTGCGCGTATATGGCTGCTGATTTGTGAGTTGCAGTGTGGCGGCTCCGTGCTCGCCGTCGCCGCCCCGCGCGTCGCCGCCCGTGGTCTGGGCCTGCGTGGCGATCTGGGGGATCCGTGCCCGCCGCCTTCGCCTCGCCGCCGCATCACTTACACCACGTAGATGGCAACGCATAGATGGCATCGCATAGCTTACGCTATACATATTGCACCACGCAGGTTGCACTACATAGGTTGCACCTCATCGATCGCACCGCATACGCCGCACCGCATATATTGCAGAACATAGTTTTTACACCACATGTCCTACCTCACATCGATTGCACCAAGTAGATTGCGCCACATCGGCGGCACCATATACATTGCACCACGCGTGACACCACATTGGTTGCATCACATCGATTGTGCCGCATAGGTGACACCACGCATATTGCACTACATAGGGTGCACCACATTCCGCACACCACATAGATATCACTACATATGGTGCAATATGCCACTGTTTGGGGTCCACGATGGCTAACATGAGCCACACTGTCGCATACCAGGGGTTCACCGTAGCCAATGTGGCCCAAGTAGCGCTTCGACGCTGAGCATACAGCGGTATACATCGCTTTGGTTTGTTCGTTTTGTTTCTTTGTCAGCATTCATGGCGGGCGTGTTATCCACGCATACCAAACAACGCCTCGACGAGCTCATAGCGAGAGGGCTGCAGTCCAGCACCGACGGCGTCAACGCGATTTTCTTGGATACAATCGAGATTCTCAAGGGAGAGCACCTCATCAGGCTTGTGAGGAATGAGAACGCTGCGAAGTTCTTCGCGCACCCGAGGAACAGGTTCGGCCTCGGGCTCAGCCCGCACCAGGCCCATCGGGCTGGCGCGAAGATATGCGGCATCGGTGCAGATAAGGCTGCATTGACCAATGCCTTCGCCATCGGGATGCAGGTGGAAGGCCCGATGCGACAGGCAGCGGTGGACTTCAACCGCAGCGTCATCACGCGGAGCAACGGCATGCTTGCTCAACCCACGGGGCAGGAAATGTACCTCGCGGTCGGGCGCGGCCATACGGTGGCATTCTGCAGGGCGGCCCAAGCTGGATGCAGCACGCCCAATGAGAAAATCAAGGACGGCAGCGGCACCATCGACATTCAGAAATTGTTCAAAGACAAGGTTTTCAAGTCCATGATCCAAGACGGGTGGGACTGGTGGATCATATCCGCGGTCGTGGACAGGGAATGCCCTCGGCACGCCGATCTCGCGCAGAAGGCACTCAATGCAAACAACCACGTGGCGTCCCTCATCGGGGAGGTGGAGGCCGCGCAGATGATGGCGGAGTATCTGAAGGACGGGGACCAGGCAGACGATAACCTGGAGGAGATGGCGCAGGAGTCCGTGCGATCCATGGGGTGTCCGTGTTCCCCCTACGTGGACAGCATCATTAAGTTCGTTCGGATTTACGCTGGAGGGATTGGCGCCCCCCACATCCAGTTCATCGACAAGGTTGCCAAGCAGTTCCACGCCACTGGAGTCTTGGGTAGAGGTTGCCGGAGGGACAACCCACGACGACGACGACGACGACGACGACGACGACGACGACAACGACGACGACGACGACGACGAGGTTTCTGGAAGGCTGTGGCAGAGGTCACGTTCTACGACAGCAGTGGGCAGTACCCCCTCATCAGGAACGCGATGGTGCTGGCCAACCTCACATCGAACACCAGGGAGGACGGAATCGCAAAGCTCTTGTCGAGGACCGACGTGGTGAAGGTCGCGTCCAAGGCCAAGGCGGAGACAGCAGCTGAGTGCGAAGCAACCCTCAGGGCCGCTGCAATCATCGTCAAATTCTTGAGGGGCGGCGGGAAGATCAAGCCAGACGACGAGTTGGGCCCCCTTGGTCGCATATGGGTTCGCGTGGCGCTGTACGCCACCGACAAGGGGAACAAGGGCGACGAAGCAAGACCGATGGAGTTGCCCGACATCCAGTCGCAGTTCCTCGATGAGCTCTCCGCGGCCGTCGGGGCGGAGGTCACGTGCGACTCATGGGAGTCCGCCTGGAAAAAGACTGGCTACTCTAAGAATGCGGAGGACGCCGGCGCCAGTGCAGCGCCGTGCAAAAAGCCAAAGGTCGTTGCAGATATGCAGGACCACGAGGACCCTGCCTGGATCTGCTCGCAGAAGGGGATCTTCCAGGGATGCATCGTGATCAAGAAGGACGCCGCGGGGGACCCTGAGGGCCTTCACAAGCTAGTTGGGTTCGCCGATGGGGTCCAGCTGCAGCAGTTGTTGAGTTACGTGGGTGCGCAGAACGGGATCGCGTTTTCGATCGCAGTGAAGGGGTTTATGGATAAGTGGACCCTGTACAACGGGACTGCGCTGCCCAAGCACTGGGTTGACGGCGAGAGCCCGACGGCCTGCCCAGGCACCGTGTATGCATGGGGTACCGATTGGACTAAGGCGGGGCTGTTCATCGCCATCCACGAGATATACGAGGCCCATGATGACTTGAAGTTTTTCAGATGCCCCGACGTGGTCATGACCAAGAGGGAGTTCAAGAAGGGCGCCCTCGTCCTGGCTCCGATGGTGCCGCTGTCCAACATCTCCCTCAAGAAGACCGCGGGGGCATGGGGCCTCGGCAAGCACAACGCGGGCAAGCAAGAGTTCTTCGCGACCAAGCCCGTCAGGCAGCCTGCCACGGCGGAGATCGACGCCTCGTACGGCATAAGCGCCTTCTGGTGGGTGAAGACATCAGGGGATACCAAGGCCGTCAACATGCACACCAAGATCATGGACCACCTCGGCGTGTCAATCCCGTGCTTGTGCAACACCACGAGGGCGATCAAGGCTCACGAGACGTTGGTATGCTTCAAGAAGTGAGGCGCGCGTGCTATGTGAGCAGCGCGTGGCACTCTCGCGCAGTGCCGATGCATGCCGCCATTCCCGCCAATGCATCGCGCATTGAATGACTGTTCCGGGTACAGCGCACTGCGCTATAGTGAACACACCACCGCCGCCCTCCCATCCCCAACCTCCTCATCCTCCAAATCCTCATCCTCAGTTGGTATCGGGTCCGTATCGGATGCCCTCTCAGGGCGGCCCTGGGCCGCGCGTATTGGAGCCCAGCTCGCTCTCGGGCTCCCTGAATCTAGATTGGCGCCATTTTAGGTCAAACGCATCATAAGGATGCACCCCGATAAGCTAACATCATTCAACGCACTGTGCCAACGTTGTTGTTGATCAAGGGATGGGGGCCCATAATTGGCATCGTCCCTTCTGTGGCCCAAACGCATCGCCTCGTGGGGGCATCTCCTATTGGAGCGTTCATGGTGTCATCTTGGGGTCATCTTATATGCCCCTACTGGGGCCGCATCGCCATCGCAACCCACACCGCCATCACCATTATAGCCGTGTCGGCTCAGGGCGCCGCGGTGCCCATATATAGCGCCAGCGCTGAGTTAGTTTCTATATGTCAGCCGCAATGGCTAGCAACGCGGGGTGCAAGCACATACACATGAGAACGGTTGACGTCGGGAAGGCCGACGGTAAGCCACTCACAGTGAGGTTCCCTGGCGAGGACGTGACCACCATGAGCAACGGCGTGATATTCGCGAAGATCAACGCTCGCAACCGAAGCCTGCAACGCGCCGTGCGGAAACTCGGCTCGCATGGCGACCCACCAGAGGAATCGCTGGTGGTTTCCACCAGCGTGGCTTTGAGGGACATCAGCAAGAAGCGGAACGTGAAGCAAGCTGAGGCGCTGCTTGCCGACGAGTCGCCGAGGTGCCAGCTGTTCGCCGATGCCACGCCCGAGAAGGGCAAGGCACCGCCAGGCCGACGCAAGCGTCGCAACGCACCCGCCGCCATCCGCGTCAGCCACAGCAAAGCCCGCACCATGCGCGGCAATCCCGACACCATCACCGTCGATGTCGACGATCAGGTCATCGCCGTGTTGCGCTGCGCGCACCCGCGCGATCAGTTGAGCGTCGCGTGCGACATGCTCCCCGCGGTCGTAGGCATCATGGCCGCGTCCTCGTGGGGCGACCCCTGCATTCAGCGGGACCTCTCGTTGCCGAAAGGCGTGTGGAAGCATAACGGGAAGTTCTACATCATGACTAACGGCGCCAAGAGGCGTAAGTTCTTTGCCACGGCCGAGGATGCAGTGGCTGCCTTAGCTGATGCATCGAGTCATGATAGCGCACATGGCGCTGAACCTGATAGCGCACATGGCGATGATGCCATTTGATCCGCGCTGGCGACGTTTATACTACCCAAGCTTACGCTTTATCGCCCAGCGCACTGGGGAGGCACATCCACGGGCGAACGCCCGATACATGGATATCCGCCGCGCGGGGTGCGTTTTGTGTTGAAGGGGAGCGTGTTGGCGGTCAGGGCATGGCGCAGCCACCAAAACAACATCGCCACCATCACCATCGCGACGTCGCGCCACCACCTCCCGTCGTCGCCGTCGTCGTCGTCGTCGTCGTCGCCGTCGCCGTCGTCGTCGTCGTCGTCGTCGTCGTCGTCGTCGTCGCCGTAGCTCCTCGATCCTCGATCCTCGGACTTCCAACCCCATCCTGCCCTCCTGCTCGCCATCCTCAATTCCTCTCGGGCATCCCCGTTGGGTCATCAATCTCCCCCTCGCCGTCTTCCCCATCGAGCTCGCCCTCCGCATGCCCGTCCACTCCGTCTGAGCATCGAGACATCGATGGGCGGGAACGCGGATGGGGCGGGGTAGCGCCTCCGGTGTATGATGCATTTCATGTAAGATCGAGCGCGGAGGGAATGTTAACGTCACACATCTCTGAAGAGGGCCCCAAGGAGGCCCCAGCACGAGGGCCCCAATATGTCTCCAAGAGAGCCCCGATAGTGCCCTCAGTAGCTCTTGTCCGCAGATTTCTGTATCAGAGCCTGTCGGGGCGTTACCGAATGCCCCAAGCGGGCCGCAAGATGGCATAATATGGCCCCGACCAGTTTCAAAGAGGGCCCCGAGAGGGCCCCGACGGCCGCTGGTCCGACAAATCCTGCACCGAAGCTCCCCGCATTGATAGTATGGTGGGCACGAGCTGGATGACGGGCGCCGCATGTAGCCCTGAGGGTCCGCGCGGAGTTCTGGGATCGGCGCTGGACCATTGGTTTCTTATGGTAGCTTGGTTTCTTATGATAGCTGGGCTTCTCATGGTAGTTTGGTTCCTTATGGTAGCTTGGTTTCTTATGGTAGATCGGCTTATCATGGTAGTTTGGTTTCTTATGGTAGCTTGGACTCTCATGGTAGCATAGCGTATCATAGCACTTTCATAGCATGGCACCTCATCGCATCTAGCATTGAGCATTCGCATTAGCCATGTTGGGCTTGTGGGGCCTGCGAGACCACATTCGCCCAGAAGGCTCGTGGGATTCATCCCCGAGGTGTAAGACCACGTGCGCCCCGAGGGCATGGTGGACCTCCCTCTCATCCTACATAACCGTTTCGGGCTCGATCGACAGCGTCGGGCGTTGTGCGTGCGAGGTGCGAGTCCCGAGTGCAGACATACCCGCAAGTGGCATGGCGAGCGGTGCCAGCCCGTCGGCGCACCCGCCGCGGTCGCGCCAGCAGTGGCCCACGGAGTCGCCCGCGGCGCCTAACATCAGCGCGAGGGCGGCGGGGCCGCACCCGCCAGATTCGATCCCCCCGCACATGAAGAAATCGAAGACCGAGGTTGACGCGCTGGAGTCTGCGCGCGGGCAGTTCGACATCCGTTTCTGCGACGCCATGGCAGTCAGCATCGCGAACGAGGCAGTCACCAATGCCGTGGCGTACAATGGCCCAGAGCTGTGGCTTACGATGGAGAAGCTGCCAGGCACCTATTAGATGGTCGGTTCGGACTCGGCAGGCTTCAGCGTGTACCGGCAGGAGCCCAGCAACGGAATCAACTCGAATCAGCTGTTCTTGTTCTACAAGACGGCGACGCACGAGGAGGGCTGGTACATCGCCGACGCGCTGCAGTACGACGCGGGGCCTGAGCATATCTACGCGTGGTGCAAGACGGTCGGCCCAGGCCAGGTCACGCTTCATGTCCCTTTCTGGGCCAAGAAGGGATGGCTCGGCCTCGTGGTCGAGCCCCACCACAGCTGGGCGCGCGCCCGCGCCGACGCGCGGATAGCGGCCAAGGGCACTGAGACCAATGCGCTCGAGGCGCTGAGGAGCTCAACCGCCTCGCTGACGCACGCGTTGCTGCCGATAGCGCGGCGTCCGATGAGGCCACTAAGGGCGGCAAGTGCAGCACCAACCAGGGCGGCAAGGGCGGCAAGACCACCGCGGGATGGGGGAACCGTTGCATCAAGCTCATCTTGGCAATCAGGGCCTACGAGTGGGATGCGGCCATGAGCCTTGCCAGCGAGTGGGCAGATATCAAATGGATTCGGCCAATCATCGAGATGCGGGAGCAGCAGGCCCACGCGAGGTCGCATCGCAAGGCTGCCAAGGTTGACGATGCCAAGGTTGACGATGATGAGGATGATGAGTACTGAGAGGATGACGGACGCCACTGGTAGGCCCGCCGCCTAGCAGCGCTGTTGGATAGCGACACCAGCGCGCTGCGCTATAGGCTAGGTGTGAGTGGGATGTGACGACGACGACGGCGACGGCGACGGCGACGACGACGACGACGACGACGACGACGACGACGACGACGACGACGACGGCGACGACGACGACGACGACGAGGGGTGAGGGTGGTCTAGGTACGTGCAGGCTGCCTAGTTACCACCGCCAGCTTGTATGTTGGAGTAGTCGGTGGCGCAATGCGCGCAGCACTATGTAATACAGGCTTGATCTGAGTCCGCCCGCATTGCTCGGCAAAAACACGTTGTCCATTCCAAAGGCCTTCGGCCCATCCCGCCACCTTGTTTGGGCCAGAGTCCAGATGCACGTGCGGTGCAACGATGGCACCACGTGGTGCCGTGATGGCTCCTGGGGGGCTCGTCGAGGCGTCTAGTGACCTTATTGGGGGCTCTTTCGGGGGCCTCAGGCAGGCCATCGGGGCCATCATGGGGCGGCCATCGGGGCCATCATGGGGCATGCCCTCGGGGCCATCACGCCCCCTCTTGGGGGGACTCTCAGGACATGAGTGGGTCGCATGGGTAAGCGCCTCGTGGACCATATGGTGGCGCTCTGGGGCTGCAATGGGACACTCTTGGGGGAGACTCATGCGCGCTCTGGGGCTGCCATGGGACACTCTTGGCGGAAGCTGATGCTCACTTGACTGCTCAATGAGCAGTCAAGTGAGCAACCCCATCTCGACTGGAAGGTTACGGGCCCTGCCAAGTTCCCAACCCCATCATCGCGATCGCCCATTATCTACTCAGGTATGTGATGGCTGCCGCCGCCGACCCCCCCCCCCTCGTCGCCCCCTCGCCCGCCCCTCGTCAGTGCGGGCCCGCAGACATCATGGGGGTTGAGCACCTGGCGCCACGCCGTCCTTGGGCCACTCTCGCCCTCTCTCGCCGAGTAACCCCATCCCTCGATTTCCTCCGTTCGCCTTCCAACCTCACCGCGCCCATGGCATGTCACATGGCCCACCGCCGTTCCCTGGATCGTATCGCACATCGCGAGAATGCCCGGAGATTTCGGCATTTCGTGATTTCTGTTCTCGCCAGTTGGGGGATTTGGGCCCGTTGCACTCCCTACTCGTTGCCGTTTTGGCTCGCGCAGTTCTCAGTGGGAGCCCATCAGGCTATAGCGCATCTGCGCTGAGGGGGCGCGCGCTCCCGATCCGCCATGAACGCCGTGGGCGTTGTCGCGAGCATCGCTGACGCGCATGCCTTCATGACCGCTCGTGGCGCCAGTGTCACCCCGTCGCTAGTGGACAACCTGGCGACGCAGATTGCGGTGAAGATCGCCAGTCTCGCCACATTTACCGTCGGGGACGCCACCGCCATCACTGACGCTATCAAGGGGTCGCCGTTTGGCGAGAAAGCGCAGATGATATCTGAGGCAGTGGGTGCTCGCTTGGTAACCGCTTCATCCAGCACAACGGAGAGGACGACGTGCAGAACCCAACGCCTATACACTTTCAACCTTTACGCCACCCAGGCCGACTGGGACGTCTTCCGCAACCCCGAGCTCACCTTGCACGTCAAGATGGAGCAGGCGGCGGTCAGGCTGAATCGGCTCGGGTGTTGCAACCCCGACCCCCAGACGAGCAAGAGGGTGGTGGCGCTGCTCGTCCTCAGTCATTTCGCTCAGACGCCATGCCACAAGGAGCTCAACAAGTTTGTCTGGGACTTCAAGGCCGTCTGCAAGGCGAACCGCAAGCCCTACCCGTTCGCGCAGCTTCGCACGTACCCCGATTCGCCCATGGATCTCCCGAAGGCCATGCAGGATCTGGCATGGACCCCCGACGACCCCCCAGTCCACGTGGATGTAAGGGGCTTTAGCGACCTCGTCCAGAACCACATCGCACTTCGCCAGAACAACCGCCTGATCAAAACGCAGGCCAAGAAGGGCGACGATGCACTCGTCACGTGGGATGCCATGCGGGAGCTCCTGAACGGCACCGAGCGGCCGAGCATTCGGTTCTCGGATCACGGCGGTCACCCCGCCCCCGCGTACGGCCTCCAGGCGCGCCAGCAGCTTGCGCTTGAGGACCAGCCAGCCGCATCCGAAAATCGGATCGTGATTCGTGGGAGCAGCGGCGTCGCACCGACGCCACCGAGCGCGCTCATGAGCATCTCTGGGGCCGCAGTCCGCAAGCGCGACTGTGGCGGGGGCGCGCCAGGTGGAGACGCCGAGCCTGCTGAGGGTGGCGTTGGCGAGGCCAAGGGCGTGGATGATGACGGGGACGATGAATCGCCCCGTCCAGCGAGGAAGAGGCCCGCTGCCGCTGTGGCCGCCGATGCCGATGCGGCAGGCTTGTCCAAGTTCGAGCAGGCGGCCCTCAAAGCGCTACAGGCGCGCGAGGACAAGAAGAAGGCCGAGGAAGCCAAGGAGAAGGCGGCAGAGAAAGCCTTGAAGGCGAAGACGGAGCAGGCGGCGGGTAAGGGCACCAAGATGAAGCGCCCCGCAGCAGCCTGCACCGCACACGCACACGCAACCGTGACGATGACGTCACCCGTCCCCAAGCCGAGGGCAGGCGGCCATGCACCTCCCCCGAGTGAGTACAAAGGCGGCAGGGTGTACTACTCGACCTCGAAGGGCGGCTTCAGGGTCATCAGGGACGCGTCGAACATGTCCACGGAGCGGTTCGTTAAGTTGAGGGGAGCACCCCTTCGAAGGATGAGTGGGTGACGGCGCTTCGCCTCATCGACGCCTTCCGCCGCATGTAGTATCAGCGACGCCAGGTCGCTATTTATACACCCTCATAAAGAGGTTGTGCATGTGCTGTCGCGCGGCAGGTTGCGTGGGATGTGATTGCAATCAGGCAGCGGTGGCTCTGTGAACCGACGCAGAGCAGCAATACAACATCATGCATTACGTCGGGTCGTTGATGTAATTAGTCCACAATGTGATCCGATGTGTAAGTTTTGAGTGGGTTGTCCGTCACGAGTGGTCTAGTTAGGGCGCCCCCCCCCCATTGGGGGTATACCGCAGCCTTGGAAGGGACACACATAAGCCAATGCGAGTGCCCTTTGCCCCCCCCTTTCTTGGGAATACCCCAGAACCCCCGCGCCGTCGAACAAACCTAACTCATGCTTCTCGAGGCCCGCGCGTGGTCGGCGGACGCATGCGCTATAGCCGAGCTTCGAACAAGCACGCACCACCCACCGCACATATACAACCACGCAGCACCAAACACACGCAGGTTAGGTCCTCGTTTTGATCCCGCAGCGCCATGCGCTCCCTGCGCATTCGTCCTTCGTCTGGGCCTTCCTTGTTTTGAACCCGCTGTGCGCGTTCGGCCTTTGTTGTGAATCTGTTAACCTGCAGCGTGCATGTGGGTCGTCGTGTTGAATCCGCAGCGGCACATGCCCTATGATGCTTAGCATGGGTCCTCGCTGGCCCTCGTTTGTTGAATGCACAGCGCCGCGCGTCTCCGCCCCCGCTTCGGGGCGTGGTAAGGACACGGAACACGATGATGGTGAGTATGATTATAGGGCCGATGAGGAGGATGGGGGTCCTCGGCCACTCAGTGGATCCAGCCGTGGCGACGATGACGTCCATTTGGGCCCAAGCCGTTGTGGCACACACAGGTTGTGCTTTTTCGTTCGTGGAGGGCGGCGGCATGGCCGCCTACCTGTTCACGGAGACCGAGATGACGTGCCCGCAGTCAGTGATGTTCGAGGACGGGACGTGGACCGATGCGCCGTACATGGAGTGGAGCCGCACCGACCAGTTCTGGCGGTGCTTTATGTGTTCGAATGCAGGGAACCGAGTGACAGCGGACCATTTGACGGGGAACAGGCATCTTAGCAGGACCCAGGGCCAGTGGAACCAGCTGGGCCAATTTACGCGCGGACAGCAGCAGATCGCACGAGTTCACACGGACTACAACTACCAGCAGAGTGCAGTGCAGAATCAGCCAGCGTTGCCAGCGCCAGGACTTCAACCGCCACAACCAGCGGGGGCACCGCCAGCACCAGCGGCGGCACCGCCAGCACCAGCGGCGGCAGCGCAGCACACGCAGACCATCACCGACGCGCTGGAGCAGCACACGCAGACCATCACCGACGCGATGGAGCAGGTCATGGAGATGAAGACCGACCACATCGAGCGCATCGAGAGGAAGTTCGATGACATCTTGGAGCGCCTGCAGCTCGTGGTCGACCGCTTGCAGCTCGTGTCCGACCGCCTCGCGGAGACGAACCAGCTGCTCGGCGCGGCGCAGCCGCGCGGGGCCGTGCAGGCCGTGGGGGCCATGCAGGGGGCTGATGCCCCGCCGCGGGCGCACCAGTAGACGTACGGCGTATCGGATGATGCATCGCGCCATCCATCGGTCGACGATGGCGACGCCGACGCCGACGCCGACGCCGACGACGACGACGACGACGACGACGACGACGACGACGAGGACGACGACGACGACGACGGTGGCGGCGGCGGCGACGACGACGACGACGGCGGCGACGACGACGACGACGACGACGACACGGTTGCATGTATCGGGCGATGCATCCGCAATGCTTGAATAATTGCTAGCGCGGCTCGCTTTTTACGCGTCAGTGGCGTGCTGCAGCAGCGCCGCCGCGACGACGTGCCGGCTCGCATCGGCGCTCTTGGCCAATAGGCACGAATTCTCGACCGACACGATTGGCTGAACCATGTATCCCCTCTTCTGGCGCCCCAGGATATGTGTGTAGTTGGTGCATATACATGGCCGTATACGGCATGCCAGGATCACATGGTGGTAGGAGTCTCAGGGTCTTAGGGGTTCCAGTTCTGAAACCCGTGTGGGTCGCATTGTGCAAGATATTTGGCGGGCTGTTAAGACGAATGTGGTCGGCGCTAAAGCGAGAGTCGCATTCGCATAATGCTTACACTCATGCTAATTTAAAGCGGTGAAGCCCTGATGCACTGAAGCTTATAAAACAACCCCATACCCTTACCATATGGGCAATCTTGGAACCATAATGGAGACGCATTGGGGCCCTCTTGGCCCAAGGTGGCCAGGCGACTGATCCATGCGGGCCCCCATGGCCCCGATGGAGCGTGGGCGGGGCATCGAGGGTTCAACGCCTTTTGGGGCGTAGTTTGCTCTGCATAGCCGTTTTGGCTCAATGTAGTTGCTTCGCTCTGGTATGGCAGAGCCGAGGGAAGCCAAGCTGCGAAAGTTAGATGCGTTCAGGCGGCGGTTGCCCCACTTGAGCGCCAGCGCGCTGAGCCAGCTACTGACAGAACTTGTTCGGGACGCCGCAATTGTCCCCGAGCTCTACGCGCGCACTGCAATTCGGCAAGCCCGCGATGTGGTCAACAACGAGCCCACTCCGTTTGGACCCATTCACCGATCGGTTAACGTTCACGCTGTTGGGGGTGGGTGTTCTAAGATCAATGTCGTGCATCCGCTTGCGTTGCTCTGGAAGGCTCTCACGCTGAGCCAAGAATTCAGTGAGTTTGTCAGGCGAAGGTTCGACGCCGCCCCCTCAACCCCAGAGCGGCCTTGGAGTGTTATTTTAAATTCTGACGAGGTCACGCCTGGCAATCCTTTATCCACCAGCAACGAGCGGAAGCTCCAGGTCATATATTTCAGTTTCGCTGAATTCGGTGCGAACGCCCTCAGTCACGAGGAGGCGTGGTTCACCATCATGGCCGAGCGGAGCGTACATATCAAGAAGGTGTGCGCGGGCATGTCGCAAGCATTCTCCGCCATTATCGGCTCGCTCTTTGACGGTAGCGGCACTAACATGCGCACGGGCGGTGCGGAATTGCCACTACACGGCGGCAACGCTCGCATTTTCGCAAAGCTTGGGGCCGTGGTTCAAGACGGTGGCGCCCACAAGCTGACGTGGCATTCCCGTGGGGATGGGGCTCTGCGACTGTGCCTTTTATGCCATCACCTGTTTACTGACAAATCGAAGGTGTGCGACGAAGATGGAACGCACCTATTGCGCTGCAATGTCATGCGTCATGAAGACTTGGCGCTGGCCACGGGAGACCAGGTTCGGCGCGCGGCACGTTTCCTCGAGGCGAACGCTGCAGTGAGGTCGAAACCAGAGTTGACTCATCTGGAGATGGCATTGGGCATGACGCACCATCCGCACGCATTGCTACTCAATCGTGCACTCGACGAGTACGTCGACCCATGCGAGGCGTTCGTGCAAGACTGGATGCACGGTCTTTTTGTTGACGGCGTGTATAATGTGACTGTATATCTGCTGCTGGAGGAGTGTATCACTAATGGCAGAAAGGACATTTACGCCATGGTTGGGGGATGTATTGCATCATGGTATTTTCCAGGCCGCATTGGCCATAAGTCATCATCCAGGCATTTCGCGGATATATTCTCAAGTGACAAGAAAGACAAACACAGGAACGCGGCCCACATCAAGTGCCAGGCAAGCGAGCTTCTTTCCATATCAGGCGTGCTAGCTCTTTTCGTGCAGCGGGTGTTGCTGAAGTCGAACACCTGCAACGATGCCTGTGTAGCGTTTCTTGCGTTGTCCGACGTCGTGGATTTCGTCAGGTCCGCGAACAGGGGGACTGTCACGTCAGATGTGTTGGCCGGTGCGGTTCGGACTTTCCTAGCGCGTTTTACTTCTGTCTGGGGTTTTGAATGGCTCACGCCGAAGTTCTCAGCGCTTCGCGCATTCTTGGCACCCCGTGGTCAAGTCATGGGTCCGAGTTGCTAGGAGTGGCGCGTGCACGCGCCCATGCCGCATGACATGCATCGACGCGTCGATTACTTGTCATTGCGATGGGGTTGTACATGCATGTAAATGTATCTACATATCGGGACGGATGATGAAGAGCGGAACGCCTTTGAGGCAGGCGCCGATGCAAGGACATCGTCGGTGACACGCTTGAAACCACAACGTTTTATGTGCTAGTGCAGTATTGCATTGTGTTTGGAAAAAAAAAATGGTCGGTGTCTTTTTGGTTGCCCAATGTCAACATGCGTGCGTTGAGGTCCCATGCACCCCATGAGGGCCCCAAGTTCCAGGTGCCACCGATGCAGCTTTACAGGAGGGGGCCTGCGGGGCCTCAACGGATGCCAGAGGGCTTTCCAGATGACTTGAGGGGCCCTCGGTCGCCCCAGAACCCTTGCAGGGAATATCGCGAGCAATCCATTTTCATGCGCTACATGCCCCATCGAGGGCTGGTTTGATTTCATTGGATGCTTCATTACAGCAGCACCCTCCATACATATGGCATGCTGTTCAATTGCTATGTACACGAGCGTTTCCACCGCGTTGCCAAGAGGTGCGCGACCGATACGAAAAATCCAGACAAAGAGATGAGAGGCATCATATATGAGGTGACAGCCCATAAGCTGACATCGCTTGTAGGCACGGGTGCGTTCAATTTTGATGTTGGCTTGGTGAACCCAGTGGCCGTCAGCAGGCGCAAAGCAGCATTGGTGAAAGAATTTCTGGGGTTTGTCCCCAGAGGGTTGTCCGAATCGATCACCAGTCGTTTCAGTGAGTTCGGCACTTGCGATCAGCATGACTTTGTGTTGGTCGCAGAAGACGGCGGTTCGTTTAGCGTTGCACAGGTGAAGATGCATTTAAACATTGACGACGCTCATCGCGTGTTGGAAGCTCGAGGCCGCGTTTGGCGGCGAGGGCTATAGCATATGGTCAAATGCGGATCGAGCAGATTTGATCAGCACCAGCCTTATCATCGATGTCGTGCCTTACACGTTGTTTGATAACGGGTCCATCGGCGTTTTGGTACCGTGCGAGCTCCGCTGAGAAAACCACAAACAAAATAAGTTAGACAGCGTGGGCCCAACCAGTGATTCCTGGTAGACAATATGTGGTGCAATATACGTGGTGCAGGCTATGTGGTGCAACCTATGTGGTGACATCTTCGTGGTGCAACCTCTGTTGTGGGCTCTATGTGGTTCCACCAATGCGGTGCCATCTATGTGGCGCACTATGTGGTGCAATACGTGTGGTGCACCCGATGTAGAATGCGGGTGCATTCTACGCGGATCAGCCGACGTGTGCAAGGTGCGTGATGCAATTTACGCGTTGCAACCTTGCAGGTGCAATAGGCGCGGCCCAGACGACGGGCGGCGGCGAGACGGCGACGACGTGGCGACGGGGCGGCGACGGCGAACACGGATCCGCAAGTCAGCGTGCCCAGGCGACGGGCGGCGACGAGGCGGCGACGGTTGGGCCGCCAGACCGCCACCCAGGCCAACACGTAAAACGCCATAATAAGTGCAAGCGTTGTTTGGTGAAAGAGCGCATTGCGCTTTGGGGAACAAGCGCACGGCGCTCTAATACCCGCGGGCATTGCTCACCGTGCCTCCTCCCCTTGACTCGCCTTCTCCTTCTCCCTGCCCGCCCCCCTCGCAGGAACGCAAGCGCACGTCCTCATCCCCCTCTTCTCCCCCCGATGCATGGCCGCCATCCTCATCATCCCCCTCCCCCTCCTCCTCCTCCCCGCCTCCGCCCCTGGGCCCGGAGCCACGGCTGCGCGCCGTCGGAGCCGCGGCTGCGCGCCGCGGGCGGGCGCGGCCGCGATGGCGTCGAAGCCGTTCGTGGTGCCGCCGCGACGCGCGGCGCTGGCGGCGGCGGCGGCGGCGCTGGTGCAGGCGGGGGCGAAGCCGCCGCCGCTCCTGCCGCCGCCGCAGGCGGCGAAGGCGGCGCAGGCGGCGAAGGCGGCCCTCGGCCCGCGGCCGCCGACGACGCCGCCGCCTGGCGTGCTGCCGCTGACGAGCAAGGCGGCGGCGGCGGGGGCGAAGCCGCCGCCGCTCCTGCCGCCGCCCGCGCGCGAGCGCTCGCGCGCGCCCAAGCGCAGCGGCGCTGCAGCAGCAGCGCAGCAGCTCAGCCTCGCGCTCGAGCAGCAGCTGCAGCAGCAGCAGCAGCCGCTGCAGCAGCAGCAGCTGCAGCAGCAGCAGCAGCAGCAACAGCAGCAACAGCAGCAACAGCAGCAGCAGCAACAGCAGCCGCAGCCGCCCTTGGCGCAGTCCGTGGCGATGGCGTGCGCGGACGCGGAGGCGGACGTCGTCGTCGTCGTCGTCGGCGTCGGCGTCGGCGTCGTCGTCGTCGTCGTCGTCGTCGTCGTCGTCGTCGTCGTCGTCCGTCGGGCCTCCAGCTTGCGCTGCGCCCGCGCGGCAGCGCGAGCGCCGTCGCGCACCGCCCGCGCAGCGTCGCGGGCGGCGGACGCCACGGCCAGCTCCCCGAGGTTGCTGCGCGGGCGGCGCGCGACGGCGCTCGCGCTGCCGTGCGGGCGCAGCGCGAGCTGGAGGCCCGACGGGCGACGACGACGACGACGACGATCACGACGACGACGACGACGCGATCAGGACGCCGCGGACATGCAGTGAGCAGGCTTCCTCCTCCTCCTCCTCCTCCTCCTCCTCCTCCCCCTCCTCATCCTCTCCTCATCCTCCTCCTCCCCCCAGTCTCCTCCTCCCCCCCCCCCCCCCCTCCTCCCCCTCATCACCATCACCATCATCAGCATCATCATCATCATCAGCATCATCAACATCATCATCAGCACCATCAGCATCATCATCATCACCAGCAGCATCATCAACACCATCATCATCAACATCATCAGCATCAGCATCATCAGCATCATCATCCCCCCCCCCCCCCCCCCCCCTCCCCCCATCCATCATCATCATCACCAACATCATCATCATCAGCATCATCGACATCACCATCGTCAGCATCATCATCATCATTGTCATGTTCTGCCTTCCTCTCCTCCCCTATCTCGTCCCCCCCCCTCCCCCCCCCCCCCCCCCTCCCTCCCTGCGGACCGCGCCGACGGCCGCCGAAAACCCCGTCGTCGTCGTCGTCGTCGTCGTCGTCGTCGTCGTCGTCGCCGCCGCCGCCGCCGCCGAGGAGGAGGGGGGGGGGAGGTTCGAGGTTCGACCTTCGAGGGTCGAGGTTTTGGTGCGTTTTTTTTTTTTTTTTTTTTTTTTTTTTTTTTTTTTTTTTTTTTTTTTTTTTTTTTTGTTGCGTGTGTGTTTTTTGCTTCTGTGCCTCGTGGGCATTCTCGTCGCCATGCTGGGCCCCCTTCGAAATTCTGGTCAAAACGCGCCCCTCGATGTGTCCTGGGGCCGATTTCGGAGGCCCCATACACAAGGAGACAAAGTGAAAACTCAAGGAGACACAAAGGAAATATGACCCCCATCCCAGAGGAAACCAGGCAGGCAACCCAATAGGAATAGGAAACACAATAGGACAATGACATCCAATAGGAAACCCTACATGAATCCCATAGGAGCCCCCATATGGGAAACACATAGGAAACCCCATGGGCAACCCAATTGGACCCCCCACAGGAAACCCAATACAATGATCCCCATACGAAGCGCTTATATATGAAACATCTATAGGAAACCACAGGGATCCCCATCGGGCCCCCAAAGGAAGCCCCAGATGTCCACCCCGCCGCCCCCGATGATGATGATGATGATGATGCTGATGGTGATGATGATGATGATGATGACCCCGACGACGATGATGATGATGATGATGAGAATTATGATGATGATGATGATGATGAGTAGTAGTGGCACGGCACGGCACGGCGCGTATAAGCGGCGCGGGTCGGGCGGGGTCAACGCGAGGGCGTCGACCTGCCGCGCGAACAGCACCTGCGTGGGGGCGCGCCGCTCCTCCCCCTCCCGACCACCGCCCACCATCATCACCATCACCACCACCCACCAATCATCATCGTCATCATCATCACCACCGCCGCCATGCACCTGCACCGACCCCACCCGCCGCCACCTGCCACTGCCATCAATAGCACAGCCATGTTGAACCCAAAAAAAATTATGGATCATGTTGGACCAGATTTTTTGATATATATATATATATACTGCTCAATCGTGTTACACATATATGTGTATAATATGGGGCGAGCTACGTATATCAAGATATCTCGTTCAACGTGATTCAGATTTTGTTTTTTCGGTCAACATGAAAGCGTTTGCGGTGCATCACGCTATTTTTATGTTGAACAACAGACTACGCAATTGGCCACAACATGTATGTTGGGCCGCTCAACTTAAGTACTTTCGATCTGTTTGTAACCACTTAGCCCCGCTCAACTTAACACTTGCTAAGTCACTTACTATCTAGTTGCTAAGTGATTGCAAGTACTTAGCGCTATCTGGTGTTAAGCATGTCGCATCTGTTTATATCTGAGGTTAAAAGTTCCGAACGTCTGGCAACCGCCAAACTCATCCAAGTTCCGAAATCACGGAGCAGCAGCTCGCTGTCGAGCGCTACCGCGGCAGATGGCTTGTTGCATTGCCGTTTAAAACTCTTGATCCATTCGTAGACGTACGGCATCAAAACCAGCTTCTGGGCAGCGTGCTTCGCCGGTGCCGTTTCTTGTTCGCTAGCACCGTCGCGCGCTTCTCGATCAAATGGCGCAGCGCCAAAATGGCCCGAGCCGAGCGCGAACAGCGTGGTCGCTGCTCGCAGCGCGCTCGCCCAAGTGCACCTGAAACCGGTCGGGCCCCCCGCCCTGCTCGGGGGAATGCAGCTGCTTCCAGGTGGTCCGGGCCGCGTGGCGCAAGGCTGCGCTGCTCTGAAGCGCGGGCAGCTCAGAATTAGCTGGGTGAGCGTCGTGCAAAGCGTAAATGGTGGCCATGGGATCTTTTGGGTCAGCGAGGGACTCAGTGACAGACTCCTCTACCTGGTCGGTGTCCGCCATGATCGCAAACCACGCCCGCCTGATCTGGTCAAGGCTGAGCTCGCGCAGCGCCTTGCGGAACGGAAACTCCGCGTCTGCCTGGGCCTGGAATTCCGGGATCCGGGTCGCCTTCGAAAGACCCTCTCCGACGGCGCGATTGGCAGCGACGCCGATGGTTCTGTCGACGGCGACCTCTTTGGCGATGCCGGCGAGCACCGCTGCGTGGATGGCACCTCCCTGGGCGCACTCGGCCGCAATCGCCTCGGCGACGAGGGTCTTGACGCGGTCCTCATTCGGATTCGCCATCCCCCGGCGGGGCGGTGGTCGATCGGCAGATCCGCTGATGGACCAGCTGAACCGAAATGCGATAACCAGAAGCTTTCGGGGCATCCGCAAGGCACGGGCAGTCGGGGAGCAGAGGGGGGCAGCTGAAGAAACAAGAATCTGAACAGAAGGAATGCTTCCGGCCCTGGGTCGACAAGAAAAAACCAGCAATGCACCGCAATAGTGGGTAGGGGCGAAGGACCAGGAGGGGGGGGGGCGGAGGGAGGGTAAATATGTGTAATACTGCATGTGCTTTTGCAAGTGCCGAAGAGCACAGTCAGCTGCGTCAGCGCTTGCGCTTCCGGCGCTTCGGACGCCAACTTTGGAGCGCGATGTATGACGGATCCGATGCCGGGCCTTTTCGACAGGCCCCGATCGGGCGGCCGCCGGAAAAGGTCTGATCCGGCGGGCCACGATCTGATCCTGTGCCACTTGGAAAGCAACGACGGACGGAACCGCGGGGTTCCCGGGTCGTCCGGGCACAGGACGACAACGCGAAGGTCTGCGTCATCAGCAACGGCGGAATTCAAACATTGGAACGTCTCCTTCAAGAGCGCGCGCGGCCGGTGCGCCCGCACCACGTGGCCGCGTAGGTCGGGCTGGAAAGCAGAAAGTTCTGGAAATCGCCACTCGCGGGCGAGAGCCGTCCTGCCGAATCCATTTGTGAACGTGTCCACCGCAAACTGAACGCCGCATCTTGATTCGACCTCTTGAAACAAGGCCTTGCGGAGAGCGGCGCCCCTGCACTGATCCTCGCGCCAGGAACGCGCGAAGTCCAAGGGCCGAGAACCCGCGTCTGCAATGGCGTCGCTCTTGCCAGGGATGCGCAAGGCCAGCGCCCAACATTGAGCCGCCCGCTCGGCACTTTCGAAACGATGCGCCAAAGACTCGAGGGAAGGTATCCGCCCGTAGCGCACATTGACGCAATGCACGGCAGCGGAATTGTCGAGCCTGAACAGACCTCGCCAACCCTTCAAGGAAGAAAACTCCCTGAGAAGGCACTGGACTGCAACCCACAACTCCTTGTAATTGATTTCCAAGGAATTGGGCTGCGCCTCCACGGTTGCGAAGTTTTCAGGCCACGTCTCGACTGCAACGCGGCTGCCCCAACACAGATGGTATGACCAGCCGTGCATGTCGGAAGCGTCGCACTCCACGACCCAGATTGCGTCTTTGCGAGCAAGGTTCGCCCAATCAGCGAACTCGGGGGATTTATGGCCCCACATGCTGAGAGGGCCGCCGCCACAGTGCAAGGAACGCACTGGGGGCGTGCCCAGGGCGGAGCAGATGTGCGCCAGGGCTGCGCGGCTGAGCTCCGATAGGGTCGCCGGTGGGTCGGCCAGGGGGCTGGAACGCCACGCCGATTACACCCCCGACGCGTTAAAGTCCGCCCAGAGAGGGCGAAGCCGGCGACGCAACTGCGGCAGGAGCTCCGTGATGTGCGAGGCCACACCTACTGCCGATGTTAGCTGTTTGCTGCGGAGTGCGCGGTGTTGGTCTGCCTCGAGAACGGCAGCGCACAACTCGCGACAGCGGTCAGTCTTTTCACGCGGCACGGTGATTATGCAGTCGACAGTATCGAACACCCAACCGATCCAGGTTTGTCGGCGTGCTGGTGCGCGGATGCCGCCAGGCCTGGCACTGATGGGGATGCCGCACCGCAACAGAAAGCGAACTGCTCGACGCAGGTTCTGCCAGGCCGTGCCCTCGTCCGGTGCCGCGCCTAAAAGATCGCCAACGAAGTCTGACAGGTCCACTTCGGCGCGCAGGCGGAGGATTCTTACAATCTCCTTCACGTTGGCATTGTTGATACCAGGCGCAAGCTTGAGGCCGGAGGGTAAATAGTTGTATTTCCCGAACTGGCGTCTGCCAAGGGGGTAGAAACCTAAGGCGTGCGAGTCGGCGTCGGACGCGCGCCAATTTAAAAAACACTCACGCAAGTCGAGCACGAACAGCCAAGACCCCTCGGGCATGCGGGCCACTGCCTGGTCTAGCGTGCCGTACGCGACGTCGGCATCTGGCATGCACTCGTTGACTCCCGCCCGCCTGAGATCGACGATTGAACGCGCTTTGAAGCGCTCAATTTCGTCGGCCTCGGCGTCCGCCCCGGGACGCGGCTTCAGGATTAAGCCGCACGGGTTGACGTTGAGGTGATTGGGCGGAGGGGCGTCGACAGGGAAAACAGAAACCTTCCCGGTTTCAGCCAGGTGGTCCCATTCGCGTTCGGCCCGCGCGAGCTGGGACGTGACGGAGAAATGATGGCGCGCCTGCCCCGGAACGACAGGTGACGCCCCGAGAGAATGCCCGTGCCGCCAGGAATGCAGCAGGGCGGGGTCCGCGCCATTCGCGGACAGAAAATCGAAGCGCAGGTGAAGGCCAGGGACGCCCCCCCATTCCTGTAGAGCGGAATTTCCATCTTGGGCCTCAGCTAAGAGAGCGTCCATCGTCGGAAACGTGCTGCTTGAGCCAGCGCTGCAAGGAAGTATGCGGGAGAGGTCTATAGGAGGGAGATCAAACGGAGGGCTGTAGCGTATGAAGGAAGAGGGGGAGAGGAGGGGCACGGATGGAAGCGAAGCGCGATTGTCTTCGTGGCACTATTTGTGCCGAGCCCCTTGCTCTTCCCACGGGGACCACCATGCGCTGGCGATGTGCGAAGCAGAGCGTGTGCCGCAGGCGGATGGGTCCCTCAGGTGTGGGCGCCACCGGAATGTTTGCCACGAGCGCGCGGCCTCTTCGGAGCGGGTGATACCAGCCTTTTGTCGACAAGGCTCGGAAGCCTCGCCCTCCTCTTCATCCTCCTCTCCTGAATGGGAGGGGGGGAGCGGGAAGGAGGGAGGGGAGGCAAACTATGTATAAGTGTGTGTGTGTGTGTGTGTGTGTGTGTGTGTGTGTGTGTGAGTAGAGGGAGGGCGAGGATGCGACTTGGAGGGGGCCGACGGTCGCTCGTCGACTCTGCCGGAGTCTGGCGGAAATGGCCGCCCTCGTGTATATAATGCCTGCCGTGCCCCTGACTGAAGCCCCGTTTGGGCAGGGGGGGGAGCGAAGGGAAACATTATGAAAGCAAGAATGGGAAATGGATACATAATCGGCGGGAGGGGGAAGTGCAGGGGCACGAATGGGGTACCCAGGGGTGCCGACCCAGCTGCAACGGACTCGCACGAAGAGAAGTATTGGATGGGGTGAGATGTGGTGCAGCCAGGACCGCTGACCAGCCGCCTCGGACAGATGGATGATTTTGCAAAAGGGACGGCGAAGTGCCAAGACACGAATGGAACGGCACGAGCTGCCGAGAGGGTGCCACGGACACGCCCAATAGGATCTGGGGGTGTGAGGTGAGACGCGGTGCAGCCAGGATCGCTGACCGGTGCATCGCGGTGCGTAGCAGGCGGTAGGCAGTGAAACCGCCGAATACCTGATGGAAGAACTGGGCGCCGACCAGGTGCGTCGACCAGGAGCTTCAACAGAGAATGGAACAGCCAGGACCGCTGCCAGGAGAAGAGCCCGACGACCAAGGGCATCGACAGAAGCCGGCGGCAGCGCGGGGACGGCTAGACCCCGACCCTTGGAACAGGGCGCCTGCGCGCGAACCGAATCCAGCAAAACGCACGAGAAAACAAAACGAGGAAGACGAACCAAGACCCGCGACCCCGCAGAAGCTCCTTTCCCCGAGTGCACAGCCCCCCAAGAAAGGACGCCGTCAGAACGTGTCAAGTTAATACACATCCGGTGTCGATTCGTTGATTTTTCCTGCTTTTGTGCCCCCCCCCCATCTTGAGGGGCCCAAGCGGCCACAGGTTAGATATCCCCCCTGGGAGCCCCAAGAGGTATCAGGAAACCTCAGGTGGAGTTCAGGAGGCCACAGGAGGCCCAGGAGGAAACTCCAGGAGGTCCCCAGGGGGCCCCAGGAGGCACCAGGAGGCCGCAGGACGCCCAGGACAGGCCCCAGGGGTCTCCAGGAGATTCCCAGGAGGCTCCCAGGAGGCCCCAGGAGGCCGCCTATCAGAACGTGTCAAGTTAATACACATCCAGTGCAAGTTGATTTTTCCTGCTCTTGTGCCCCCCCTCCATTTGGAGAGGCCCAAACAGCCACAGGTTAGATATCCCCCCTGGGAGCCCCAAGAGGCTTCAGGAAACCCCAGGTGGAGTTCACGAGGCCACAGGAGGCCCAGGAGGAAGCTCCAGGAGGTCCCCAGGAGGCCCCAGGAGGCACCAGGAGGCCCCCGCAACTCGGAACTCTGAGACGCCGCGCTCGAGGTGGTCCGGCCCGTTTCGCTTGAGACTTCCTCGCGCCACGTTTCGCCCGAGACATCGTCGCAACTCTGGGGTCCGAGATGCCGCGCGCGAGGTGGTCCAGCCCGTTACGCTGGAGACATCCTCGCAACTCTAGGCTCCGAGATGCCGTTCGGGATGAAGGGGAGGAGGAGGAGGAGGAGGAGGAGGAGGAGGAGGAGGAGGAGGAGGAGGGAGGAGGCGGATGGATGTGAATGAGGAGAGCATGTGCATGAGAGGAGGAGGGGGAGGCCCCAGAGAGCTCCAGGAGGCCGCAGGACGCCCAGGACAGGCCCCAGGGGTCCCCAGGAGATTCCCAGGAGGCTCCCAGGAGGCCCCAGGAGGCCCCCTATCAGAACGTGTCATCTGGTGTCGATTCGTTGATTCTTCCTGCTCTTGCGCCCCCCCATTTGGAGAGGCCCAAACGGCCACAGGTTTGATATCCCCCCTGGGAGCCCCAAGAGGCTTCAGGAAACCCCAGGTGGAGTTCACGAGGCCACAGGAGGCCCAGGAGGAAGCCCCAGGAGGTCCCCAGGAGGCCCCAGGAGGCACCAGAAGGCCCCCGCAACTCGGAGCTCTGAGACACCGCGCTCGAGGTGGTCCGGCCCGTTTCGCCTGAGACTTCCTCGCACCACGTTTCGCCCGAGACATCGTCGCAATTCTGGGGTCTGAGATGCCGCGCGCGAGGTGTTCCAGCCCGTTACGCCGGAGACATCCTCGCAACTCTAGGCTCCGAGATGCCGTTCGGGATGAAGAGGAGGTCGAGGAGGAGGAGGAGGAGGAGGAGGAGGAGGTGGAGGAGGAGGAGAAGGAGAAGGAGATGGAAGGGAGAAGGAGGAGGCGGATGATGTGCATGAGGGAGCAGGCAGGAGGAGGGGGAGGAGGAGGAGGAGGAGGAGGAGGAGAAGGAAGGGAGTTGCAGGAGAGGACCTAACGGGAAGCGAGTGCGATGTGGACTTGTCAAAACGTGTGCGAAAGATTGTCCGGCCCGTTTCGTTTGAGACATCCTTCCAATACTGAGCTCCAAGATGTCGCTCGCGAGGTGGTCCGGCCCGTTTCGATTGAGCCATCCTCGCAATGCGAGGCTCGAAGATGTTGCGCGCGAGATGGTCTGGCCCATTCTGCCTGAGACGTTTCGTAGCACAGGAGCTCCAATCACAACCTCTCTCATTCCTTCTCCCGCCTCCCTCTTCCCACTTCCCGCCTGGTTCCTCTTCCCTCCTCCCTCCTCCCGCCTCCCGCCTCCCGCTGCTGCGCCTCTGCCTCCGCCTCCCCGTCCCCGCCGTCGTCGTTTCTGCCGTCTCAGCATCCGTCATGCAAGCGCTGCCTTCCGCCCTCCCCAGACATCCGACGTCGCGATTTTTCTTTTGAGACGTGCGCCGCGTACCTCTCGATATCATCCCCGAGGGAACCATCACGACATGCCCCCCCGCTTCCGCGCCCTCCCCCGCTTCCTCTTAAAGTTGCTTCTGAGTTCACAGCATGGCGGTGGAGCCTCTCACAGTGCCGACCCGACAGCTTACTCGTCGACCAGGTGCGACCTGAGACATCCACGCAACTCTGGGCTCCGAGACAGGGTTCCCCAAACAGGATTTTTGTTCCCCAAACAGCTTGCTGAACGGGGTGCTGTTGTGATAGAAGCTAACTCCGGCCGAGGGAAGTCGGAGCAGAGACATCCTCACAAAAATTTGATGGTCCGGGCCGTTTCGCTTGAGACATCCTCACAACTCTCGTTTCTGAGTTGGCCGGGATTGGCCGTTTCGCCTGAGACATCCTCGAAAAGTTACGCTCCGGGACGCCGCGCGAGAGGTGGTCCGGGCCGTTTCGCTTGAGACATCCTCGAAACTCTGAGCCCCGAGGTGCCGTGCGAGAGCTGGTCCGGGCCGTTTCGCCTGAGACATCCTCGAAACTCTGAGCTCTGAGATGCCCTGCGCGAGGTGGTCCGGCCCGTTTCGCCTGAGACATCCTCGAAACTCTGACCTCGGAGATACCGCGCGAGAGGTGGTCCGGCCCGTTTCGCCTGAGACATCCTCGAACTTCTGAGCTCTGAGATGCACTGCGCGAGGTGGTCCGGCCTGTCTCGTCTGAGACATCCTCGCAACTCTGAGCTCTGAGATGCCGTGCGCAAGGTGGTCTGGCCTGTTTCGCACAAGACATTCTCGCAACTCTGAGCTGCCAGATGCCGCGCAAGAGGTGGTCCAGCCTGGGGGCCCAGAAGACCACATGTTACATATCCTCCCTGGGACCCTGGGAGCCCGCCTGAGACATCCTCGAACTTCTGAGCTCTGAGATGCCCTGCGCGAGGTGGTCCGGCCCGTCTCGCCTGAGACATCCTCGCAACTCTGAGCTCTGAGATGCCGTGCGCAAGGTGGTCCGGCCTGTTTCGCGCAAGACATTCTCGCAACTCTGAGCTCCCAGATGCCGCGCAAGAGGTGGTCCAGCCTGGGGGCCCAGAAGGCCACATGTTACATATCCTCCCTGGGACCCTGGGAGCCCCAGGGGACCCTAGATGGCTCCAGGAGGCCGCAGGACGCCCAGGACAGGCCCCAGGGGTCCGCAGGAGATTCCCAGGAGGCTCCCAGGAGGCCCCAGGAGGCCGCCTATCAGAACGTGTGAGGTTAATACACATCTGGTGTCGATTCGTTGATTTTTCCTGCTCTTGTGCCCCCCCCGTCCATTTGAGAGGCCCAAGCGGCCACATATTAGATATTCCTCCTGGGAGCCCCGAGAGGCTTCAGGAAACCCCATGTGGAGTTCAGGAGGCCACAGGAGGCCCAGGAGGAAGCCCCAGGAGGTCCCCAGGAGGCCCCAGGAGGCACCAGGAGGCCCCCGCAACTCGGAGCTCTGAGACGCCGCGCTCGAGGTGGTCCGGCCCGTTTCGCCTGAGACTTCCTCGCAGCGCGTTTCGCCCGAGACATTGGCCCGTCTCGCCTGAGACATCCTTGCAACTCTGAGCTCTGAGATGCCGTGCGCAAGTTGGTCCGGCCCGTTTCGCACAAGACATTCTCGCAACTCTGAGCTCCCAGATGCCGCGCAAGAGGTGGTCCAGCCTGGGGGCCCAGAAGACCACATATCCTCCCTGGGAGCCCCAGGAGGCCCCAGAGAGCTTCAGGAAGCCGCAGGACGCCCAGGACAGGCCCAGGGGTCCGCAGGAGATTCCCAGGAGGCTCCCAGGAGGCCCCAGGAGGCCGCCTATCAGAACGTATCAAGTTAATACACATCCAGTGTCGATTCGTTGATTTTTCCTGCTCTTGTGCCCCCCCTCAATTTGGAGAGGCCCAAACGGCCACAGGTTAGATATCCCCCCTGGGAGCCCCAAGAGGCTTCAGGAAACCCCAGGTGGAGTTCACGAGGCCACAGGAGGCCCAGGAGGAAGCCCCAGGATGTCCCCAGGAGGCCCCAGGAGGCACCATGAGGCCCCCGCAACTCGGAACTCTGAAACGCCGCGCTCGAGGTGGTCCGGCCCGTTTCGCTTGAGACTTCCTCGCAGCACGTTTCGCCTGAGACATCGTCGCAACTCTGACCTCAGAGATGCCGCGCGCGAGGTGGTCCGGGCCGTTTCGCTTGAGACATCCTCGCAATTCTGGGCTCCGAGATGCCCTGCGCGAGGTGGTCTGGCCCATCTCGCCTGAGACATCCTCGCAACTCTGAGCTCTGAGATGCCGTGCGCAAGGTGGTCTGGCCCGTTTCGCACAAGACATTCTCGCAACTCTGAGCTCTCAGATGCTGCGCAAGAGGTGGTCCAGCCTGGGGGCCCAGAAGACCACATGTTACATATCCCCCCTGGGAGCCCCAGAAGGCCCCAGAGAGCTTCAGGAAGCCGCAGGACGCCCAGGACAGGCCCCAGGGGTCCGCAGGAGATTCCCAGGAGGCTCCCAGAAGGCCCCAGGAGGCCCCCTATCAGAACGTGTCCAGTTAATACACATCCAGTGTCGATTCGTTGATTTTTCCTGCTCTTGTGGCCCCCCTCCCATCATTTTGGGGGGCTCCGACGGCCACATGTTAGATATCCCCCCCTGGGAGCCCCAAGAGGCTTCAGGAAGCCCCAGGTGGGGTCCAGGAGGCCACAGGAGGCCCAGGAGGAAGCCCCAGGAGGTCACCAGGAGGTCCCAGGAGGCCCCATGAGGCCCCCGCAATTCGGAGCTCTGAGACGCCACGCTCGAGGTGGTCCAGCCCGTTTCGCCTGAGACTTCCTCGCAACATGTTTCGCCCGAGACATCGTCGCAACTCTGGGTTCCGAAATGCCGCGCGCGAGGTGGTCCAGCCCGTCACGCTGGAGACATCCTCGCAACATCTGGGCTCCGAGATGCCCTGCGCGAGGTGGTCCGGCCCATCTCGCCTGAGACATCCTCGCAACTCTGAGCTCTGAGATGCTGTGCGCAAGGTGGTCCGGCCCGTTTCGCACAAGACATTCTCGCAATTCTGAGCTCTCAGATGCTGCGCAAGAGGTGGTCCAGCCTGGGGGCCCAGAAGACCACATGTGGCTCCCAGGAGGCCCCAGAGAGCTTCAGGAGGCCGCAGGACGCCCAGGACAGGCCCCAGGGATCCCCAGGAGATTCCCAGGAGGCTCCCAGGAGGCCCCAGGAGGCCCCCTATCAGAACGTGTCCAGTTAATCCACTTCCGGTGTCGATTCGTTGATTTTTGCTGCTCTTGTGCCCCCCCCCTCCCCATTTTGGGGGGCCCCGACGGCCACATGTTAGATATCCCCCCTCTGGGAGCCCCAAGAGGCTTCAGAAAGCCCCAGGTGGGGTCCAGGAGGCCACAGGAAGCCCAGAAGGAAGCCCCAGGAGGTCACCAGGAGGTCCCAGGAGGCCCCATGAGGCCCCCGCAATTCGGAGCTCTGAGACGCCGCGCTCGAGGTGGTCCGGCCCGTTTCGCCTGAGACTTCCTCGCGCCACGTTTCGCCCGAGACATCTTCGCAATTCTGGGGTCCGAGATGCCGCGCGCGAGGTGGTCCAGCCCGTTACGCTGGAGACATCCTCGCAACTCTGGGCTCCGAGATGCCGTTCGGGATGAAGAGCAGGTGGAGGAGGAGGTGGAGGAGGAGGAGGAGGAGGAGGAGCAGGAGGAGGAGGAGGAGGAGGAGGAGGAGGAAGCATGTTTTAACATGCCATGCCAGCCCGCACTGGACGGGCACGCAATCGACCTTGGAAACCGCAGTGGGTCTAAAAACCCTGTTTGGGGATACTGCGCTCCGGCTATAATTTTTTATGCTCCCGTTGAAGCGCTGGCCTCTTTTTCGGGCTTCCGCTCGTTCCGAATCGTGCTCCCGTTGCAGCGCTGGCCTCATTTCCGCGTTTCCGCTCGTTCCGAATCGTGCTCCCGCTGCAGCGATGACATCATTTCCGCGCTTCCGCTCGTTCAGAATCGTGCTCCCGCTGCAGCGTTGGCGTCATTATTTCCAGTGCCATGTCACGTCATGGTTTTCGGTCCTTCTAAATAGGCCCCAAAATATAAAAATGCCCCCTCCCCCCCGAAAAAAACATCGGAATTGATTCCACGTCCGGTGTCGACTCGTTGATTTTTTGGGCCGCAAAAGCCCCCCCCACTTTCTGGGGCGTCGCCACGCCATGCTATGTCATACTACGCGTTGGTATTCAACACCATGCTATGCCATGTAGTGCTATGTCATGGTGCGACATCCGACTGTGCGAATAGAGAAGAGATCTACGCCATGGTAAGGGATGGGAGGGAAGGGTAGGACGTCAGATATGGCGCGAGCGCGCCTAGTGTGCTGTCACCCCCTCCCATTCCTGTGTGTGAGATCCGCTCATATCTCCTTTTTATCATCACACACCGCAATTGTATCGGTTCAAGTATTTGGCAGGAACACTGACAGTGCGCTGCCCCCTGTGCAGCGCCCTGGAAAAAAGGAGTCCCCCGCCTTGCCTCTACCTACGGACCCCCGTATAGGAACGACCCCTCGGTCGTCTCCCTATACACACTGGTTATCAGCCTTTTCTTTCACGCTTTTCGCTGTTGCGATTCGCGTCATCGTGGATTCCGCCGCTTGGCGCTGCCCCCTCGGGGCGCCGTGCCTGCAAGCGTGCTGCGTCCTCGACGGCGCGCGGTCGCGACGGCCCCATGGAGAGGGCGAGAGAGTGTGTGACACCCGCTTCACCCTTTTCAGGAGAAAGCAGCACTGCTTCCCTAGCGGCTACACTGGGAGAACTACTACCTGATTCTCCGCTGCCGCCGCCGCCAGCGCGCTCACACGCCGAGGACTTCGCGACAACGGCTGGATTCGCCCCCCGCGGCGCCTGATACGTCCGTGTCATGTGCGCGGTGGCAATACCTGCAGTTGCCCAGTCAGCCCTCGGAGCCGCGGCGGGTTTCGCTACACTTGCCTCCTTTCCTCCTACCGTTGCTGATACGAGTGGCGTCGGTGGCAACGCCCGCAGCGGTGGCGGTGAGAACATGTCTCCAGACTTCGCTTCCGCGCGCAGCCGGCGGTGGGCTAAGGTCACGTCGCCCACTAATGTATCTGTCTCTGAACATGGAACATGTGCGTGTCATAGAGAACTGTGCTGGGGGGCGGACATCTCAGCGGGAGGTTCCTGGACGGTTTCACATACGCTTTCCCACTCGGGGCGCCAGCCGCAGCCCCTCGCAGAGGCGCTCCTGGCGCGGCTCTCAACAGCGCGACATCGTGTCGCATCTGTCCCCCGCCGCCAGTGACATGGCGGAGCTTCGAGACCAGTTTGAAACTTACACGACCCGACAGTTGCCGGGTCTGGCCGAGCAGACGGCCACCGTCAGACAAGAGCTTCAACGCGCTGCGCTCTTGCTTTGGTGGGCGCTCGGATCGCCGAAAATCGATCGATCGTCGCTCGGGTCCATTTTCCAGTTGACCAGATGGAGTCACGCCGAGGCCTCGACTCCAGAACGATCCAGACGCTTCACGACTACCTCCTCCGGATGGAGGCCAATGTGTGAGCATCCGAGACAGCGGGACTGCCGCCGTCAGGACGTCGCGCGATGAGCTCTCGATGGCCCGACAGACCCCGCCTTCGGAGGTGCATGGGCCCATGGATTCACAGCTACGCGAGGACATCAACGCACTTCGTGCCCAGGTCGAGCTGACCGCTGCCACGCTACACTCCAACCGTACCGCGCTCACGTCAGAGTTGGACGACAAGTTGCGTTGTGCCGAGATGGCCTTGGCTCAACGTCTTGACGCTTCCGTGGGGCGCGCGCCGACGCTTGAGAACCAAGTCTCCGCGGTCGAGCAACAGTTGCTTGAAATGAGGACTGCGCTGGCTGAGTTGCGTGTTGTGCGGGCCCAGACTGATCAGCTGGGCACCCTGACTTCGGTTTGCGATTTCGCCTCCCTCGAAGCCCGTGTGGCCGAGGCACGGATGGCGGCGGGCCACGCGCAGTTGCGACTCGCCCAGGTCCCCCAAGAAATAGACGCCGAAATGGCGCGGGCAGAGGAATCATTCGCCCGCTTGGAACAAGAGCGCGAAGTACACCACCGACGAATCCAGGATCTAGAGCAACGGCTGGACAGGCGCTCCCTGCGAGCCCACGACACTAATGTCGAGGTACGTGGCCCTCAGCAGAGTGTCCGCAAGATGCAGCGCGACAGCGCGACCAACGAAGCTACGCTGATCGCCCGCGCGAGCAACGCTCAGATCCACCATCCACCTCCTGGCCATCGACCAGACAGAGTTTCTGCGCTCGCCGATGGTGATATCCGCACAGGCCCTACGCGACGTACCTCGCCTGGTGCCGCCTCTGCAGCTGCTTCTACGCAGACGCGTCGCGTTTCCCTTGTGCGACCCTCTGTCACCTACCCAGCCGGTTCCATCGCAGACGTTATCACGCGGCTGACTTACCAATGCAACTCCCGTAGAATAATCAGACGCCGCACTCGCCCCACAACTGCCGCGCATAACACAAGTACGAGAGTGGCAACATATGGTTCGAAACAACTGTGGTGGCGCTTCTGGGCGCCCTGCCAAAACTTGCCCATTCCTGCGCGTTGCAGGACAGCCCGCCGCAACCTGCGAGGGCCTCCGGGACGGCGGCGACTTCGAGGGCATCGACTGCAAACTTGCAGCTGGACTGACCGCCGTCCTCATCTCTGAGCTTCGCCACCGCGTCAAGAACCTCGCAGCTCGGGAACGCAGGGCCGGCCGTGTGCTGAAGATCTACTGGGCGATACTGCAATCCTACAAAGTCACTGCAGTCGACGACGCCATGCGCGACTTCGAGCGTGTACGAATGATGCGCGTGCGGGGCGACGTCCTCCAACAGTTTATCGTGGATCGGGGCAATCTATTGCTGGAGTGCCGCGAACCACCCGACGCGCGTACCTTCGAGTCATTATCCCGAACTCAGATACGACGACGCTACCTGATGAAGCAGGATATGCACGACTACGACCAGATGGATCATGACGACCCACATAATACATACGAGTGGCTTCGCAAACGTGTTCTCGCCAACCTCGAACTACGCCGATTTGGGCGTGGCCGGCGCGAGATTGAGAACGAATCAAGCCGACGCGACACTGCGATTTGCGCCGCGTTTAATTAACGGGCGAAGAACGGTATAACACATTTTTTTCGCTGTCGGGGGCGCCTGTCCCTGGGCGGCTGGAAAGTTTACGCCCTTGCGGCGCCGCCGTGAAAGTATTGAGTTTCCAGCCGCCCATGGGCAGGCGCCCCCGACAGCGAAACAGTTTATTTTATACCGTTCTCCACCCGTGTCTGGGCAGTGCAAGAATGGTGAGCGGTGCAAAATGCCGCGCGCTGGGCGCAGCAGCCGTTCCACGCCACGACCAACGCAACGATCCTCTATCCATGGCATTGACGCCCGTGATGGACGACCTTCCACTGGCCGCTCCTCAGGCCCACCGACGAAGGGTAAGCCCATGGAGAACTTTTGCTTTGCTTTCGCCATGCGCGGGCCCTGCCAAATTGCCCGCGCATCCTGAAATTCACCTTCCATGCGGTCCCGAAGTTGACGTGCGAGCGTGGAAACAGCTGCCGCAATGCACGCATAGACCCGGGTGCTAAGATCCCCGATCGGAGTCCTGTTCGGCCCCCCAGCCGAGACAGCCGCAACGGGGCGCCCTCCCCGCGACGTGCGGGGGGCCAGAAGTCTTCGCCCTAGAAGGGCTGGCGCCGCTCCCATAGTCCCGGGGGCGCGCGTTGGTCGCGACGAGGTTCGCCGTCTCCAGGGCGCGGGGGGCGCTCCGACTCACATGGTCCGGGGGGTCGCGCCTGGTCATCCCGCTCCCCGCCGCGCTCCCGTTCCTCGTCGCGGCACTCCAATCGGGAACGCTTCCATTGGCGCCCCCCCGCCAGAAGCGATCGGGCTGGCAGCCGTTCTACATCCCTTCGCAACGGCCGATCACCATCCACTCGCGATCGTGCCAGGACTCCCGCTGCAGGTCGATGCGATCGACGCCGTGATCGCGCGCGTGTGTCCCGTGATCGGCTCCTACTTCTGTCCGAACCGGCGCAGCGGACGATCCGCTTCGACCTTGACAATGTGGGCGCCACCGCCTACGCAGTGAAGCGTGCAATGTACATGTGGACTGAATCTTCATGCTGCAGAGGAGACAAGGTCGAGGTGCCTGACGTTTTACCCGATTGGTGGTTGAAGTCATGTGCGCGTGCGCTGCGTGCTGCACGGGCGGACGCCCGACGCTTGCATGACGAGCTCACGCGGACCTCCCCTTCGACAGCAGTGTCAGAATTGTCTCCCGCTCAAATCAGTGCGTCAGTGGCAGCGCGTGCGCCGACGGCCCCACGGTCTACGGCGGCGCTGTCACGGACGTGGATCTCGGATAGCTGCTCTGCCCATCACATGCAGGGCAAGTCCGACCTCCAACCGCGCGAGACCACTCGAGTACGACGAGGGCGGGAACGCATCCTCCAAACAGCCAGCGGCGACCTCGTCGTCAAGGAGCACATCCAGCTTGCACTGCCGCACATTGGAGTCTCAAGCTCGGCGCTGGCTATGACGGATTGCCCATCGGTACTTTCTGCGGGGCAACTGGTGCAGGAAGACGGTTTCAGACAGATCTGGGATCCACGATTTGGCTACCTTTTGCAGGGCCCTCGCGGTCAATGGTGCAAGGTCAACGTCGACAACCGAATCCCCGAGCTCGACTTCAACAATCTGCAGAATATTCTGCCCCACGACTTGTGCACTGCATCCCCTGCGTCGCGACGCAGCCGAGGTGCGCGGCAACGGAATGATGACAATCCGACCCTGCTCGCATGTGCGCACCGCGACGGTGCTACGACCGCGCCGGTGGACGCACCTGCATCGACTACGGATCGGATTGATTCGACGTCGAGTGCAGTTGATCCGACGGTTACCGCCGCGCCCGTACTACCAGGCAGACCACGTCCACCCATCGACCCGTCGCACTACATCACCCGCAGTACTGAGCACCCTGATTGTGAGATCTGTGTGCGCATCCTGGTCCACAATGCACCGTGCCGGCGCCAGCGCCGACCCAGCCCCCCTACTCGTCCTACTGCTGATGACATTCAGAACGAGGCGTTCGTGCCGCAACGATTCGGTGAAACTCTGACTGCGGACCACATCGTCCTTGCGGCGGATGAGGCCGCCGAGGAGTATGGTGACGAATGCGCCCTGGTTGTGCTCGATAAGTTTACTGGTGCTATCATGGCGTGCCCAGCGAAGCACAAAGACGCCGAATCCGCCGAGGCATCTTCTTTGGAATTCCTTGCCCCGAATGACGAGGTTAAGCGCACTTACACAGGAAATTCCAGGGAGCTACAGAAAGCATGCCGGCAACTGGGGCGGCGGCGCGGCACCGGCACACCACGCCGGCCACCGGCCAACGGCGTGGCCGAACGAGCCGTCAAGTCGGACGTACAGGGCGCCCGAGCGGTACTCCACATCTCGGGACTGGGTCATGAATGGTGGAAGGAAGCTGTGCAGGCATGGTTTTGTGGCCGCAGCTTTATTACTCGGCCATGTCACGGAATTGCTGCCACGCTTGAAGCATGCGCTGACTTCACCACGCGTGAAGTTCACTTCGGAGGATCCTTCAAGGGACACATTGTTCCTATTGGTACTCGCATCTCCTGGAAATGTCTGAACCCAGACCCCGACGAGTCCGCGGCAAAGTTTGACGAGACCAGGTGAGCAGGCTTGTTCATGGGTTACAACCTCCATTCTGCTGGGCGCTGGTCCGGTGACTACCTCGTCATCGACGCGGCCGCGTATGCAAAGTGCCCAGACGGAGAACACTGTCACGTGCATCGTGTTAAGAACAGTGTGATTCCCGACGGATGACCGGTTTTTCCAGTCCGAGAAGGCCTTCTCCGGCACCGCGATCCAGAGAAACACGAGTTAATCTCGTTCTAAACATCCCGACCCCTGGGCGTGCCCGCGCAGGACGTCCCTGTACTCTTGTGCCCAGCGGAGTGGGAATATCCCAGTATATCGAAGCCTCTCACACCTGAACCATCGAGGTTTCTGGCCCCGGAGCATAGCCTCCGGAGGCGCATGAGCCTGCGGCTCTGGCTCCTGCGCCTGACTGCCGGGAACAACGCGGTGAATCGATCCTGCGCCGCATCCGGACACCACGGACTCCATTGTTCTGCCCAACTGACGACTTCATTGGGATTCCCGTCCCGGTAGACAAGATCGACGTTATCCGCAGCTTTGAAACCGCGTCAACTTTTGAGGGTGAGAAATGCTTCCGCGATGTCTGGGATGGCTCCGACAACGACCGCCGCCATCTCAGTGAAACCTGGACTGGCATAGTGCGCTTTTACAGGCGACCTAAGATCATTGCCGACGGTGAGACCGACGTCATCGGCCGCCAAACTCGTGTCCAAGCTACCTCCCGACCAGACCGCGCGTTGCCAGAATTCTGGAATAGCATGTCCAGAAACGAACGACTGGCAGAGAGAGACTTCGCTGAGGAAGTGCTTCGTGCACGACAGACCCGCCGCGACTCTGCTCTTCGCGTCTGGACGCGCATCGACAAGCACGCCCGTCGTTTTCAGACCTCTGACGGCGACGGGCCACCCTGGACCACGGTGGAACGACGTCTTACGTATGACCTGCACAACCACGCCGTCACTAGAGACGAGAATGTGTCGGGCATCACGGATAAGCGCATTGCACATGCATTGCTGCCTGACGGACCTCGTGACATCACGACCGTACTTTATCACCGTCCAGCGCCGGATGCAAATCCTGCGCGCGTTGCACGCTCGCACGTGCTGACGGACAAGTCCAATATGGTACCCATGATGCCGCGTCTATCCGACTGCCCGCAGGATCACACAAGCAGGCTTGATTCCACCCACTGGAAACAACCAAATAGCGTCACCCGCAACCTCATCGCACGCAGCCATACCAAGAAAGAAGTTGTGGCCGAACCTCGCACAGGATGCGCTTCGTAAGGGACGAACGCCTGGACAAGAAGTAAACGCGGATGCTCGATGCGGTTATGGATACACGCGGATTATTCTACTTAAGTGGAGACAACCTCCTTCTTGGGCGAAATGCAGGATTCCGGTGTGCCGGTTGCGACTTGCTTTGTGCGGCCATTCATTGGCCGGTGTCTTCTGGGAGCGTCACTGTCGTGCCAGCCTTGAGTCGGTGGGATTTCGCCCCATCTCTGGTTGGGAATGTGTTTGGAAACACGACAAGCTGAGTCTCATCTTGTCCGTCTATGTTGACGACTTCAAAATGGCCGGGCCCACGGGCAACCTCAAATTCGGATGGGATCTTATACGGCACAGTGGTATCGAACTTGACCCACCCACACATTACGACCATTTCCTGGGATGTGGCCAGGACACCTGGCAGATACCATAGGACGTTTCCGACAAGCGTATGACTGCGTTCCGACCCGTGCGCCTTGAGCACGACCACAAACAATGCAATTCGGCCTCCCACGTGCGTGGAATTCGACACGACGTGCTCGGCTTTACCGACCAGCGCATCGAATGAGATTTGGAATGTGTGTTCCATGTTGCCTGGGACGCCTGGATCCCGACGAAAACGGCCATCAGCGCCCAAGCCTCGTGCAACGAAGCCTCGATCCCGCATCTCGATCCTGTGCGTCGGTTGCAAAACCCGCAAACGACGCCCCTGACATTGCCTGCGACGCCCTCCCACATGCTGACGCACCTGGCGTAGAGGATACTTCGTTTACCGACAAGGACTATGAGGGCGCTGGCGTCCTCGGACGGGGCGCAGTTAGTGTTCTCATGAAGATCTTGTATATTGCCCGATGCTGCCGATTTGATCTTCTGCGCCCTGTCTGTATGCTAGCGCGGGAGATTACGAAGTGGAGCTACGCATGTGACAAACGGCTACATCGTTTGGTATGTTACCTCGAGCCAACGCGCCTGCGCTGCCTGCGCGGGCGTGGTGACGCATCGGGTCGTATTTTGACCGTGCTCTTCACTGCTGCCTCGTTTGCGGACTGCGTTAACACGTCGAAGTCAACCGCTAGTGCCTTTGTCGCGCTGGTTGGGCCGAACGCGTTCTTCCCATTGGTCTCTGCATGTAAGAAGCAGACCCTGGTCTCCCACTCCTCCACGGGGTTGGAGATCGTGGCGTTTGATGCGGCTCTACGAGCAGAGGGTCTGCCTCTCCTGTCATACTGGGAGGCGGTGGTGCGCGACGCGTC
Organism: Prorocentrum cordatum; assembly: GCA_963575745.1. NCBI lineage: Eukaryota > Dinophyceae > Prorocentrales > Prorocentraceae > Prorocentrum > Prorocentrum cordatum. The sequence continues at coordinate 778,562 of CAUYUJ010014604.1, forward strand.
CAGTGACGCATAACTGGCGGCCAAGAAGAAGCGTCATAAACCACCGCCACGACGGGCGTCGCCCGCGTGCAGATCGGAGGCCTGGCCCCTGCTGGATGACAACATCCGCACTGGGCCATTGTTTGAGTCTCAGCTCGCTCGTCTCCGCCACGAACGCGGAGAGATGAGCACTTACCTGGAGACGGAGAAGCGTCCTGACGGGGGCGTCCAGTACTGGTTACGTGCCAGCAAGCAGGGCCTGGTCACCACGACCGCTCAGGCGGCAGAGGGGGCGGCCAACCTGCTGACTGGAGCGGGCCCTCCGACTCCCAACCCTGCGATTGCTACGCCGTGGATGGCATTCTTCTTTATCTGGGTCACGGTCTTGGGGTTATGCCTCAAGCACCCCTGGATCGACCACGCGCTGCGCCAGCATCTTGACTTCCCCTGGACCAGCCCTTGCGCCGAGGGCACCGACGCCCCCAAATGCTCCCCTCGGGGTGTTTGCGCGCGCGTTGCCGACAGCATGTGGGAGGTCTTGCGGACACCGCGGGATAAGGTCGGCAGCGCGTTGCTCGGGTAGACTGCTGCCGCGACCATTGACGACATCTTGAAGTTGCACCCTCGCGGCCCCATGCCGCCATTCGTTGGAGATCATGGTATCGCGGCGTGCAACTTCTCGCGGCAGAACCGTGTGTCGATCAAGCTGCCGTCAGACCCGCCTGCGGCTCCACGCGCGTCGGGTATGACGGGGCACATCAGCAATCTTGCCGAGTCACTGCAGCGCGCGTGCTGCCGTGTCTTTCATGTCCTCACCGCCTGGCGAGACTACGAGATCAAGGCGTCATCGTGGGTTGCTGCACGTGGCGGCTTTGGAGGCAGAATGTGTAGGCACGCGCTGGTGGCCATATCCGCAGATTATGATATCTCGTTTGAGGGTGCTTACATGCTGGGCCCCCTATGACCCCGCCTGGGTGCCATGGGGGCCCACTCGCTGTCACCCCAGTGACATTCCTGAGGACAAGAATGCGGGCGGTTTCAATTGTGACAATCTTTTTGACCCTGTAGCAACTGCCACGCGCTGGTCTGCGTTCGCGGACCGTCGGTGCTTCCTGTGCAGGATTAGCGTTGACGGTTGGGCCCTCATTGAAGGAAGACTTTGGTCTCGCCGTCATCCATGCGCTCGGTCCCGACGGCCAGGCGTTCTAATGGGTCAACTTGTACAGCGGTTCCAGCTGCCTCATGACGCCCGCTGGCAAGAAGAAGCCCCCGAACACACCGTGCGCGGGCATCGACGAGATGAACGCCGTCCGTCTCTGGCAACAGATTGCCGGCGCCTCCAACCCTGCGTTCGCCTCTCTCGTTTGTCCCTGGATGCAGGACTTCCGGTATCAAACTGGCGCGACATTGGAGGATTTCAGTGCCTGGGTCTGAGGCGCAGGCGTCGCCACCAGCATCAGGCAACATCGATAAGCCACAACGAATGGGAGTATCATTCTCGAGCCAGTAGCACTTGCAATCGTCCCGCGACAACGGCTGCGCGCGAGGTGTATCGCGAAGAGCTGCGACAGCGACTTGATGCCATCCCTGCTTCTCCTGCGCCATATAACGCCGAGCAGCATGCCATCATCCAGCATATTCGCCAGGCTCGGGAGTTCTACATGGTGAAGAAGCATGATGCATACCGCGAGCTCAATGAGGTTATTTTGGCATGCTGGGGATAATCTTTTCCCGCCTATGTCAAGCAGCGTCGCTGCCAGCGTGGTTTGAGCGCTTTCCTTTGGTGGTGGTGTCATGATGTTGCTACCGATGGCAAATTTATGAAGCTCCAACTTCATCGGGTTCGTGCGCGTCTGCACCGTGATCGTGAGCGTTGGTGGTTACAGCCCCAAGACGGAGTGGCCACGGTGATCCCAGAGCACGTCATGGTCGATCTTTCTCGCTGCATCGAGGTCTTGAATTGTTTCCGCTGTCCTACGGTCATGGGTCCTGGAAAGGCCCATCATGCGGGGTTACTGGGAATGTTCAATGAACTCATGGGCGAGATTATCCCGATGTTTACGTGCCGGGTATCGCTGTTCTGCCGGCCGATCAGTGGATCAAAACCCAGGACCTTCCATGCACCAACGCCTGGCACCCGCTCAAGACGGATCACACTATGCCCAGTGGACGCAGCAGCACCCGCTCAATACGGATCACAATATGCCCAGTAGACGCAGCAGTTCATGCATGCCGCCACTCTGCGGAATCTGAGTGCGGTCCCTCTTTCGCTGCCGACCCAGCCTTTCCCGTTCCGTCATCCGTTGATCCAGCCTGTCAGCGATTGCCAGGGCCGCGCCCAGGCCGCGGAGATGCGCGAAGCACTCCGTGTGCGCCTGGGGCAATCCACGCAATTCCAACGTACCACGGGTCTTGCTTCGTTGCAGGTGAAGGCTCTCGGTGCACACGACTTGGCTACGTGGATGAACCAGAACCAGATTTTTTAGGCTATAAAATCATAGGCTTCCGCCTTTCCCGCTCCCCCGCCGAGGGCAACTCCTGCGTCTGGCGCATCCCCTGACGCTCCGACTCCTTGGGGCCAGGCCGCTTCTCTGGCTTCCAAACGCCCGGATGCGTCAACATCAGGGGATGCACCGCCTGCGTGTACCCGGGCCAATCAATTGCTTACGGCGAGGGCTGGGATGGCAAAGCAATTTATTCGGAGGCGGAGTGGAACTACTTTTCTTTATACGCGGTCATAGTCCCACGTCTCAATGGCCGGATTAATGATTTCCCCGACGTCTGGGCGTCGTGGTCATCCCCCGAACGTGACTTCCTCAAGACTACGGCCAAAAAGACCTACCAGGTGCGCCATGGTAGCCACGTGGTTGGTCTTCCAGCCGTTCATCCGCAAGATCAAGCTGCAGCTGCAGGCCGCGGTCAGATCAAGTGAGGAGGCTGGAGTGCTCGATCGAGCACGTGATGTCATCGCCGACTGCATCGAGGAACTTGCTACATGGTTTCGTGCCCAGGCGGATTCTCATATGGACGTGCCGAATCCCCCCTTCGGTGGCGCCTGGTACTTCTCCCGTGGCTTCCGCGCCCGCACCGCCGCCTCCGCCTACGCGCCCTCCGCCCCCGGAGACCGCTACTGCGACGAGTGCGCCCTCCAAGCGGCCACCGCCGCAGCCGCCCGCGACCCTTGCGTCGGCGGCGACGCCCGCGCCCCTGCCGCCGCCGCCGCTTCCCGTGACCGCTCCGACGGGGCCGCCAATCCCGCCGCCACTTCCGCCGTCGGTTCCAGCCGTGGATGTTCGTGCGTCGAGGGCAACTCCCGCAGATGCTCCGCCATCTGTGGGCCCAGTTCGGTCCGCGGAGCTTGTGCAGTTCAAGGTCATGGGCGCGCGCGATTGTTGCGAGCGCTCGCAACGCGAGACCGTGGACACGTTGGAAGACTGCATCACCCCGAGAGAGTGCGCCGTCTGCGAGAAGATGCCTCGCCCTTTCCCTTGGCCCCCCCCCCCCCCTCCGCGTAGACGCGGTCAATGCAAATTGCGCCGAGATAGTGCAGAGTGTGTCCGCAGTCTGTATTGCAACGACTACGTTATCACGCATGCTCCCGACCTGCATGACAGCGGCTGTTTTCCCGACCTTGCTTGGATTACCTTTTGCAGTGCGAGTGCCAAACAGTTTGGATTTCCCCATCTCGCTGGCCCGCGCTACTCCGGCCGCGACCTGGGGGCGCCGAAGTGCATCGGTATTTTTTCTCGGCAGCCCCCCGCCATGACAACGGTGGTGCGAACGGTTTGAATCAATTCCCGGACTGCCGCGTCAACATGTGGCCGCGTGCTGATGTTGAGCGTTGGGCCGTGGAAAACCGCCCCCGATCATTCGGCGCTATCGTGTCGGAGGTGTTCGCGCGGAGCAGCGACGGCCCCGACGCTGCCGCGGTCCGCGCCCGCCTGCGCCAGGCGATCGAGCTTGGTCAGCCGTGGCAGAGTGCCCGTGAGTGCGACATCATAGCTGCCCTTCGTTTTCTCCAGCTGCACATTGATGGCGAGAAGGCCCGCTTCCGGGTCTTTGTCCGCCGTCCTGGTCCAGATGCTCTCGACTCCGACTTTGCGTGGGCCCAGCCATTGGCCATTCGGGCAATTGGCGGACGCAGCGCTGTGCACAGCATTAGCAGACCCTGGGACATGGGATGGGGGTGCCTCCCATGGACGGATGTGAAGTACCTGCATCGTGCTATTACCCGTGATGCATGGACGGGCGTCCGCAAGGCCGGTATCATCCGAGGATCTGGCGCCGAACGTCAGACGCGGAAGGAAGCATTCTGCAGTTCGTGCTCTTTCGTCACCGGAGACGTACAGAGCCTACATACCACGGTTCTTGGCTACAATTTCGAGCACAAGAAAAAGCAGGTCGATGTGGTTATCGACATGCGCGCGGCGTCCGTGGCAGGCTGTGAGTTCTGGCTTGGTGAGCAGGGTGCCATCATGTGCCCCCGGACTATTCCTCCAATGGCCATCCTGGCCATCCAGTTGGTCGGGGGTCGCCCTCTCGTCCCAGAGCACAACAGACCATGGACCTGCCCTCCATTGGCCAGGCTTCCTGCGCCGCGGAGTCAGTGCGAGGTCTGTGAGGTTGTGCCGGTGGTGACGCCTGCAGCGGATCGGTTGAGAATACGCATTTGCACGCCGCCGCCGCCGCCGAATCGCCGAGCCATGTGCCACCGACGCCTCGTGATTCGGTGGCCGCCGCAATGGCGCGAAGTTCTTCCTCTGCTGCCGCGCCGTGCATTTCCGAGTCGCGTGTGCCCTCGGAGGCTGCAGAAGACGTCTTCCGTTTGGAGACGTAGTTGTCTGTCTCTGTGCCGGTGGGCACGCCTGCGCCGACTCCAGCTCACCAGGGCCCCCTGGAAACGCAGGCGCGCATCGAGTGGTGGAAGATCGCGCAGCATTGCAAGAAGCAGTTATTTGAACCTCCCGTTCAAGATTTTCCTCCGGGTACCTGGGATCGTACCCCGCGATACGGGGACATCCGTTACGGCGATTTCAGGTACACGCGTCTGCACGGTTCTACTCGGCGCCGTGCTGCTGATCGCTTGTGCCCTGCATCCAAGGAAGTGTCACTCATCCTGGCCAAAGGGCGGATCTCTGGACCCATCATCGACGTCGAACGCAACGGACCCTACGTCAGTGTGAGCATCCCGTGCGGTTGTCACGGCCCGTTCTTGGTCAACATTTGGTATTGCGATCGGGGTAACGACCGACGCGGCTTTCCCTTCGCGGTCCCTCTTCGTGCCGACTTGCCGTCGGCTTGCCGTGGCTACTTCGTCAAATGTGACCTCGACGACCACCTTGGCTTACCTGGCGACGATATCGTTGTTGAGACGTCGGTGGGAACACCCGCACCCCAGCACGACGTCGGTCGTGCTGTCAGAAACGATGGAGAGATGGTCCTGGCCACGATCCAAGTCATTGAAGACTTCTTCGCCGCTCTGTCCGACGACGCCCTTCGAAGCATTCGTGAGTCTGATAAGGGTGTCGAGGGTATCCCACTGTTGATCACCCCGCTCTGCGAGGTGGAACAGAAGCGTTTTGCGACGTACGCGGGCAACGCTTACCAGTGCAACAGCCACCTCGATATCAAGTTCCGATTCGACCCCGCTTCGAGTTGGTGCCGCATGTCCTACAATCCGTTCAGCCCGTGGGCCAAACAGAGGCCCGACGCTCGTGGCCACATCCGCTGCGTCTCGACAATGATGACGGAGATGGATTGGAACGATGATGGCGAATTCGTGCTCTCCCGTTGGATGCCGCGCCTCTTCGCCCTTGTCCAGAACGACGCCACGCAGTGCCTCGTGGAAGCGACGGCGTCGGACACCTGCAAAAACCATCCTGCCCTGGAGTCTTTGCTCAACCTCTGGGAGAAGCACGCGCTGTCCGACCCGAAGTGCAATGACTTTGTAAACGACCCGGAGAAAGACAATATCAACCTCGGGGCTGACGCCATTCCGCCGCCTGCGGACGCCCCTGGCCCCGCTGCCGACCCTGGTAGCTCAGCGTTCGCCGTTGCTCCAACCCAGGAGCGCCTACTGAACGCCCTGCGGTCCGACTCCGACGACGGTCTGCAGTGCAGCGAGCGAGATGCACGAGACAAGGAGCTCCGCGCCGCAGCGGAGCGGCTCTTGACGGAGCATCAGGGCGCGGCCTCAGCACACCATGCTCGTGATCAGATCTCGGCAGGAGATCTTTCCGATCCGATGACTGACGAAGGGTTGGAATCGCCGGCCGACGATCTGGCCGCTGATAGCGCTCTCCTGGTTTCGAATCGTGCTGTCCATGATCCCGGTTGATCGTTGGGCGCTGGTGGCGACGTCCGCAATCGCATTCAGCTGCTGATCCAGTCTGGTGCTGCAGATTTGCAGACCGCGCGGCGTCATTGTTCGAGCTGCTACCGAGACCTCCCCAACAATTGCCGCGATGACCTTTGCTACGGATGCTGTGAGTCACAAAAGCATGGGGCAACAGGAGCTGCTCAGATCCAGTTCCTGGCGGATGTGCACGCGTGGGTCCGTAATTCCTTGAACGGGAACGTCGTTCGACAGCTCGTGCGCGCTGACGTTCAGCCTCGCATTCAGGGCGAGCGCCCCGACGCTGGCAAACGGCGACATTTGTCCGCCCCCGAGTGCATGCCGCGTCGGCGGGGAAGATGATGCTGATAAGGACGGTGCTGTCCTTTATAGCCCATATGCCGACATCGTGGTGCGTTTTCAAGAGGATCTTATATTTTACGACCCAATGATTGAGGCCCGGAGAGTGATGAACGAACGGCCTCTCGCGCTCGATGATGTGCGCGGCGGCGTGCATTGCCATCGTGACAGTGTGAGGTGTGGCTACGCGCGCCGACGGGCACAGGCTCCCGGCGCGCTCAGCTGCGGCTCCCTCTGGGAGGCAGGCTTGATGGGCCGGGTCGCGCTGGCTGAGCTCCGTCAGCAGGTCCCCAAAGGTGCCGCGAAAAGTAGCAGAGGTGAGGAAGCACCCCACTCCCACCATTGACCCTGTCCGCCTCCTCCCCGCACCTCCACGCCCGCGCCGCGATGGCCCTCTCGGCGGCTGCGCCCGTGGCGGCGACGTGGGCTGGACTGGCGGCGCCGGCTGGGCTGGCGGCGCAGGGCTCTGCGTCGAGTTCGCGGCGCTCTACCGCGCCGCCAAGGCGGGCGCCTGCCGAGGCGGAGATCCGAGGCCGCAGCAGGAGTGCCGCGCGCGAGCGCCGCAACGTGCATGCATGGTAGCGCCGCGACCTCCAGCATTGCCAGCGCGATGCATATCGTCGCTGGTCATATTTCCTGCGCAAGCGGGTTTATGTCGGCGGTGGCGATTGCGAGTGCGTATGGTCTTTTGATAACAACTGAGCCTACACCATCAGTTGGTTCGATGAATATGGTTATCGAGTCTGGGACGGGCGCTACTGCGAGCCAGTTTAGATACGCGTATCGATTCATACTGTCTTACTGAATTCCATTCTTGTTTCTGAGGTGTACACTTTGATATGATCTTCTCATTGCACTGGTGGTTGTTCGGATTTGCATCATGATTTGCATTCTTTGGCTTTCATATCTTCTGTGCATTGCCGACTGTGATTTCGTTCGCTACAATCTGGCATTCGGGCAGAAACGCACCCAGGCAGGTCGCCCGCCAACGCTCTTATCGCATGTTGCCGCATTTTTCTATCTTGGGAAGGCGTCTGAGTATGACCGATGCATCGCGTCCTCCCAATGGTTTTTTTGTCTGATGACGTCATCGCTCTTCGTGCATATTTGAACATCGCAGGATGTTCTGGGGCCTGGAGTGCTTCGCAACTTGCATGACGCATCTACAAAGATTTGTTGTCATCACAGCTACCTTAATGCGTTCGATTTCGGGCCTGGAGATGCCCGTGAATCTTTTGGGCCTGGAGAGCCCTGTGAGTGAGACATCTTTTCTTTTGATTGAGTTGTCGTCGCAACTCCGACCCATTGCTTCTTGCGCTTTGTCATTGTGCGTCGGTGGAGACACCTGCATCGAAGGATGCGGTCGCGTCTCCCTCTGATCCTCTCTCTCTCTCTCTCTCTCTCTTTCTCTTGCTCTCCCAGCCTCGTCACCCGTGGTGGCGGTGAGCCGTCCAGGTGTGCGGAAACGTTTTTTTGGGGGCGCACCTTGGGCCCGCTAAGCCGGGTAGGCTCCCCCAAGTACCCCGTGTGACGGGGTTGGTCTTTTCCTCCCATTCCTAGCCGCTAGCCGGTACTCCCTCGTTTGGAGGGGCGGTCGATATGGCGGGGTTGTGAGTGGACCTCGCACCTCTGCTCCCGAGCCCTGCCGTTGTCTCCCGTTGGCCCGAGGCCATCGTGGAGCTGGCAGGTCTCGGGACGGTGCGTGTGTGTGTGAGTGTTTGTGTGTGTGTGTGTGTGTGTGTGTGTGTGTGTGTGTGTGTGTGTGTGTGTAAAGTCCGCTCATATCCCCACTATATCATCACATGCCGCAGCTGTGTCGGCTCAGGTATTGGCGCGCTGCCCCCTGTGCAGCGCCGTGGGGAAGGAGTCTTCCTCCTTGCCTGTGCCTCAGGACCCCCGTATAGGAGCGACCCCTCGGCCGTTTCCCTATACACACACTTCCCCCCTTTCCCCCCTCCCTTTCCCCCCCTTCCCCCCTCCACAATTGCACGATGTGAATGTTGTTCTCCTTTCGCCCCTGGTGGCGTCCGGGAAATGTCCAGCCCCCCCTCCGCGCGTGGGTGTTTTTTTTATTCGGGAGTTTTTTTTGATTTATACTTATAACTCATATATATATATTATATATATAATATATATATATATAGATATACATATATATCTCGTCCCCCCCCGCGACCCCCCACAACGCCCAAAACACGAAGCCGCGGGTCTTGAAATGCCTGGCTTACCGAACAGCCCTGCAGCAGACCATGGTCTGTCACAGTCGGGGGCGGGCCCAGAAGTATTCCTCCTCATCTTACTCTCCCTCATCCTCCCCCTCCTCTTCCCTCTCCCCCCTCGCCTCCTGCTTCTCCTGTTACTCGTCCTCCTCCTCCCTCCTCACTCGTCCTCCACCTTCTGTTCTTCCACCTGGTCCTCTCCCTGTTGGAGAACTCAACTTTGGCCTGCCATCCAGGCTGACGAACTCATCCGCTCGGCCATCCGTCACGGGCAACCGTGCCGCAAGCAATCTGTTCGGCCGAGGCCACGGAACACTGTGTATCAAAAAACACTGTGTATCACATGTTTTTCTGGTTTTTCTGGTCTGGGAACCAACGAAACACTGCGTATCACAGGTTTTTCTGGTTTTTCTGGTTTCTGGAGCTGAAATGCTCGCCGCGGCCTCGCCCCACCGCTCCCCCACCTCCTGTTTGTCGGCACTTGAAAACCAGAAAAACCAGAAACACCTGTGATATACAATGTTTCTCTGGATCCCAGACCAGAAGAACCATAAAAACCTGTGATACACAGTGTTTCGTGGCCTCCGAGCAAGAAAACACTGTGTACTCTTCGGGGACTACAGCGCTCGCCGCTCACTGGCAGTGCTCCTTGAGGACAGCCTCCTCCAGCATCTTCCCTGTTGCCAGCCACAAATCCTCGCCCCTGTGCCAGTACAACCACTGGTAGGAGCCAGAACCAGAACCAAAACCAAAGCCATAATCATAACCAGAACCAGAGCCAGAACCAGAGCCAGAACCAAAACCAGAACCAGAGCCAGAACCAGAACCAAAACCAGAGCCAAAACCAGAGCCAGAACCAGAACCAGAACCAGAGCCTTGCTCGGAGGCCACGAAACACTGTGTATCACAGGTTTTTATGGTTCTTCTGGTCTGGGATCCAGAGAAACATTGTATATCACAGGTGTTTCTGGTTTTTCTGGTTTTCAGGTGCCGACAAACAGGAGGTGGGGGAGCGGTGGGGCGAGGCCGCGGCGAGCATTTCTGCTCCAGAAACCAGAAAAACCAGAAAAACTTGTGATACGCAGTGTTTCGTTGGTTCCCAGACCAGAAAACCAGAAAAACCTGTGATACACAGTGTTTCGTGGCCTCGGCCGAAACCGATATGCTTGCGCGCACGGTGCCCGTGACGGATGGGCCGAGCGGATGAGTTCGTCAGCCTGGATGGCAGGCCAAAGTTGAGTTGTGTATTCGTGCTTTGGGCGCTCTGGGGGGTCGCTGGGGGGGGGGGGGATCGACCATATATATATATATATATATATATTATATATATTATATATAATATATCTAATTATAAAATAATATATATATATATATATGAGAATATATGTTCATATTAATTTATAAATATATATATATATTATATATGTGTTTACCTCTCTCTCTCTCTTCTTCCTCTCTCTCTCTCTCTTTCCCTCCTCACTCTCTAATATATCTATATATAAATATATATAAAAATATATATAAAAGGGGGGGGGGGGGTGGGCCACATGCTGGCCCCGCTGAAGTGTGGCTCATTATTCGGCTTTAAACCGCTCGTCGTGGTTCCCGCCTTGCGCGATGGCTCATTTTCCGCGGTTCCGCTCCGTTTCCGAAATCGGGCTCCTGCTGCAAGGTGCGGTCCATTATTGAATCGCTTCGCTCATTCCGCCGGCCCGTGATATGGCATCGCTGGTTTTTGTCTGTGTGTTCGTTGCCCATGTTGCGCTCTTGGGGGCGGGTGTCGTTCGGACGCGTTGCGTGGGGAGTTTTGATGGTGAAGCAGTTCCCTGGGGTCGTCTCTCGATGAGGCGAAATAGAGTCGTCGTCAAGATGCTTCTTTGGGGGGCCTCTTGGGGTCTGTTGAGAGGCCGTTCGGGGGCGCCTGGGAGACATGTTTGAAGCCTTCTGGGGCTTCTTTTGGGCCTCCGGGGAGTCTCCTGGGGCCTCTTGGCGACATCTTGGGGCCTCTTGGAGGCCTCTTGGGGCCTCTTTGGGACCTCCTGGGCGCCTTCTGGGACGGAGGGCTCCATTTTTGAGTTCTCGGTATCCCTCCTGAGTCCATCTTGGGCCCGTCTTGGGGCCTCTTGGTCCGTCTTGGGCGGCACTTGGGCCGTCTTGAGGGCTCTCTTGGGTCGTTTCGGCGCCGTCTTGGGAGCTTCGTGGGCCGTCTTGGAGCGGTCTTGGGGGCCTCTTGGGCCGTCTTGGAGCGTCCGGAAGCCGAAAAAGCCAGAACACAAAAAACATCGAAAAAACCAATGGAAATCAACGATTTTGGCCTCTTGGGGCTCTCTTCGGAGGCCTTCCGGGCCTTCTTGGAAAGCTCTTGGGCTCGTCCCTTTTGGACGACCTCTTGGGCTGCCACCCTTTGGGGGCCCTTTTGGGGCGCGTTGGAGGAGGATCTGTGCGTCCCTTTCGAGCGCTCCCCGCGGGCGTCTCGGGGGTGCCCTCTTGGGCGTTCCCGTGGTCTTGGGGGCCTTCTTGGGGACTCTGAGCGCGCTCTGGGGGGAGCCTGGAAAGGCCCGCACCCAGAAGGAAAACCATCTCTGAGTAGACTTGGGCGGGCGGCGGTCGGGCGGCGACCGGGCGTTGGTCGGGGTACTTTTCGCCGGGGGACCCCCAGGGGCCGCCCCGCGCGCGCGAACTAGAAATACTGTTAATACTGTTAACCAGTTACCGGAGATCTTAGCACGCCCTGGCCCGTTGGGCCGGCGAATTTCCCGCGCCATGCCACGGAATGGTTTTCGGTCCTTCCAAATCGGCCCCAAAATCTGCCCTGGGCGGCAGGTGTTGGCCGTGTGTAATCCCAGGCCTCCAAAGGGGATGTTGTTACACATGATGCGGGGTGCTGCCAACGGAGGAGCGAATAACACGCATGTCGTCGAAAGCACGCCAGTCTACCGATTGTCAGCATCACGAATTTGTAATCCGGCGGGCCCCAAGGTCGATGATATGAATTCACCGCGTGTGAAGCCGGCGCCGGATTACTTTCGAAGGCGAACAAGAAATCCTACAGCGTGCGGTGCGCGAGAGAAACGTACTCGCCAACCAACATACTTGTGCAGCAGGCCATCGGGCAGGACTTGAAGTCAACGAACTGCAATCCTCACATGAGCGCTCACGTAGAGCCGTCTTTCCAGTGCAATCGAAGCCTCGGGACGTTTTTGTTTTCTCCCACGACAGCCGATCCCAAAGCAAGATCTAGCAGCAGTGGTATCTCAAAGATGTCGTTCACGGACTCCGTAAGTCCAGTACTCCATCTCCCTACGTACCGCTGAACCGTCTGCGATGACAGGTAGTCGTTGCTGATTATCACAGCGTGCTAGTGTTTTCAGGCAGGGCCTTTTCCCCTGCTTCGGCCCGTGGTGCCTCTATCTATCCTCACTCCCTCTCTCTCTCTTTACATTTACCGGGGGAACGATCTGGGGGTCCAACAGCCTGGACCTCGAACCCCAAATTTGGGTCTGGGGCCCAAGAGACTCCACCAGGTCCTCAAGAGGCCCCAAGATCGGTGGCCCATCTATGTCCACCCCGCCCGCGTAAAAACGTATAATGTACAGGGGTACCGAGGGCCTGGGGCCCTGGGCCAGCACACATTCCCGGCCCTCCCCCCCAGTCCGGTAACCCACTTTGTCCCCGGGCGTCCAGGAGCTTTTTTTGAGGCCTTGAGGGGACCATGTCGGCCTCTAGAGACTCCTCCCACGGGGCCCCTGGGCTACCCCAGGAGGCCTCCAGAGCTTCGCAGGAACTCCTTTTCTTTTAATGCCCCGAGAAGATCCCAGCATAGTTATTTTGTGGCCCCTGGAGGCTTGCGAGGATGCCTTCCTTGCGAGGGCCCCAAATCGTAAGAAGTAGATGTTTCTTATGTTTTTCGCTTTCGCTTTTTCGCTTCCGATGGGATTTTCAAGCCTCAAGATTACTCCAGGATTGCCCCACGAGAGTTCCAACGCGGGCCCAAGACGGCCCAAGAGGCTCGGTTCTGATTCATACCCTGGTGATCTGGTCCATACCCTGGTGAACTGGTCCAGTCCCTGGTGGCACCAGGGAAAGGTCCAGTTTGTGGGCGTAATTGTGGCGATTGTTTCGAACGGGGTCGTCATTGAAAGGTTTGAAACCTAGGCTTATGTGAAACCATTCGCTTCCCCCATATAGTTACCGGGGAATGGGTCAGTCGGTGCGCGTAGTAGGAAAACTTCTAGCAGTAGTAGTAGTAGTAGTTTTGTTAAAGATAGTAGTAGTTAGTAGTAGTAGTAATGAGTAGTAGTAGTATAGTAGTTGGAGTAGGTAAGTAAGTTATGTAAGTAGTAGTAGTAGCAGTAGTATTAGTATAGTATAGTCGTTAGTAGTAGTAGTAAGTAGTATTAAGTAAGTAGTAGTAAGAAGTAGGAATAGGAGTTAGTAGTAGAGTAGTCGTAGTATTAGTAAGTATAACTAGTAGTTTTAGTAGTATCCGTACTAGTCGTGTAGTTAGTAGTAGTTGGGTGGAGATAGTAGTGAACGTAGTAGTAGTAGTAGTAGAGTCAGTTCGTAGTGTAGAGTAGTAGTAAGTAGTGGTTGTAAAGTAGTAAGTAGGCGTTAATAGCAGTGTATTTTTTTTTTTTTTTTTTTTTTTTTTTTTTTTTTTTTTATTTTTTTTTTTAGTAGTAGTAGTAGTAGTAGTAGTAGTAGTAGTAGTAGTAGTAGTAGTAGTAGTAGTAGTAGTAGTAGTAGTAGTAGTAGTAGTGGTAGTAGTACTGGTGGTAGTAGTAGTCGTAGTAGTAGTAAAGTAGTAGTAGTAGTAGTAGTAGTAGTAGTAGTAGTAGAAGTAGTAATATCGTAGTTGTAGTAGTAAGCAATAAGGGTAAAAAATCGTAGTCGTAAAAGTAGTATCGTAGTAAGTAGTCGTAAGTTGTAAGTTGTAACTTTTTTGGGTTTTGGTTTTTTTGTGTTTTTAAGTGTTTATAGTAGTAAGTCGTATTAGTAGTAGTAGTAAGTATTAGTAGTAGTAGTAGTATAGTAAGTCGTAGTAGTAGTAGTAGTAGTAGTAGTAGTTAGTTGTTGTTTGTTGTATTGTTGTTGTTGTTGATAATATTTATTACTTCTAAAGAATAATTATTGTTGGGCCCCCTGGTGCACGCCCCCCTCGCCGCGCCTAGGCCGCAGCCACATTTTCATCATTTTCGTGAGGAAGTCTCAGGCAAAACGGGGGAGTCCGGATCCGGTTGTTTTGTTGACGCCCGCTTTCCCTGTCAAAAAACAATATAAAATGACATGTCTTGTTCTAACATAACCAAACTTCAAGAATCCTTTGCAAAAAATGACACGAAGTGCACACTCGCGCGCGCAAGATGAAATCCTTCCAAAACCTTAGTTTTCGTAGCGATTTTAACATAAAAACATGAAAAACCCAATGGTTTTTTCAAAAAAAAAGTTTCAAAAATTCATCCCGCGCGCTCTTGCGGATTTCTTAGGAAACCCAATACTTTTTCAACATTTCTGTCAAACGGGCTCTTGCGAGCAACTTTTTCACGTGCTTCGAACTTCTGCAACAACGGTTGCGCGCATGCCAGGGCCATCATCCCTGTCAAATAATACCATATGGGACACATTCGTTTTTTCTTCGCGCGCGCACGCCGAAATCTTCAAACACCATTGGGTTTCTTAAGAATTTCAGCACCGCGTATCATAAAATCGCACGAATCGCACCGTAGGTCCTCGAAAAACACGTGCACGGATTTTCCAAATTTCTACCCGCGCGCGCTGTCCGAATCCTTAAAAACAAAAGGTTTTTCAACATTTATGTTACATGAGCTCGCGCGAGCTACTTTCGCAAGCTCTTTCAACGGCGTTCGCGCGCCTGCCAGGGGCCACAATCCCTTGCAAAACATACCATGCGGGACACATGCGCGCGTGTCGCGTCGTCGTCGTCGTCGTCGTCGTCGGCATGTTACCACAACAAGTCCGTGTGTCACCACGTCATCGAACAAAATCACTGATCACTGTCACATCCGTAGCCATCTCGGATCAAGGTATCGCCTGTGTTCTTGGATGGGTCATGGCTTTGTCGGCGAAAGCCCTTGACGAGCAGTATGGCCCAGAGCTGTCGCGGCCTCCCTTGGCCGACTGCGGCAGCCCGTATTATTTGCATCAGGCGCTCGTTGCAAAGGGTATCCAGGTCAGTCACCAGGCGTGCAAGGTTTGGTGGGTCAAGTATCGGGTTACCACAACAAGTCACTGTACCCATGCGCCAGTGTAGTAGCCACGGTCGTCCGCAGGCCACGAAGTGAAGTGTCCGAACGTCATAGGGCGGGAAGCTGGGTGTGGGTGGTGGCGAAGAGTCGTTTGGAAATGTGGTAGAGCTTGAACCGGCCCCCCCACAAAGTGGGGGTATTGGCGGGCGTCGTATGAAAACCCTGGCACTGGTGAGAACGGAGTGTCCCCACGTGCTAGTAATTGTTGTTGTTGTTGTTGTTGTTGTTGTTGTTGTTGTAGTGGGGCTCACAGTGGTGACCCCCCTCGCGCCGCGGGCCCTTGTGCTTAGGCCTTCGCTCCTCGCACGGTCAACTGTGCGCCTAGCCATTCTGGCTTGCCATTTTGGCTTGCCATCCTGGCCTCTTCTCGCGCCCACTTGCGCTCGTTGGCCTCGGTGGCGGCGCTGGGGTCGCCCCGTGTGCTGCCGTGTCGCCGCTGTGCGCCTAGCTGTTTTGGCTTGCCATCCTGGCCTCTTCCCGCGCCTACTTGCGCTCGTTGGCCTCGATGGCGGTACTGGGGTCGCCCCGTGTGCTACTGTGCCGCCGCTGTCGCTTTACTCTGGGCCGTAGGGACCAGCTGCCCTCGGATAAGCGCCCGCCGCTGCATGCACGTCATACCTGCCATTTCACACAGAAGAGGTGCTCGTTACATACTGGAAATGAGGCAGCCACAAGGACGCTCATCCCAAGGTGGTTGAGCCGTGGTGATGCGGTGCACGAGACCGAGTAGTCGTTGTAGTAGTAGTAGTCGTAGTAGTAGTAATAGTAGTAGTAGTAGTAGTAGTAGTAGTAGTAGTAGTAGTAGTAGTAGTAGTAGTGGTGGTAGTGGTAGTAGTAGTCGTAGTCGTCGTCGTCGTCGTCGTAGTCGCCGTCGTCGTCGTCGTAGTAGTAGTAGTAGTAGTAGTAGTAGTAGTAGGTAGTAGTAGTAGTAGTAGTTGTAGTAGTAGTAGTAGTAGTAGTAGTAGTAGTAGTAGTAGTAGTAGTAGTAGTAGTAGGAGTAGTAGTAGT
>CAUYUJ010014604.1:802327-837327 GCA_963575745.1 Prorocentrum cordatum
TGTGCAGCAACTCATTGAGCGGCCTCCAAAAGGTGCCTCCCACCCACAACCTCCCGCCTCCGACTTTCTTGAGGCCTGCCTCGTCAGAGTGCCGCCTGGCCGCAAAACGGGCACGTCGTGCCACAAACGCTGGAGAAACATCTTTCAAAATCCACCGATCTCCTGAGGTTTCAACAGCCGTCCAGGGGTCCAGGAAACGAAAGCCCACGCGGACCATCGTGAGCACCAACGCTCCCACGGGGTCTTTGACCTGAGCCCAGGGTTTGGGTCGCTCGGCCAGGGCGAAGGCCGCGGCAAAAAGGGCCGAAAACATTGGGTCAGTCAGCATGCCATCCTGCAAAATCTGCACATAGGTCTTGATCGCGTCAGACGTGAGCAGAACAGGAGGGTCACGAGCCCAACCTCCTCGCGCACACATGGAGGCTAGCTCTAGCGAGCTTCCTCTCGGCAGACGGCCCTCCGCGCGGAGAGCTGACACCCTTGAGCCCTTAAGTTTGCCGTTCGGAAGGCCCTGGATGTTGGCCCCCCCAAGGGGCCTTGGCCGAGACCCCAGCGCGAAAAACATTCCCGACGGGCGCCCCAGCATCCCGAAGGGCCAGCGCTTTTGAAATCTTCTTCTGGGCATCAATATATCTGTCCTGGTGCGTCGACACACGCCGACGAGATCCATCCGTTGCGTCTCCCCCCCAAGGCCTCGGTGGACCTGGCATCTGACATCAGGGGGGGGGTCGCAGTTGGAAATAACCTGCTCTGCCAACAGCTTCGATGACGATAGAAGACCGAGCTTATTGACAGCTATGGGCAGACCCTTCTTTTTCAAGTCAGCCGCAATCGTCGAAAATGATGAATCAAGCTCGCGCCTGATCGTCGCCGCGCCGCCGACTGCGTGCAGCGAAACATCATATAAGACACTCTTTAGCCATGCCGTGGGATTGGCCACGGAAGCTTCCTTGAGGCAGGCCAGCAAAATGAGGCGCGCCAGAGATGTCGCCCCCGAACAGCCAGGTATCACAGTGCCATTCCTAAACAATTCGCGACTGATAGACCCTTGCCACGTTACTCTGCGTGGCGCTCGATACACTGCACAATATGCACGGAACAATGGCAGGGGAAACCTGCGTTTTCTGCTGCAGACCTCAGCTCCTGGTGTGATATGTCTTCATAAAACTTGCGCAGGTCCAAAAAACACCGTGCACGTCTCAAGTCCAGGAACCGAACGTGCATACGCTGCCAGAGCGTTGTGGACCCATGCACTCTTGTCGCAGGCTGTGCTGGTACTCATTCCCCAGAAGAAACGCACGCCCAGAGAACGCTCCCACTCCGAGCACAGCCTGTGGCGGATGCGACTCCACACACGAGCCCACAGAGGAAGACACCCAATGGGTCTGACCCCCCCGATGGCTTGCATAAACGCACGATCAGGACAAGCCGCATGGGCCCTGTCGTGGGGTGCTTCTCCCAGGCGTTGAGGATGTCCACAAAAGCTTGGACTAGTGGCCTTGGCAGCTGGAGCAGCAGCCTGGGACTGAAAGAGTCCCGCCCTAACGCTGTGGATGGCGAAAAGGAGGCCGCCGCCTCTAAGGCGTCCCCTACCGTGATCGGAGCCAAGTCTCCGTCCACCGTCCAGCTCAAAGGGTCAGCCTCATCCTTCCTCCTCGGATTGCTCCACATCGGGAGCCACTGCTTTAAAGTCTGATCAAGGGCCTGCTGTCCAACGAGCGGCCGTTGACCTCCAGGTTCGTGCTCCTCCACTTCAGCATCATCAGCAACAACTGGCAGGGGCGGAGGGGCAGGGCCTTTTATGTACTTGTGGGCAACCCTCGAGCCCCGACCGACGACGGACGACTGAGCCCAAGACCTCCATTTCTGGCGGCCCTCTGCCGCCTCCTGCCCCACCCTGCGCAGTACTTCCTCCTGGAGCAGGTCAGTTACTCTGCTGCGGGCGGAGGGTTCACGGAGGAGAGAAAACATTGACTCGACCGTGTGGCTTTTTAACTCGGCCACCAAGGCCGTCGAGAAGAGATCCTGGAACCCAGACGCAAGCTCCCGAATCTTGGCCACGCAGCGGCCCTGCATCCACGCAATGGACAAACGCCGAAAAGAGAGCCACCTGCGAGTCGTGAGATTATTTCTAAGGTGCAAATCTTGGCCCCCACGCCGCTTGCAGCGGCACCAACTGGAGCTTGCACCCTCGGGAGCGATCTGAATACTTGCGATCCTGGGTGCCATGGACCTCACAGAGGGCCTTCTCAGCAACATCAAACCATACAGCCGCGGCCTCCTGGGGGCCCAAGTCCAGAAAAGTGGGACCGTCCCAGGGGCCCGAAACAACCATCGCCTCCTTCTCTTGAACTTGGGCAGCGGAAAAGGGTGAGGCACTATCCTCTTCCAGGCCTTGGCAGGCCCAGCCAGGCTGTTCAGCGTCAACTCTACTGCCAAATGCGGGCCGGCAGGAGTCTCCAGCACCGACTGGCACTGGCCCACGCGGTAGTCCAGGCACGAACTCAGGACAAAATAGTCGTAGCACATGTTGTGGCACGTGGGTCCAGAGGGTCTGATGATGCTCGCGCCGATGTGCTTCGTCCAGTCCGAGTTGCGAAGCTCTTCCGCATCGATGTTCCAGTCGCCCGCAACCACGAACGGAATACCTGGGTCCACCACCAACTCACTGAGCTGATCTAAAAACAGAAGATTTGCACCTGCCAAGCCCAGAGTGGTGTGACCATAGACCGAGACAAGGAGCAGCTGATTGGTGCAAGAGACTGCAATACGGCGAGCAACGAGCCTATGCGAACTGTTAGCATGCGGAAAGTCTGTCGAACCAAAATGCGATTTGACCAATACAGCTGTGCCACATGAAGTTTCACAGTCGTTTTCACCCGTCCTAGCTGCTGCCCCAAACGTTGAGTGATACCCTGCTTTGAATGACCATGACCTTGGGGCCCCAAAATGAGCTGCCTCCAGTCGATGCTCCTGAAAAAAGATGGCGTCGAAGACGTCTCCTTTCACCTCCTTTGCCCACTCCAAGTGCTTAAGGCCAGTGGACCACGCATTGGAGTTATAAGTGAGAAGCCGAACCATCGGTTGACCATCAGATCCCCCGACTGGGGCGCCTGGGTTACCTGACGACGACTTCGGTCTTGGCTCGGCGTCCGACATGCGTGACGACGGCTGTGGTTCTGACGTTTTCGAGGCTGCCTCAGGGCTCGAGGCGCACCCTGGGCTGATCCTGACCCTGCCGCCGTCGATGTGCAACGCTGAAGGCCGACAACTCGAAGTCGAAGCCGAAAAAGACAGCGGAACACCACGATTCAGGCCGTCCTGCATGTCCAGCCTGAGCAGCCTGGGAGGGGTCGCTCGACCTCGGGGCTGCGATCCGCTCATCAGCGGCCCGAGGTGGAGGCTGAGCAGTTGGGAAGGCATCGGCCACCCGCATGTCGGCGGCATCCCTAGCTTGCTCGCTACCCCGTCCCTTTAGGGTCTGCCCAAGCACTTGGCCTCTAGGCTCCCCAAGGACGGCTGCACGCCCCAAAAGCCGCCACAGGCTTGCACCCTGCGGCGTTCCAGCAGCGCTCGGAACATGTCGATGATGCTCTGCAGCTGGGCCCAGTGGTGATCGGCAAAAGGTCTCCAGACCTCAGGAGGAGGAGGAGGAGGAGGAAGAGGAGGAGGAGGAGGAGGAGGAGGAGGAGGAGGAGGAGGAGGAGGAGGAGGAGGAGGAGGAGGAGGAGCTGGAGGAGGGGGAGGATGAGAATAGGAGATGAGTGGGGAATGGAGGTGGGGCTGGAGCAGCAGGAGGGGGCGGGCGGAGAGTGTGATGGCGGATTCTCCCTCGCCCCCCCCTTCGCCTCTCTCGCGCGCCGCTCCGCCCCTTGCCCTCCGTTCTCCTTCCTGGCTATCTCGTTGCCACCGCCGCCGCCGCCCCTTGCGTCCCCACGTCGCATTCGCCGTCGCCGCTGCCGGTGGCGCCGCGGAGGGGTCCCGGCTCCCTGGCTTGGCGGCGGCGGCGGCCCCCTTGCCCGGCGGCGGCCTGATGCGCGCGGGGGACTCGCGGGAGGCCTTTGGAGCCACGGTGGGCGCAGGAGGGGAACGGTGGGTTTGCGGTGTGGGAGGGTGGGAGGGAGGGCGGAAGGGAGCGGAGGGTGTCACGAGCGGGGAGATGGGGAGGGGGGGAGGGAGGCGAGAGGTGGGAAGTGGACGGTGGGAGGAGGAGGAGGAGGAGGAGGAGGAGGAGGAGGAGGAGGAGGAGGAGGAGGAGGAGGAGGAGGAGGAGGAGGAGGCGGAGGAGAAGGACGAGGAGTAGGAGTAGGAGTAAGAGTAGTAGTCAAGTTATCTAGGTCGAGCGAGTCAGATGGCCCCGCCTATTCCCACTCTCCCTCCCGCAATATAAAAATCAATTGGGGCACAATTTGAGACTGCGATTGGAACGCGCTCCCACCGCGCAGACGGAAGCAGCTCGCGCGCGGTTCCGCTTCCAACGACTTGGCGAAGAGAAAACTACGCTGGCGGGTCAGGGGCGGGTGCGGCAAACTTGCGAAGGGCGCGGCGAAGACGAAGCATGCGCCGCGCTGGCACAGCATTGCCACTTTCACTCACAAGCTGCGCGGCGTCTGGGCGAGGTCTGCATTGTCGTCTGCTCGCGCGTCGACGAAGATGTGAGCGACAAATGGGCGCCGCGCCGGAGCGGGAACCCCATGCTCCAGAAAAATGAGCGCGGCGCCGAGGCGAGACCGACATTTCGGCCTTTCGCGCGGGATGTGTGCCCCGCTCCCACTCCCGCCGCGCACTGTGGACGACATAGTGTCTTAACGGGTCGGATGGAAGGGCCAGGATTTGGTCCTATCGGCCTGGCTAGGCGGCAGAGTGGGAGTCCATCTGCACATGTACCTATACACTCATAAGGAATAGCGATGCGGGTGGGGGATGACGAGGATTATGGTGATGATGACGATGCTAGTGATGAGGACGACAACGACGACGACGACGACGACGACGACGACGACGACGACGACGACGATGATGATGATGATGATGATGATGATGATGATGATGATGATGATGATGATGATGATGATGATGATGATGATGATGATGAGGATGAGGATGATGATGAAAACGGTGATGAGGTTAATGATGCTGCTGTGCTGCTGATGTTGTTGAAGATGATGCTGATGCAGATGATGTTGATGCTTATGGCGGTAGTGATGAAGATTATGATGATGACAATGCTGCTGATGCTGCTGCTAGTGATGAGGACGATGATGATGAGCAGGAGGAAGAGGCGGAGGAGGAGGAGGAGGAAGAGCAGGAATAGGAGGAAGAGGACGAGGAAGAGCAGGAGGAGGAGGAGAAGGAGGAGGAGGAAGGGCTGGAGACCGTATTAAGGCCTGGGGGTTTTAAGTGTGTGTGTGTGTGTGTGTGTGTGGGGCATCTTCACCTATGCACTGGGGGAAGAGGAATCTGAAGACGAAGAAGATGAAGATATAGAAGGAGAAAGGATGATTCACACACACATTCGCAACTCTCACGGCGGATGCTTCCGCCCGAGAGTCTCCATATGAGAGCAGACCAGAGTAGAGTGGAGTAGAGTCCACCCCAGTCCAGTCCAGTCTACTCCAGGCCAGTTGGCTTTAGTTCACTCCAGTCAGCCTCACTTCAGTTTTCCGATCTATTTGGGGTCTGCGCTGGCTGGTACTTGAGAGCGTGGAGCCCCAGGAACAAAAACATCTAAGGCCCCCTCCAGGGCCCATGGTAGCTGGAGTCCACATGAACTCACATCGGAATCCAATGGGAACCCTCTGGATCTCTAACCGATTGCGCTCTACTTGGAACGCAATCAGCATCTAGTTGTAATCATATATGGGGTTCTCTAGATCTGGGGTGTGATCCGTTCTAATTGGGATTTTTGTTGTAATCCAAATGGGAACAACATGGAAGCTTCCCGCCTGAGAGGCCCCCCCCCCAAACAAACACACAGGAGGAGGCTCCCGTCTGAAAGGTCCCCCCAAAGCCCTGGCAGGAGGAGGCTCCCGCCTGAGAGGTCCCAACACATCTGAAGAGGAGGAGGCTCCCGCCTGAGAGGTAAACAAAAACCCAAACACGAGGAGGCGCCCGCCCGAGAGGCTCCCCGCACTTCAAACAGAAGGAGGCTCCCGCCCGAGAGGTCCCGACACAACCCAAACAGGATGCGGCTCCCGCCCGAGAGGCTCCCGAAAAGCCACCGAAGCCCAAGCACCATGCTTCTCAGTATTGTAGTTGTCACAACACAACCCCCGAAACCCAGCGTTCCAGAAGAGGCGGCAACCCTTGCCAACGCATCTGGGACAGCGGCACCAGTTCTCCGCTGAGCCTTTCTTTTGGGGGCGGGGGGTAGTGGCAAGGATGAGAGGCATGGTGTTTTGGTTTCTTTGGGCTGTTTGACCTCTCAGACGAGAGCCTCCTCATGCTTGGGGTTTCGGGGGATCTCCTAGCCGGGAGCCTCCTCCCATTTGGGTCTTTTGGGGACCTCTCGGGCAGGAGCCTATTCATGTTTGAATATTTTTGGATCCTCTCAGGCGGGGGGCGTCAATCTCATCATATTCCTTTTGACTCATATCGTAGCCCAAGTAGAAAGGATTAGATCACAGACCCGGAGGATTCAAACTGGAGTCTGGTTGGAGATCACTAGGGTTCCAATTACCATGGGCCCTGGAGGGGGCTTTGGCTGTGCTATCGGGACTCCAAATTCTAGAGTACCTTCCAGCGCAGACCCCAAACATATCCGAATATCGTAGTGAAGTTGATTTGGGATGACTGAAGCAGACTGGTCTAGAGTAGACTGGATTGGGAAAGCGTGCACACACACTTGAAGGGGGGAGGGGTCCGAACGGACCCCCCCTTGCCCCCCTTGGCGCTGGAAGGGGGGGGGGGGGTTCGACCCCCCCCCTTCCCCCCTTTGCGCCGAACAGGGGGCCGGGGAGGGGGCCTCTCCCGCAAGGGGGGAGGGTTCTGGCCTGGGGATAGTGAGGGGTGAGTAGTGAGTAGAGAGTAGTGAGTAGCGAGGAGTGAGTAGTGAATAGTGAGTAGTGAGTAGATAGTAGCGAGTAGTGAGGAGCGAGGAATGCGTAGTGAGTAGTGCGCAGTGAGTAGTGAGTAGTGAATATTGAGTAGTGAATAGTGGGTAGCGGCGAGTGGGTAGTGAGTAGTGAGTAGCGAGTCGGGAGTAGCGAGTAGTGATTAGTGAGTTGCGAATAGGGCATTGTGAGTAGTGAGTAGTGAGGAGGGGGTAGTCAGTAGTGAGTAGCGAGTAGGGAGTAGCGAGTAGTGAGTATTGAGTAGTGAGTAGGGAGTAGTGAGCAGCGAGTAGTGGGTAGTGAGAAGTGAGAAGTGGGTATTGAGTAGTGGGTAGTGGGTCGTGCGTAGGGAGTAGCGGTAGTGAGTACTGAATAGTGAGTAGTGAGTAGTGACTTGTCACTAGTGACTAGTGAGTAGGGAGTAGGGCAGTAGTGAGTAAGTAGTGAGTAGTGAGTAGTGCGTAGTGGGTAGTGAATATTGCGTATTGGGTAGCGAGTAGCGAGTAGGGAATAGCGATTCGTGAGTAGTGAGCAGTGAGTATTGTGTATGGAGCAGGGAGTAGCGAGTAGCGAGCAGCAGACAGTGAGTAGTGAGTCGTGGGCAGTGAGTAGTGAGTAGTGAACTGTGAGTACTCAGTAGTGAGGAGCGGATAGTGTTAGTGGGTACTGAGTAATACTTAGTGAGTAGTGAGTAGTGTGGAGTAAGTAGTGTTCACTGAGGGGTGAGCAGGGTGTATAGAGTAGCGAGTAGTGAGTAGAGAAGAGCGAGTACTGTGTAGGGAGTAGGCAGTAGCGAGTAACGAGTAGTGGATAGTGAGTAGTGACTTGTGGGCAGTGAGTAGTGAGTAGTGAAGTGTGAGTAGTGAGTAGTGAGTAGTGGATAGTGGTTAGTGTGTAGTGAGTAGTGACTTGTGATTAGTGAGCAGCGGGTAGTGAGTTGTGTTTAGGGGGTAATAAGTAGTGAATTTGGAATAGTGAGCAATGAGTAGTTAGTAGTGAGTACAGACTAGCGAGCAGGGAGTAGGGAGTAGTGAGTAGTGAGTAGTGAGTACTGGGTAGTGAGTAGTGGGTAGTGAGTAGTGAGTCGTGAGTAGTGAAAAGTGAGTGGTGAGAAGGGGTTAGTGAGTAGTGAGTAGTGAGTAGTGGGTAGTGAGTAGTGCGTAATCAGTAGTGAATACTGTTTGGGGCTAGGATATGGGCTTGGGGTTGGGGTTAGGGGTAAGGGTAAGGGTGAGGATTTGTATCAGGGGTTGTAGGGGTCGGGTTCCGGAGCCCGGGGGCGCCGTGGCAAAAGGGGGGGAGGGGGGGGAGGGGGGGGGCTCGGAACCCCCCTCCCCCCTTTGAAAGGGGAAGGAGGGGGGGTGGGGGGGGTCCCCCCCGACGACGGATCGGGAAAGGGGGGGAGGGGGGGGTTTCCCCGACGACGGATCGGGAAAGGGGGGGGTCCCCGACGACGGATCGGGGAAAAGGTGGGGGGGGGTCCCAACCCCCCCCCCTTGGGGAGATTCAGCTGCGCACTCTCCTGGATTGGACATGGGCGGATTCTACTTCAGTTTACATGTGCTAATATATTGGAACTTGCCGGCTCTACTCTACCATCGCCCCCACTCTACTATGCGCTGCTCTGCTCTACCCTACCCCCAGCCCTACCTCAACCCATACTATTGTATTCAATTATACGGTGCATTACTCGAGTCTACGTACTCCTGCTCTACTCTTCCCTTCTCTAAACTGCTTCGTTCTGCTCTATTGTGCTTTGGTCTGTTCTGCTCCGTTCTGTTCTACCCAACTGTCCCATACTCGCGCTGCTTTATTATCTACCCTGCTTTGCTCAACACGGTTCTGCTCGACTCTACCCACGCCTATTCGACCCTACCCTACTCGACCCTCACGTACTAACCTTTATTCGAGTCCATTATGTCCACATCTGCCCTGCGCGTATTCACAATCTACCCTGCTCTACTCTGCTCTGTTTGATATCTTCTACTCCAGTATATTGCGTTCTACCCTGTTTCACCAGATTCTACACGACCTACCCGATTGTACTCTACCATCTGTTCTGCGCTGGTTTACCAGCGACCCAATCCTACCATACTCTACTGCGCCTTTCTCCACTCTCACTCTATTCGTTTCGACGCTTGTTCTATTCGGCTTCTGTTCTATTCTACCTCGACTCGGCTCTATACTTTTCTCTGCTCTATTCTGCTCCAGTCTATTGTATCGTGATGCGTTATACTCTTCTCTACTCGGGTATACCCCACGCCGTTTTATTATCTACTCTGCTCTGCTCTATCCTACCCTGCTCTACTCTCCGCTCCGCTACCCTACTAAGCAATAGCCTACTCTAAGCAATTATCGTTACTTGCCTTGTCATATTTGATTATACGTTTATTCCTTCTCTACTCCTGGTGTCTACATATATTTATAGGTATATAATTATCTACTGGGCCCTGCGGTACTCGAGTTTTCTACTTGGCTCTACTGTATCTACCTGAGTACGCTCGACCGTCTACCTTAATTTATTCTACTCTACCCGACCCTGACCTACCCTGCCTTACCTTACCCTAGTCTGCTCTACTCGTACCCCAACCCTACTCGACTCTATTCGTACCGTGCCCTACTCTACTCGACTTAGTCCCCCTTCTAGTTGACTCAACTCTGCTCCAGTCTGCCCTACTCTACTCAACTACTCTACTCTTCTCTTCTCTTCTCTTCTCTTCTCTTCTCTTCTCTTCTCTTCTCTTCTCTTCTCTTCTCTTCTCTTCTCTTCTCTTCTCTTCTCTTCTCTTCTCTTCTCTTCTCTTCTCTTCTCTACTCTACTCTACTCTACTCTACTCTACTCTACTCTACTCTACTCTACTCTACTGGAAGGCATGCCTGCGCTACAACACATGTCCGTGCTTCACTCCACTCGTTCTCTCTCGCTCTCTCTCTCTCTCTCTTTCTCTCCGCACTCTCCTACGCATTGCTAATGACGCCCAGCTCCGGCCATATGACATTTTTTCTGCCATATCATATGCTCATCGCTCTTTACTCCTACTCCCGTTTCAACTCCATGCCCCACTTGACAGACTTGTCTGCCCTACTCTACTGTAGTCTTTACCCTCTACTCTGTAACCATCAGATCGACTCCACGCACTACTCTCTAGTCTGGTCTCTGCGCTAGTCGCTACTCTATCCTCATCCTGCACTAGCGTGGAGACTACAGTAGAGCATGGCCACGTCGACTATCAATTCGCTCGAGTAGAGAGCACAGCGTAGGGAGTGGAGGGTCGATAGTATAGCGAATGGCAGCACGTAGAGTAAATCGTTGGACTTGAGCGGATGATAGTGTAGAGGGTGGCGAGTAGGGGTAGGGGTAAACGTACAGGTGTAGTATGGGCATGACAGAGATTCGGAGACAGACTTGGGAGGAGACAAGGTAGAGTAGACAAGAGTAGGCCAGACTCGAGTAGCTGTTACAACAGAGTCGAGTACATGGGAGAACATCGAGAGAATATTGGAGTAGCCTAGAGGAGAGTGGAGCACATAATATACTATCGCATTTGGTTGCATGTAGTAGCGTGGAGCGTCTTCGTTTTTTTGCTGTTCTCTCTTTCTCTCTCTCTCTCTCTCTTTTTTCTCTCCCTCAATCTTTCCGGCGTTCCCTCTTTTCCGCACAAGAAATGCTGAAGTGGCTCAGACCTTGATACGGCCTGGTGCTGGAGGAGGAGGATGAGGAGGAGGAGGAATAGGAGGAAGAAGATGTTTTTTTTTTTTTGGGGGGGGGGGAGCACCACGCTGAAAGTGTCTCTTAGCACAGTAACCCCCTTGTTTCCTTAGGGTGGGGTGCTTTGCGTAGACGTGGGGAGGAGAAGGAGGCGAGGAGGAGGAGGAGGAGGGGGGGAGGAGGAGGGAAGAAACGTCAGAGGGGAAAATGAGGAGGAGGGAGGAGGATGAGGAGGAAGGAGGAGGAGGAGGAGGAGAGGAGAAGGGAGGAGGAGGAGGCGGAGGAGGACGAGGAGGAGGGAGGAGGAGGAGGAGGAGGAGGGAGGAGGAGGAAGGAGGAGGAGGAGGGGAGGAGGAGATGAGGAGGAGGAGGAGGGGGATGCGGAGGCGGAGGCGGAGGCGGAGTCGGAGGACGAGGAGGAGGAGGAGGAGGTGGAGGAGGAGGAGGAGAAGGAGGAGGAGGAGGAGGAGGAAGAGGAGGGGTAATAGTACGAATGCTATTACTGGTAATAATTTATCAGTGCTGCCAGTAATGTCTAGACCAAGGCGATTATTAGTAGTGCACGCAATACCACGTGTCGTATTAACCACACCTACTACTCATACTACTACATACGAGTAATCTTGATATTCGTACGACGAAGCAGAGTTAACTGAATCATGCA
Organism: Prorocentrum cordatum; assembly: GCA_963575745.1. Lineage (NCBI taxonomy): Eukaryota > Dinophyceae > Prorocentrales > Prorocentraceae > Prorocentrum > Prorocentrum cordatum. Next base: position 813,753 of record CAUYUJ010014604.1, read on the forward strand.
AATACGACTTAGTTATATTCAGACATGCGGTCTGCGTACTAGTATTTCTAATAGTCATATGACTATTCATATGCAAACTAATAAAAACGAACGTTAGTACGTCAACGAGTATCCATACGAATACGACTATGCACGCACGAAATACACTAATAGTATCATCATTCCGATGGGATTAATACGATTACGACTACGAATGAAGATAACAGTGCTACTAATCACAATCGTAGCAACATTCACTTTCATAATACGACTACGATGGTTTTTATATATTAGGTTTTATGTTTAAACGGTCGGCACAGTGTCCGCGCTGTTTTGTTTTTTCAGTTCTCTGGAGGTCTCGGGGGACGCTGATAACACCGAAACGTGCGAAGGCACGTTTCCCGAGCAGCCGGCTGGACGTTCCTCTTTTGCTGGCTGCACAGTGCATGGCGGAAGCCTGGTAGTGAGACATTGTACTCGTGGAAGGTGCGGTGGCCTTTTCGTATCTGCCTTTCCCCTATCTCTTCTCCTCCTCGTCCTCTTCCAGGCGGCCGTCTTAGTGCGAGTTGCTGGTGCACCTGGCACCGCTTGCTTCGGTCTTGGAGTCGCACCCGTGTGCAGCATTCTCTGTGCTGCTGGATGCGGAAGAGGACACATAATACGACTACGGGGAGGAACGCTAATCTGAAGATCATTAATAAGAGTAGGACCACTAAACAAAGTAACACTACTAATGTTATTAAGAAGGGGAGGAAGGAAAGGATGAGGAGTAGGAGGAGGAAGAGGAGGAGGATGAGGAGTCGGATGGCGAGGGACCCTCCTCCTCCTCCTCCTCCTCTTCCTCCTCCTCCTTCCACCTACCTCCGATATATTTCTTTCCTCGCCTCCATTCCTCCCTCGCCCCCTCCTTTGCTTCCTCCTCTCCTCCTTCCTCTTTCTTCTTTCCTTTCCTCCTACTTCCTTCCTTCCTTTTCCCCCTCCCTCTTCCCTCCTTCGTCTTCCATCCTCCTGCTGTCCCTCTTCCTACCTGCTCTCCTCCTCCGCCTCCTTCTCCCTTGTCCTCCTCCTTCGGATGTCCTTCTTCCATTACCTCCTCTCCACCCTCTCATTTCCGTTCTCATTCCTCCTCCTCCTCCTCCTCTTCCTCCACTCCATCCTCCTCCTCCTCCTCCTCCTCCCTCCGCCTACTCCGTCTCCTCCCTCCCTCCCATTTCGCTCCCTCCCTCCCCCCCTCCCCTCCCCTCCTCCCTCCTCGTCCTCGTCCTCCATCCTCCCTCCCCTCCCCCTCTGCCTTCCTCGCTCCTCCTCCTGTTCCCTTCCCTCCCCTACCCCCCCCTCTCCCTTCTCCGCCCCTCCCTCCTCCACTCGCTCCACCGAAGGACGAAGGCAAACCTCCGCTCAAAGTCCTTCCCCGACCCGTTTTTTTTCCGAGGCGGATCCAGAGGCGGGGGCGAGACGCCTCCAGGAGGCCCCAGGAGTGGCGAACCGCGCCGGGGAGGGCCGCCGTTGTCTCCACCTCCCCTCCCCTGCTCCCCTCGCCCCCTCCCCCTCCTCCTCTTCCTTCTCCTCCTCCTCCTCCTCCTCCTCCTCCTGCTCCCCTCCCCCCTCCTCCCTCCTCCTCTTTTTCCCTCCTCCTCCTCCTCCTCCTTTTCCTCCTCCTCCTGCTCCTCCTCCTCTCCTCCTCCTCTCCTCCTCCTCCTCCTCCTCCTCCTCCTCTCCTCCTCCTCCTCCTCCTCCTCCTCCCCGTCCTCCTTCCTCCTTTTCCCCCCCTCCTCTCCTCCTCCCCTCCGCCGCCCCGCCTCCCAGTGCGCCCTCCCCCCCCCACACCAGGCCGGGCCCCTCGCCGAGACCCTCCGGGCCAAGGGCGCGGAGCTGGGCGGCCGGGGCCTGCGCGCGGCGCGGAGTCTGGTGGCCACCCGTCGTCGCGGCGCGCAAGGAGTGGCCCTTCGCTGGAGTGACCTCTCTGTGTGCGGCTCTCGCGTGGGACTCCCTCACAATTTGTTCAGACGCCGCGTCCTCGACACTGAGGAATCACGCTCTCGGTCTGCCCTTTCTCACGATCCACTTGGGCATCGCGCAATCGCTCGAGACTTCCTGGCGATTCATGCAGGACTCACGCTTCAGCAATCCGCCTCCTCGACCTGGCCGCCTGGGCCCGTCTTCCCGACCCGCCCGCTCGGGTCTGCCCGTCCGGTCTGTCCGTCTGGGTCGGCCACGTGCTTTCTGCTCTCAGGGACGTGAGGCGTCGAGGTTCGAGGTCGTCGGGCGTTCTCGTAGGCTCCCGCTGGCTTTCCAGCCCCGGAGTGCCTTCCGCGGTGGCGCCTCGCCGGGAGCTTCCCCGGGGTGCCCGGGCTGTCTCGAGCGGCCGCCGGAGAGCCGAGCAATGACCCGAAAGCCAGGGGGCAACGTTGGGGAGGCATGGGCTCCGGGGGGGTGCATCGACCCCCGCTGGCCCACGCCTCGCCGGCAGGCGCCCGACATAGCCCGCCCCGCCCAGGGCCCCGCGGATGGATGGAGATTGCCGATCTATCGGCGATGTATCGCTAATGGAGAGGAAGCGGGCTGCCGAGTGATTTCCATATGTCTGAGACATGTTTCAAACATGTTTTAAATATGCAAGAAACGTTTTCAGAACATGTATTGCAAACTTTAAGCACACCTTTGATGCAATGATGGGAATGTTAGAGTGTCCATTCTCATGGCATCCACAAGCGTATCGCCGATTCCAGGTCGATGTTTCCCCCCCACCCCCCCACCCCCCTCTTCCCGAGCTGGTCCCCCTCTCACGTTTCCCATCAGCCCCCCCCAGCACTGGCTTGCGCGCTTGGATCTGGCCCCCCCCCCCCCCCCCGCGGCCCCCAAAGCTGCGCACCAAGGGTCACTCTTGCGGCCAGCGGCCACTGGGTCTGCAGTCGCCGCCGTCTTCGCCGTCGTCGTCGCCGCCGCCGTCGTCGTCGTCGTAGGAGGAGGAGGAGGACGAGGAGGAGGAGGAGGAGGAGGAGGAGGAGGAGGAGGAGGATGATGCGGAAGATGAGGAGGAGGAGGATGAGGAGGACGAGGAGGATGAGGAGGAGGAGGAGGAAGAGGAGGAGGAGGAGGAAAAACACTAATAATGATAATAGCATGTGGTCAAACATTTTGGCGCGGTTGCGTCGGTTCCTGCATGTTTCCTGCCTCGGGATATCTTCCAGCGGCTGCGCCTGGCCGAGAGCACTCCAGGGGCGCTCAGGTCGTCCCGAACGGCCGCTTTTTGGGCACGAGCTATGACCCGAGAGCCGAGCGACGCGGAGGGGAGGAGAGAAGGAACCGGAGGAGGGGCGGGGACCAGAGGAAAGAGGGGTCGGGTCGGTTCGGCTGGCGGGCCCGTGCAGAGCCACGGCGCCGTCGAGCCACACGCATGGAGAGATCTCGAGGGGACACCTCCCCGAGCAGCGGCCGTCAGGCACAGATCAGACAGGCGACGAGCCTCTGCCCCGGAGCCTGCAGGCACACGGCTGTGGCGCGCAGGGCCCCAGAACCACGGCGACGCAGGTCTGCCACCTCGCTGCCGGATGGTGGGCGCACGCGACGGGCACGCCCTGCGGCGGAGGGCACCGCCAGAGCCGAGGCCTCGCAGCGGCGCCGTGCATGCTCACGGACGCGGGTCGGCCATGTTCGCTGGACAGCTTGTTCCTTACGAATGGCCCTGGCGCTTCTCGCAGCCCTGTCATCGGCTGCGAAGCCCGCTTGCCGCTGGCCCGCTGGAGAAACAGAGGGGCGCTCGCGGACGCAGGCCTTGTGCACACGTGGGCGACCCTCGTGCGAGGGGCCGCTGCCGCAGGGCTGCAGGATGGGTCCTGCCTGGGGGCAGCAGGCGTGCGGCACGCCCGCCGCGCGAGGCCAGGGCAGCCCACCGCCCCCCCAGCTGGCCTGGCGCTTGGAGCAACAGCCCTGCGGGGGAAGCGACGGGGGCGCAGCGGCCTGGCGCAGAGGCTGCGGCCCGCGTGCTCGGCGGGCTCCACTGGCGCAGAGGGCCACGGCCCGCGCTGCTGGCGGGCCCCAGACCTCCGACGTCTTGGCTTCGGCAGTGCGGGGCCGCTGGATGCCCCGACCCCCCTCGCCCAGGGCCGGCGCTTCGTCTTGGAGCATGTCTTGGCGGCTTTTGGGGGCCCGGCGTGGGCCCCCATGGGGCCGAGAACGGCTTTCAGGGCGTTGGGTTTCCGGGTCCGGGGGTCCAGCGCTGGCGGAGGTGGGCCGCTGGCGTCGCCTCGGCGGGGCGCGGCTGCCAGCGGGCACGGCCGCCGCTGCCGCCGCGGAGCTGCCTGCGGTCGCCGGTGGGGTCGCTGCGCTTCGCCGGAGCGGGCCTCCGACGACCCCGCCCGCACCGGGGCCCTGCGGGCGGCCGGGGTGGGCTTCGGAAGCCTCGGGAGAGTGACACCCACACCGATGTCATTAAGTCGGGCCTGTCCCTCTACAGGAGGAATTTTCCCAAATGATTAAACAATTATCCCAGAGCGACCCTACCTAGGAGTTGGAGCCCGAGGAGAACAACATTAGTAGTAACGGTAAACGCCGTCCTCCTCCTTCTCCTCATCGTCGCAGTTGTAGCAGTAGCGGTAGTAGTAGTAGTAGTAGTAGTAGTAGTAGTAGTAGTAGTAGTAGTAGTAGTAGTAGTAGTAGTAGTAGTAGTAGTAGTAGTAGTAGTAGTAGTAGTAGTAGTAGTAGTAGTAGTAGTAGTAGTAGTAGTAGTAGTAGTAGTAGTAGTAGTAGTAGTAGTAGTAGTAGTAGTAGTAGTAGTAGTAGTAGTAGTAGTAGTAGTAGTAGTAGTAGTAGTAGTAGTAGTAGTAGTAGTAGTTAGTAGTAGTTAGTAGTAGTAGTAGTAGTAGTGTAGTAGTAAGCAGCAGCAGCAGCAGCAGCAGCAGCAGCAGCAGCAGCAGTAGTAGTAGTAGTAGTAGTAGTATAGTAGTAGTAGTTAGTAGTAAGTAGTAGTAGTAGTAGTAGTAGTAGTAGTCGTAGTAGTGATAGTAGTATTAGTAGTAGTAGTAGTAGTAGTAGTAGTAGCAGTAGTAGTAGTAGTTAGTAGTAGTAGTAGTAGTAGTAGTAGTAGTAGTAGCAGTAGTAGTAGTAGTAGTAGTAGTAGTAGTAGTAGTAGTAGTAGTAGTAGTAGTAGTAGTAGTAGTAGTAGTAGTAGTAGTAGTAGTGACAGTACAGCTTAATACCTACATCTACATCTAGATCTACATCCACATCTACACCTACAGCTACATCTACATGTACACATGCGTCTACGTCTACATCTACATTTACAACTACACTCACATCTACATCTACATCTACATCTACACTTACATCTACACCTACATGTACATCTACATCTACATCTACACCTACATCCACATCTACACCTACACCTACATCTAAATCTACATCTACACTTTCGCATTGATTTTGCTTTTGCTTTGCATTGCCTTTGCTATTGCTCTTGCCTTTGCTTTTGCCTTTGCCTTTGCTTTTGCTTTTGCTGTTGCTGTTGCTTTTGCTTTGCTTTCGTTTTTGCTTTTGCTTGGTTTTGCTTTTGCTCTGCCTTCGCACACACACAGACACACGCATGTTTCTGCATTCGCTCACCGGGTGTGCTTGAGAATGCTTTTGCTTTTGCTTTGCCTTTTCGTTGCTTTGCTTTTGCTTTTGATTTGCTTTGATTTGCGTTGCTTGTGCTTTGCTTTGCTGTTGCTGCTGTTGCTTTGCCTTTGCTTTGATGCTATGCTATGCTATGCGATGCTATACTATGCTGCGCTATGCTATGCTATGTCATGCTATGCTATGCTGCGCTATGCTGCGCTATGCTGCGCTATGTTATGCTAGGGTGTGCTAGGGTATGCTAGGCTGCGCTATGTTATGCTGGGCTATGCTATGCTATGCTATGCTGTGCTGCGCTATGCTATGCTATGCTATGCTATGCTATGTTGCGCTATAGTATGCTGCGCTATGTTATACTGCGCTGTGCTATGCTATGATCTGCTATTATATGCTATGCTATGCTATGCTAATGCTGCGCTGCGCTAAGCTAAGCTAATCTGAGCTAAGCTAAGCTAAGCTAAGCTAAGCGAGCCTCGCTTAGCTTAGCTTAGCTAAGCTAGGCTAGGCTAAGCTAAGCTAAGCTAGGCTAAGCTAAACTAAGCAAAGCTAAGCTAAGCTAGGCTAAGCTAGGCTAAGCTAAGCTAAGCTAAGCTAGGCTAGGCTAAGCTAAGCTAAGCTAAGGTGAACTAAGCAAAGCTAAGCTAAGGGGACGTAGCTGGGGGAACCGCGGGGCGGATACTGGGGGAACCGCCCGGGGCGAGCCCCACTGCCCGGCCCTTTTAACCTAACAGAGTAAGAACCCTTCTGGGCAGAGCCTAGGTAGGGAAAATTCAGGGGCAGATTTCTAGATATTTTTTTTTGCATTTCGATATGTTTTTTTTATTTATATGTATATATATATATATATATATATATGGATAGCTTTTCCCCAGCACCCATTCATCGCCTTCTTTCTCTTGGCGATGTTGTTGTGCCCTCTTCCTTTCCTTTTCCTTCTTTTCCTTCTCCTTCCTCGCTGGCATCTTTTCGGCTCCACTCGAGCGCGAGCTCAACTGCAGCGCGCTGTAGAAGATGCGCGCGGCGCCGCCCCCCGAAGCGGGAGACCAAAGCTTGTGGCGACCAGTCCGCTCGCGCGATGGACCGCCGAACCGTCTGTTTCCAAAGAGATCTTGGAGATTCTTGGTCTGGGAGTCACGGGAACCATTTGATTTCAAATGCATTTTTTTTTTTTTTTTTTTTTTTTTTTTTTTTTTTTTTTTTTTTTTTTTTGTTTGAAATTTTCTGTTTTTGGGTACCTCCGAACGAAAATCCACGCTGCAGGCCCTGAGGGAAATCTTTGTGAAAACACGGTTTGACACCCCCTTGCTTCGCAAATCTTATGTTTTCAAAGAGATTTTGGAGAGTTTTGATATGGGGATCATGGAAACCGTTTGATTTCGCATGCATTTTTGAATTTTTTGTGTTCATTTGTAGATCCGAACGAAAATCAACGCTGCAGCCCCCGAGGGCCCCGAACTTCAAACGTGTGAAAACGCGAGGTTTGGCGCCCCCTTGCTTCGCAAACCCTGTGTTTTCATGGAGATTGTTTCCAACATTCCTGGGCCCTGCAAAACTGAGGCGAGGATTTGCGTTCAACGGTGCCCGAAACCCAAAATCTCACACATCTTTGTGAAATCGCCTGGTCTCCGTCATTCCCAAGCCACAAATTTCAAACGTCTATATGAAAACGCAAGTATGGGGGCCTCTTGGGCTCCGGAAGAGGAGGGGGGCGAGGAGGAGGGGGGGGGGGGCAGGAAGTGACGCGGCGCAGAACGGATCAGCTGCGTGAAAGATGCCACAACTACTACGACTATTGCTGCTATTACGTATACTACTCTTAGTGCTGCGAGTGCTCCTACTACGACTTCTTCTACTACGACAACAACTACTACTACTACCACTACTACTACTACTACTACTACTACTACTACCACTACTACTACTACTACTACTACTACTACTACTACTACCACTACTACTACTACTACTACTGCTACTACTACTACTACTGCTACTACTACTATTACTACTACTACTACTACTACCACTACTACTACTAGTAGTGCTATTGCTACTACTTCTACTACGACTACTACTCGTAACGCGAGTATTGCGACCGCAACAACGACTACTACTACTCCTACTGCTACTGCTAGTGCTACTACGACAACGGCAAGTGCTGAAACTACTACTGCTACTGTTGGTGCACTTGCGACCGCTACGGCTGCTACTGCCACGCCTGCTGCTGCGACTGCTACTACTACTACTACTACTACTACGACTACTACTACTACTACTACTACTACCACTCGACCGCCGCTACCACTACGACTGCAATGCCTATTACAACTGGAACTACGACTACTGCTACTACTACTACTACTACTACTACTACTACTACTACTACTACTACTACTCCGACTGCGGCTACTACTACTACTACTACTACTACTATCGATACTACTACTACTACTTCTACTACTACTACTACTACTTCTACTACTACTACTACTTCTACTACTACGACTACTACTACTAATACTACTACGATTCGTTCTACCGCGATTGATATTAGTACCACTAATCGTATTACTATGACTGTGACTACGACTACGAGTGCGACTACCGCTACAACGCCATTCACGTCTACTACTACCGCTACACCTACCGCTACGACGACGACTACTACTACTGCCACTACCTCTACTACTACAACCACTTCTACTGCTACTGCCACTATAATTACGACTACTGCAACTGCTGCTACTACTACTACTACTAATCTTATTGTCGCTGCGACTACAACGGCGACTACTCCTACTACCACCGCTGCCACTACGGCGGTTACTACTACTACTACTACCACCACCACTACTACTACTACTACTACTACTACTATTACTACTACTACTAGTACTACTACTACTACTACTGCGACAAATAAGGCTCATGTTGCGGTCACGGTTTCCGCTGCTGCTTCGTCTATAACTAAAATTACGGCTGCCTCTCCGATTACGACCGCTGCCTCTTACGACTACTACGACGACGACTACTGCTACTACTACGACTACAAGTACTACTACTGCTATTACTACTGCGACTACTACGACGACTCCGACTACTACGACCAATACTACGACTATCACCGCTACTTCTGCGATGACTAGGACGACTACTATTACGACTACTACTGCAACTACTACTACTACTACTACTTTTGCTGCTACTACTACTACTACTACTACTGATCCTACTACTACTACTACTAGTACTACTTCTTCTACTTCTTCTACTACTACTACTGCTACGACTACTACTTTTACTACTACTTTTACTACTACTACTACTGCTGCTGCTGCTGCTGCTACTACTACTACTACTACTACTACTACTAGTACTACTAGGGCTACTACTACTACAGCCAGCACCACCACTACTCATGATCCTACAACTACTACTACTACTACTACTCCTACTACTACTACTACTACTACTACTACTGCTACTGCTGCTGCTGCTGCTGCTACTACTACTACTACTACTATCTACTACTACTACTACTACTACTACTACTACTACTACTACTACTACTACTACTACTACTACTAACTACTACTACTACTACTACTACTACTACTACGACTACTACTACTAGTACTACTACTACTACTACTACTACTACTACTACTACTACCTACTACTACGACTACTACTACTACTACTACTACTACTACTACTACTACTACTACTACTACTACTACTACTACTACTACTACTACTACTACTACTACTACTACTACTACTACTACTACTACTACTACTACTACTACTACTACTACTACTACTACTACTACTACTACTACTACTACTACTACTACTACTACTACTACTGCTACTACTACTACTACTACTACTACTACTACTACTACTACTGCTGCTGCCAGCCACTACTACTGTTGCAGCTTCTACTACGATATCTACTGCTACTACACCAATACCTATAGAACCACGCGCGCTTCGCGCGCGCTTGCGTTTCAGCGGGCCCCACCCGTAGTCCAAAGTGTTCGGCATCAGAAGAGGGAGGGATCAACGCAGGGGGGAAGATTTGAGAAATAAGCGTGAAGGGTATCAGGAAGTGGATGGGGGAGGCAGGAAGAGGAAGAGGGATGGATCCACGCAGTGAGGCATGAAGCTGAAGAAGACGTGGTTGGGGGAGGGAAGCATGAAGAGGAAAAGGAAGGGATCAACACGGGGAAGGCGATGGTGGGAAGAAACATGAAGGATATCAAGAAGTGGGGGTCGACGACCGATGCAAAATCAATGGGTGCCGGGGGGGCTGCGCATGTGTGTGTATATATATATATAATATATATATAATATAATTAATATATTATTTTTGTATATTATATATATGTTTTGTCTGTCTGTCTGTCTGTCTGTCTGTCTGTCTGTCTGTCTGTATGTTTATGTACATGTACATATATTTATATGCATATATATGTATATATATATATTCTTAATATATATATAGTGACATTTTTTCCCATTTTTCGTGCAGAATCCGCCTGTAGGGGGACATGCCCGACCTAACGATATCGGCGGTGTGTTTACACCGACCGATGGAAGATGATCCCGATCCCGGTGATGGCGGTAACACTCGGGCTCCCCAGGTGGCCGGAAGGTGGCCACCGAGGCCGAGATCTGGGATCGCGCCCCCCCCTCTGCTTTGGTGTTGCCATTTGCTCTTTCTAAGCCTCCAGGGGTTGACGTCGGTCAGAGGGGCGGCGGCAACGAACTCGGCAGGCGGCGGCCGGGCTGACCACCAGCGCGCCGGCGCCTTGGGGGGCCGCAGCGAGGTCGCCGCCGCGCGGCTGCGGGGGCACGCCGCCCGCGCGCCAGTGGTCGCTCCGCGTCGGTCGAGGCGGCGCGCCGCCTGCGCACCCGTGGCTGCGCCTCGCGTTTGTGGAGGCCTCCGGCGAGCTGCTGCGCGGCCGCCGTGGGCCCGTCGTGGTCACGGGCTGCCGAACTGCCGCGCGGTTCCGCGGCCCAATAGCCCACGGGCGCGGGGTCTCGGCAGTGCGCCGCTGCAGAGGGGCCCCGGATGGGGAGTCGGGGGGAGGGCAGGAGGGAGGGAGGGGGGCAGGGAGGGAGGGAGGGGCGGAGGAAGTGCTGGAGGCAGGAAGGGATGAGAGGGATGGATGGATGGATGGATGAATGGATGACGGGGTGGGTGGGTGGATGGATGGATGGATGGATCGATGGATGACGAGGGCGTGAGAGGGGATGATGATGATGATGGTGATGATGATGATGATGATGATGATGATGATGATGATGATGATGATGATGATGATGATGATGATGATGATGATGATGATGATGATAATGATGATGATGATGATAATGATGATGATGATGATGATGATGATGATGATGATGATGAGGAGCAGGAGGAGAATTATTAGGATTACGATGCTGACGGAGATGATGATGACGATGATGATGATGACGATGTGGAGGAGGAGGATAATGAGGAAGACGATAAAGACGGTGGAGGAGAAAGACGGGCGATCAATGATAATATGCTGATCGTGCCGATTGGGAGACGGTGGAATCGAGATGCTGCTTATGATGATTATGTTGCTGATGATGCTGATGATAATTCTGATGATGCTGATGACGATGTTGATGCTGATGATGAGGAGGATAATTCTGATGATTCTGATGCTGATGGCGATGCTGACGACGATGATGATGATGAGGAGGATGATGCTGCTAACGATGATGATGGTGATGATGATGATGGTGATGATGATGATGATGATCACGAGGAGGATTCCAATGAATATGATGATGACGATGCTGCTGCTGTTGCTGATGATGATGATTCTGATGATGCTGCTGCTGTTACTGATGACGATTCTGCTGATGCTGATGCTGATGCAGCTGACGACGACGATGATGCCGATGATGATGATAATGCTGATGATGATGCTGATGATGCTGCTGATGATGGTGTTGATGGTGCTGGTGGTGATGATGTTGATGATGATGGTACTAGTAGTTCGCAGGCGGTGTAGAAGGGGGAGAACGAGGAGGAGGATGATAACGGCGGTGGAGGAGAAAGACGGGGGAACAATGATAATATGGTGGTAATGCCGATGAGGAGAAGGTGGAGTCGAGATGATGATAATGATGATGATGATGATTCTGATGATGATGATGATGAATGATGACGCTGCTGATGATGATGATGCTGATGATGCTGATGATGCTGCTGCTGATGATGATGATGATGATGATGATGATGATGATGATATTGACGATGACGATGATGATGATGCTAATGATGATGCTGATGACGATGATGCTGATGCTGTTAATGATGATGCTGAGGATGATGCGGATGAGGGGGATCATGATGATGATGCGGATTCGGATGGGGATTCTGATGAGGATGATGATGATGAGGATGAGGCTAATGCTGATGATTATGATGAGGACGACGATTATGCTGCTGCTGGTGATGATGATGATGCTGATTATTGTGATGCTGATGCTGCTGTGGCTTATGCTGATGATGAGGCTAACGCTGATGCTGATCCTGCTGCTTTTGCTTGTGCTGATGATGAGGCATATGATGACGACGATGATGACGATTAGGTTGATGATGATGACGATGACGGTGATACTGACGATGATGAGACTGATGTTTATTACGATGACGATGATGACTATGCTGCTGTTGATGATGAACATGATGACGATTGAGGTGATGACGCTTCTGCTGATGCTGATGATTGCTGATGCTGCTGTTTTTGCTGATGATGACGATGACTGTGATGCTGACGATGCTGATACTGATGATGATGACGATGCCGATGTTGATGCTGCTGATGATGATGATGCAGGTAATGACTGTGAGCATGATGATTGTGTTGATTATGATATGTGACCAGAGCGACGGTGATGGTGTTGATGATGGTTGTGATGATGGTGATGATGATGGTGATGATGATGGTTGTGGCAATGGTGGATGATGGTGACGATGATGACGATACTTCTGATGCTTTCAATTGTGATGAGGATGTGGTCGGTCATGTTGATGATCAGGGTATCCGAAGGGCGCGTACAACAGTCCTTGCCCGAGTCCTGCGGTGCAGTGTCGGGCAGGAGAAGGTTCGCCTGCCTGCCTTCTGGGCCTCCTAGAAAACATCGTAAGAGAATTGGCGATGAGGAATAGATGCAACAAGGGAGAGGCGAAGAGCGTCGACACCTCATGGAACTCGTCGCCAGGCCCCCTAAAACATGCATACGGATGATGAAATGCAGAGGTAGACGCCACAGTATTATAGATGGCGTCCACATGTTCTGGATCTCGGGGGTGCTTTCTCCAGATCCCGTGCACATGCCCACAGAACATGGTGTGGATGCGAGTCGAGGCTTCTGGCGGAGCCAACGTCGGAGTCGGCGTGTCGGTCGGAGCTGGCGTGGCTGTCGAGGCTCGGAGTTTGCACCCAGGTCGGCGTCGAAGGCAACGTTGGAATGGTAGACGGCGTCGAACTTGGTGTTGGAAGCGCGTCGGACCTGGTGCTGACTTCGAGCGTAAAGGTCAGGTCGTCCATCCGCCAATGGGAACGCAACAAAGTAGACCCAACAAAGTAGCTACCTGGTTTTGTCCTGCCCTTCTTGTCCGCTCGTGTGGGGCCCTGTGCGAACCCTGGCTGGAGGCTGGCTTGCAACCGCGCGAACTTATCGTTTTTCCCTCTGCCCTCCTCCTCTGCCCTCGCTTTCCCGCGCCCTCCTCCGCCCTCCTCCTCTGCCCTCCTCCTCTGCCCTCGCTTCCCCTCTTGTCCCCTTCCTCCGCTTCCCTCGCTTCCCCGCGCACGCGTCCGTCCGCAGATGGCACAGGGTGGTGCTGGGGCGTGCCTTCGGGAGCCTCGCACGCCGTGCAGAGTGGGGGCGGGGCGTGCCTGCGGGAGCTTCGGCCGCCAGCGTGGAATGATGTGTTTGCCTCCCTTTTCCTCCCTGCTCCCTCCCTTCCCTCTGCTGTCCTTCCTTCCTTCTCCCCCTTCTCCTCCTCCTTCTCCGTTGCGCCCGTTGTGTGTGTTGTACAGATGGCTGGCAGAGCCATCGGGGATGCCCACACAACGCGTTTGTTCTTTCTCCCTTCTCCTCTCTCTCCTATTCCTTCTCCTCCATGGCTGGTACTTCGCGTGGTGGAGTCCCCTTTCCCTCGGTGGGGCAGCTGGGATTTTCATCATCACTGCATTCGGTCCACGGGGAAAGGCTACAGTATGTTCATGGTGTTCCGATATCGCTGTTGTTGTTGCTGATGTTGTTGTTGCTGTTGCTGTTGTTGCTGTTGTTGTCGTCGTTGTTGTTATTGTTATTATTGTTGCTGTATGTGTAAGTCTTGTTGGTGTTGTTACTGTCGTTGTTTTTTTTTAAAAACTACTCGTAAGTGTTGCTGCTGCTGTTCTTGTTTACACTTGTAACTGTTGCTGTTGTTGCTGCCGTTGTTGTTGTGATGGTTGTTGTTCCCTACCTAGGCTCTGCCTAGAAGGGTTCTTACTTTGTTGGCTAAAGGGGGCGGGCAGTGTAACTCACCCCGGGCGGTTCCCCCGGTTGCGCCCCCCTGGTTCCCCCAGTTGCGCCCCCTGGGTTCACCCAGCTTAGCTTAGCTAAGCTTAGCTTAGCTTCGCTTCGCTTAGCTTTAGCTTTGCTTAGCTTAGCTTAGCTTAGCTTAGCTTAGCTTAGCTTAGCTTAGCTTAGCTTAGCTTAGCTTAGCTTATCTTAGCTTAGCTTAGCTTAGCTTAGCTTTGCCTAGCCTAGCCTAGCTTAGCTTAGCTTAGCTCAGCTCAGCTTAGCTTAGCCTAGCCTAGCCTAGCTTAGCTTAGCTTAGCTCAGCTCAGCTTAGCTTAGCTTAGCTTTGCCTAGCCCAGCTTAGCTTAGCTTAGCTTAGCTTCGCTTCGCTTCGCTTCGCTTAGCTTAGCTTAGCTTCGCTTCGCTTCGCTTAGCTTAGCTTAGCTTATCTTGCATGTTTGGCTTCCTGAATGCTCCCGACACGATAGTGGCCTCCTGTGGATAATTATTGTTACTGTTATTGTTGCGTTTGTTGCTATTGTTATTGTTGTTGTTGCTGTGGTCGTGGTTGTTGTGTTTGTTGCTGATGCTGCTGCTGCTGATGGTGTCTATGTTGATAATGCTGGTGATGCTGCTGTTAATGACGACGACGATGCTGAGTAAGGCGATGGTGGTGGTGATGATGCTGCTGTTGATGGTGATAATGATGATGAGCAGGAGGATGATGTTGATGATGCTGTTGATGCTGATGATGGGGATGAAACGGTACGATGATGAGGAGGAGGACGATGAGGATGAACAGCAGGAGGGCTGGGCTGCTGCTGCTGCTAAGGAGGAGGAGGAGGAGGAGGAGGAGGAGGAGGAGGAGGAGGAGGAGGAGGAGGAGGAGGAGGAGGAGCGAGGAGGATTGCATTCTTGAGGTAGCCACTGGGCTCGCGGTGGGCGGCCTGGTCGGCCTCGTCTCGGCGCCTGCCGGTCCACGGGGGCCAGCGGAAGCCCTCGTGCTGCCTCCGCCTCCGCTGTGCTGCTTCTGCCTCCGCTGCTGCCCCGTGGTTGGCGCGGCGGCGAGCGAGGGGGGGAATCACCACCCACCAAACCACCCCAACCCAACCCGAAGGCCTCAATTTGCCCTCCGTTTCCAGTGGGGGGGGGGGGTCGGGGAGCATCGAGAAAACACAGATGGAACCCGTGCCCCCCCCCCAACCCGAAATTCGGGTCTTCGGGTTGGCTTGGGGTGGTCTGGTAGGTAGTCCGGGAAGATGAGAAGGAAAAGGCCGTCTCAGACGGCGGCGGGGCTCCTCGGGAGCCCTCGGGCCTTCTGCCGCGAAGTTCGCTGTGCCTCGGGGGGGTCGAGCTCAGACAACTTCTCAGGAGGACGGGGGACGCACGAGCCTTCTGAGGAGGCGCCCGCCCCTCGTCACTTCCCCCTCGGGCCCGCCGCCGAGTGAAGGAGATATGGGGGCCACCTGCGAACCCTGCCCCTGTCCCCCCACGACTTCTGAAGGGGGAGGGTGGGGTTTCACATTCGCTCGGGATTCCCGACGAAGTGACCCCCCCCTCCCCCTCAGAAGCCGTGGGGGGTAGGGGTAGGGTTCGCAGGTGGCCCCCCTAGGAGAGGGGTCCCGAGGGAACCCGGTCCGGTGGTCCTTGGAGGGCCCGAGGAGTCCGCAGGCGGCGGAGAGCCTCCAGGACTCCTCCTCCTCCTCTTCCTCGTCCTCGTCCGATCCGCCTCATCCTCCTCCTCCCCCTCCTCGTATCCACCACCCTCCTCCCCTCCTCCTCCTCCTCCTCCTCCTCCCCGCCTCGTATCCACCACCCTCCTCCTCCTCCTCCTCCGTCCTCCTCCCTCCTCCCTGCCTCCTCCTCCATCCTCCTCCTCCTCCTCCTCCTCCTCCCTCCTCCTCCTCTTCCCCCTCCTCCTCTCCCCCTCCTCCTCCTTCTTTTCCTCCTCCTCCTCCTCTGGAGCCCGCTTCCTGCAGGCTGGAGTCCTCACCCTTCCTCAAACATCGGCCTCCAGGACTCTCCTGGCGTGCGCTCCGACCAGACCCGAGGCGGTTCCGGCCGCGGCGACGAGAGCGCCCAGGAAGCGGCCTCTATGATCCAGGGTTGTCCCCCCCCCTACCCCCCCCCCATGCATGCGGGAACGACCTCCCCCCTCCCCCGCCGGATGGGTACGGCCGTGAGCCTCGCGAAGGCCTCGCGAGTGGGATCGTTTCCCCCCCTCCTTCGCTGGGGTCGTGGCACTCGGGGCGTGGCGTGGTGGAGGGCGCCGGGGCACCCCTCGCCCTCCCTCTTTGGGGCTGGGGTGGTTCGTCGTCGTCGTCGTCGCCGCCGCCGCCCCTGCCGCCGTCGTCGTCGTCGTCGTCGTCGTCGTCGTCGTCGTCGTCGTCGTCGTCGTCGTCGTCGACTCGTCGTCGTCGTCGTCGTCGTCGTCGTCGTCGTCGTCGTCGACTCGTCGTCGTCGTCGCTGTCGTCGTCGTCGTCGTCGTCGTCGTCGCTGTCGTCGAGGTCGTCGTCGTCGTTCGTCGGTCGTCGTCGGTCGTCGTCGTCGAGGTCGTCGTCGTCGTCGTCGCCGCCGTCGCCGTCGTCGGCGTCGGTGTCGTCGTCGCGTCGGCGTCGGCGGCGGCGTCTGCGTCGGCGTCGGCGTGGGTGTCGGCGGCGTTTGCGGCGTTGTCGTTGTCGTCGTTGTCGTCGTCGTCGTCGTCGTCGTCGAGGTCGTCGTCGTCGGCGTCGGCGTCGTCGTCGGCGTCGGCGTCGGCGTCGGCGTCGTCGTTGGCGTCGGCGTCGGCGTTGGCGTCGGCGTCGTCGTCGGCGTCGTCGTCTCCCCCTCCATCCCATCCGGTGGGGGGCCTGTGGTACCCTTGGGCCCATCCCACCGGGGGGGGGGGCCTGTGAGCCCTGGACCCGGGATCACACACATATAGACAGACATGTACACATACACACATATTCCCTACCTAGGCTCTGCCTAGAGGGTTCTTACTCTCTTAGCTTAAAGGGGCCGGGCAGTGCTACACGCCCCGGGCGGTTCCCCCGGTCCCCGCCCCGCGGTTCCCCCAGTCCCCTGGGAGCTTTAGCTTTAGCCTTAGCTTTAACTTTAGCTTAGCTTTAGCTTAGCTTCAGCTGAGCTTTAGTTTAGCTTTAGCTTAGCTTTAGCTTAGCTTTAGCTTTAGCTTTAGCTTAGCTTTAGCTTAGCTTTAGCTTAGCTTTAACTTAGCTTTAGCTTAGCTTTAGCTTAGCTTTAGCTTAGTTTTAGCTTAGCTTTAGCTTCAGCTTGAGCTTAGCTTTAGCTTAGCTTTAGCTTAGCTGTAGCTTAGCTGTAGCTTTAGCTTAGCTTTAGCTTCGTTTAGCTTAGCTTTAGCTTTAGCTTAGCTTTAATTTAGTTTTAGCTTAGCTTTAGCTTTGTTATAGCTGAGCTTTAGCTTAGTTTTAGCTTAGTTTCAGCTTATTCTTAGCTTAGCTTTAGCTCAGCTCAAGCTTAGCGTTACTGATACTACTAATGCTGCTTTCCTAGGGGCTCCAACTCCCAGGTAGGGTCGCACTGGGATAATTTGTTTATATCATAGATGTGCATATGTATGTATGTATGTGTGAATGAATGAATGAATGAATGAATGAATGAATGTATGCATGCATGCATGCATGCATGCATGCATGCATGCATGTATATATGTCTGTCTGTCTGTCTGTCTGTCTGTCTGTCTGTCTGTCTGTCTGTCTGTCTGTATGTATGCATGCATGTATGTATGTATGTATGTATGTATGTGTACAAATACACATATCAAATCATCGGCATACACATTGCTGCACATACACCTACATTGACATACATACACGTCTGTCTGTCTGTCTGTATGTAGGTAGGTAGGTCGGTAGGTAGGTATGTAGGTCGGTCGGTAGGTGTGTATATATATATATACACATGTATGTTTATATGTCTGCATGTGTGTATGTATGTAGGTATGTCTGTCTAACGTATTCCCCGAACAGTGCTTGCACTCAGGTGTTCTTTCTTGTCTCCATCAGGAATTGGTCGGGTCCAGCCAGGATGTTCTACGTTGCCGCCCGTTGCTGCGTCGTGGCCGCCTCGTGCGCTGTGTAGGTCCCACGAGGTTGCCGCCACGTGGCCGCCCGTTGCCGCCTCGTGGCCGTCTCGTGCGCCGTGTGTGTCCCGCGAGGTGTCGCCACCTGGCCGCCCGTTGCTGGCTCGTTGGCGCCTCGTCCGCTGGGTGGGTCCCGCGAGGTGTCGCCACCTGGCCGCCCGTTGCTGGCTCGTTGGCGCCTCGTGCGCTGGGTGTGTCCCGCGAGGTGTCGCCACGTGGCCGCCCGTTGCCGCGTCGTTGCCTCCTCGTGCGCTGGGTGGGTCTGGCGAGGTTTCGCCACGTTGCTGCCCGTGGCCGCCTCGTGGTCGCCTCGTGCGTTGAGCGGGGCCGACGACGAGCCGACACGCTGCCGCCAGTTGCCGCTCCGTTGCCGCCTGTAGCTTGCGCCACGTGTGCTGCACGACACAACTTACACGACGTAGCTCGCATCACATCGCTGGCACATCCACAGTGCAACAACTTATTGTTAGGGGTCTACGCTGGCTTGGGGTCTACGCAGGCTAACGTAAGTGTGCACTTGTACATGAGAGTGCTGGGGCTGAAATGGGATTCCGCGGTGGAGATTGTTGTTGCGTTGTTTGTTGTTGTTGTTGAATATTACTACTTCTAAAGAATAATTATTGTTGGGCCCCCTGGTGCACGCCCCCCTCGCCGCGCCTAGGCCGCAGCCACATTTTCATCATTTTCGTGAGGAAGTCTCAGGCAAAACGGGGGAGTCCGGATCCGGTTGTTTTGTTGACGCCCGCTTTCCCTGCCAAAAAACAATATAAAATGACATGTCTTGTTCTAACATAACCAAACTTCAAGAATCCTTTTGCAAAAAATGACACGAAGTGCACACTCGCGCGCGCAAGATGAAATCCTTCCAAAACCTTAGTTTTCGTAGCGATTTTAACATAAAAACATGAAAAAACCCAATGGTTTTCCAAAAACAAGTTTCAAAAATTCATCCCGCGCGCTCTTGCGGATTTCTCAGGAAACCCAATACTTTTTCAACATTTCTGTCAAACGGGCTCTTGCGAGCAACTTTTTCACGTGCTTCGAACTTCTGCAACAACGGTTGCGCGCATGCCAGGGCCATCATCCCTGTCAAATAATACCATATGGGACACATTCGTTTTTTTCTTCGCGCGCGCACGCCGAAATCTTCAAACACCATTGGGTTTCTTAAGAATTTCAGCACCGCGTATCATAAAATCGCACGAATCGCACCGTAGGTCCTCGAAAAACACGTGCACGGATTTTCCAAATTTCTACCCGCGCGCGCTGTCCGAATCCTTAAAAACAAATGGTTTTTCAACATTTATGTTACATGATCTCGCGCGAGCTACTTTCGCAAGCTCTTTCAACGGCGTTCGCGCGCCTGCCAGGGGCCACAATCCCTTGCAAAACATACCATGCGGGACACATGCGCGCGTGTCGCGTCGTCGTCGTCGTCGTCGCCGTCGGCACGTTACCACAACAAGTCCGTGTGTCACCACGTCATCGAACAAAATCACTGATCACTGTCACATCCGTAGCCATCTCGGATCAAGGTATCGCCTGTGTTCTTGGATGGGTCATGGCTTTGTCGGCGAAAGCCCTTGACGAGCAGTATGGCCCAGAGCTGTCGCGGCCTCCCTTGGACGAACACGTTACCACCAAAAACCAGTACAGGTGTCCAGTGTTGGAACAGGGGGAAAAGTCGTATACTAAGCTAGCGTCCAGAAAATGTTACCACAACAAGTCACTGTACCCATGCGCCAGTGTAGTAGCCACGGTCGCCCGCAGGCCACGAAGTGAAGTGTCCGAACGTCATAGGGCGGAAGCTGGGTGTGGGTGGTGGCGAAGAGTCGTTTGGAAATGTGCAGCCGTTGTGAACCGGCCCCCCCACAAAGTGGGGGTATTGGCGGGCGTCGTATGAAAACCCTGGCACTGGTGAGGACGGAGTGTCCCCACGTGCTAGTAATTGTTGTTGTTGTTGTTGTTGTAGTGGGGCTCACAGTGGTGACCCCCCTCGCGCCGCGGGCCCTTGTGCTTAGGCCTTCGCTCCTCGCGCGGTCAACTGTGCGCCTAGCCATTCTGGCTTGCCATTTTGGCTTGCCATCCTGGCCTCTTCTCGCGCCCACTTGCGCTCGTTGGCCTCGGTGGCGGTGCTGGGGTCGCCCCGTGTGCTGCCGTGTCGCCGCTGTGCGCCTAGCTGTTTTGGCTTGCCATCCTGGCCTCTTCCCGCGCCTACTTGCGCTCGTTGGCCTCGATGGCGGTACTGGGGTCGCCCCGTGTGCTACTGTGCCGCCGCTGTCGCTTTACTCTGGGCCGTAGGGGCCAGCTGCCCTCGGATAAGCGCCCGCCGCTGCATGCACGTCATACCTGCCATTTCACACAGAAGAGGTGCTCGTTACATACTGGAAATGGGGCAGCCACAAGGACGCTCATCCCAAGGTGGTTGAGCCGTGGTGATGCGGTACACGAGACCGAGTAGTCGTTGTAGTAGTAGTAGTGGTCGTAGTAGTAGTAGTAGTAGTAGTAGTAGTAGTCGTAGTCGTCGTCGTCGTCGTAGTCGCCGTCGTCGTCGTCGTCGTAGTAGTAGTAGTCGTAGTAGTAGTAGTAGTAGTAGTACGAGTAGTAGTAGTAGTAGTAGTAGTAGTAGTAGTAGTAGTAGTAGTCGTAGTAGTGGTAGTAGTAGTAGTAGTAGTAGTAGTAGTAGTAGTAGTTGTAGTAGTAGTAGTAGTAGTAGTAGTAGTAGGAGTAGGAGTAGTAGTAGGGGTAGTTAGTGTAGTAGTAGTCGTAGTAGTAGTAGTCTGGTAGTATAGTAGTAGTAGTAGTAGTAGTAGTAGTATAGTAGAAAAAAAAATAGAGTTGTTTTTAGTAGTAGTAGAGTAGTAGTCGGTAGTAGTAGTAGTAGTAGTAGTAGTAGTCGTAGTAGTAGTAGTGAGTAGTAGTAGTTATTAGTAGTAGGTAGTAGTATACGATAGAGTAGTAGTAGTAGTAGTAGTAGTAGTGTAGTAGTAAGTAGTAGTCGTAGTAGTAGTACGAGTATTGTAGTAGTAGTAGCAGTAGTAGTAGTCGTAGAGTAGTAGTAGTAGTAGTTAGTAGTAGTAGTAGTAGTTGTTGTTGTTGTTGAATATTATTACTTCTAAAGAATAATTATTGTTGGGCCCCCTGGTGCACGCCCCCCTCGCCGCGCCTAGGCCGCAGCCACATTTTCATCATTTTCGCGAGGAAGTCTCAGGCAAAACGGGGGAGTCCGGATCCGGTTGTTTTGTTGACGCCTGCTTTCCCTGTCAAAAAACAATATAACATGACATGTCTTGTTCTAACATAACCAAACTTCAAGAATCCTTTGCACAAAATGACACGAAGTGCACACTCGCGCGCGCAAGATGAAATCCTTCCAAAACCTTAGTTTTCGTAGCGATTTTAACATAACACCATGAAAAACCCAATGGTTTTTTCAAAAAAAAAGTTTCAAAAAATCATCCCGCGCGCTCTTGCGGATTTCTTAGGAAACCCAATACTGTTTCAACATTTCTGTCAAACGGGCTCTTGCGAGCAACTTTTTCACGTGCTTCGAACTTCTGCAACAACGGTTGCGCGCATGCCAGGGCCATCATCCCTGTCAAATAATACCATATGGGACACATTCGTTTTTTCTTCGCGCGCGCACGCCGAAATCTTCAAACACCATTGGGTTTCTCAAGAATTTCAGCACCGCGTATCATAAAATCGCACGAATCGCACCGTAGGTCCTCGAAAAACACGTGCACGGATTTTCCAAATTTCTACCCGCGCGCGCTGTCCGAATCCTTAAAAACAAAAGGTTTTTCAACATTTATGTTACATGAGCTCGCGCGAGCTACTTTCGCAAGCTCTTTCAACGGCGTTCGCGCGCCTGCCAGGGGCCACAATCCCTTGCAAAAAATATCATGCGGGACACATGCGCGCGTGTCGCGTCGTCGTCGTCGTCGTCGTCGTCGGCATGTTACCACAACAAGTCCGTGTGTCACCACGTCATCGAACAAAATCACTGATCACTGTGACATCCGTAGCCATCTCGGATCAAGGTATCGCCTGTGTTCTTGGATGGGTCATGGCTTTGTCGGCGAAAGCCCTTGACGAGCAGTATGGCCCAGAGCTGTCGCGGCCTCCTTGGCCGACTGCGGCAGTTTACCGTGGTTTCCTATTCTAGCGTCAGGAACACGTTACCACCAAAAACCAGTACAGGTGTCCAGTGTTGGAACAAGGGGAAAAGTCGTATACAAAGCTAGCGTCCAGAAAATGTTACCACAACAAGTCACTGTACCCATGCGCCAGTGTAGTAGCCACGGTCGTCCGCAGGCCACGAAGTGAAGTGTCCGAACGTCATGGGGCGGGAAGCTGGGTGTGGGTGGTGGCGAAGAGTCGTTTGGAAATGTGGTAGAGCTTGAACCGGCCCCCCCACAAAGTGGGGGTATTGGCGGGCGTCGTATGAAAACCCTGGCACTGGTGAGAACGGAGTGTCCCCACGTGCTAGTAATTGTTGTTGTTGTTGTTGTTGTTGTTGTTGTTGTTGTAGTGGGGCTCACAGTGGTGACCCCCCTCGCGCCGCGGGCCCTTGTGCTTAGGCCTTCGCTCCTCGCACGGTCAACTGTGCGCCTAGCCATTCTGGCTTGCCAATTTGGCTTGCCATCCTGGCCTCTTCTCGCGCCCACTTGAGCCTCGTTGGCCTCGGTGGCGGCGCTCGGGGTCGCCCCGTGTGCTGCGTGTCGCCGCTTGTGCGCCTAGTAGCGTTTTGGCGCCATTTCCTGGCCTCTCCCGGCGCCTACTTGCGCTCGTTGGCCTCGATGGCGGTACTGGGGTCGCCCCGTGTGCTGCTGTGCCGCCGCTGTCGCTTTACTCTGGGCCGTGGGGGCCAGCTGCCCTCGGATAAGCGCCCGCCGCTGCGTGCACGTCAGACCCGCCATTTCACCCAGAAGAGGTGCTCGCTACACATGGGAAATGAGGCAGCCACAAGGACGCTCTTCCCTAAGGTGGTGGAGCGTGGTGATCGGTGCACGAAGAGACGGTAGTCGTTGTTAGTAGTAGTAGTAGTCGTAGTAGTAATAGTAGTAGTAGTAGTAGTCGTAGTAGTAGTAGTAGTAGTAGTAGAGTTAGTAGAAGGTCACTACGAAGGACAGTGGTGTTAGTGGTAGTAGTTAGCGTTAGTCGTCGTCGTCGTCGTAGTAGTCGCCGTCGTCGTAGTCGAGTAGTAGTTAGTAGTAGTTAGTAGTAGTAGTAGTAGTAGTAGTAGTAGTAGTAGTAGTAGTAGTAGTAGTAGTAGTAGTAGTAGTAGTAGTAGTAGTAGTAGTAGT
>CAUYUJ010014604.1:842283-857283 GCA_963575745.1 Prorocentrum cordatum
CCTGGGCTGCCTACACGCCCCCGCAGGGGCCTTCCCAGAGCTGCCCGCCGGCACCTCCCAGGTGCTTTCCTGGGCGGCCCGCAGGCACTGCACAAGTGCCTTCCCCAGGCGCCCGCAGGCACCTCCCAAGTGCGTTTCCTGGGCTGCCCGCAGGCACCTCCCAGGTGCTTTCCTGGTGCGCCCGCAGGCACTGCACAAGTGCCTTCCCCCGGCGCCCGCAGGCACCTCCCACGTGCCTTGCCTAGGCTGCCCGCAGGCACCTCCCAGGTGCTTTCCTGGGCTGCCCGCAAGCACATCCGAAGTGCCTTCCCTGGCTTCCCCACAAGCACCTCACAGCGCTGCTCTCAGGCGCCCGCAGGCACCTCCCAAGTGCCTTTCCTGGGCTGCCCGCAGGCACCTCCCAAGTGCACTTCCTGTGCGCCGGGGCCGCCCGCAGGCACTGCACAAGTGCCTTCCCCAGGCGCCCGCAGGCACACTCACCTTGCTTTCCTGGGGCGCCGCCAGCACCTCCCAGGTGCTTTCCGGGCGGACCGCAGGCACGTCGGAAGTGCTTTCGCTGTGCTGCTTGCAAAGCACGATGCGATCGCGCTCCCAGCGCCCGCAGGCACCTCCTCGGTGCTTTCCTGGGTGCTCGCAGGCACATCCCAATACCTTACCAGGAGCGCTTGGGCCGCCCACGCAGTCAACCTCACAAGTGCCTTTCCCAGAGCTGCCCGCAAGGGCACCTCCAATTCCTTTTCCCTGGGACCCGCCCGCAGGCACTGCACCAGTGCCTTCCCCAGGCGCCCGCAAGCACCTCCAACGTGCCTTTCCTGGGCTGCCGCAGGCACCTCCCAAGTGCCTTTCCTGGGCTGCCCGCAGGCACATCGGAAGTGCCTTTCCTGGGCTGCCTACACGCCCTCGCAAGTGCCTTCCCAGAGCTGCCCGCAAGCACCTCCCAGGTGCTTTCCTGGGCGGCCCGCAGGCACTGCACAAGTGCCTTCCCCAGGCGCCCGCAGGCACCTCCCAAGTGCCTGTCCTAAGCTGCCCGCAAGCACTTCCCAGGTGCTTTCCTGGGCCGCCCGCAGGCACTGCACAAGTGCCTTCCCCAAGCGCCCGCGGGCACCTCCCAAGTGCCTTGCCTAGGCTGTCCGCAGGCAACTCCCAGGTGCTTTCCTGGGCTGCCCGCAAGCACATCCGAAGTGACTCTGAAAGTGCCTTCGGGGCGGCTCAGGGGTGACCAAAAAATTGCAGAGTTTGAGTTCCAGGGCGTTTTCTGTTGCGGCGTTGGGCGCCCTGGCGCGGACGGCCGAACGACCCCTGCAGCGGGACACCCTGCCCACACGGTCGGCGCCGCCAAAACTGCGCGTTCTACCGCGCAAAGTGCGCACCGAAAGGC
Source organism: Prorocentrum cordatum (assembly GCA_963575745.1). Lineage (NCBI taxonomy): Eukaryota > Dinophyceae > Prorocentrales > Prorocentraceae > Prorocentrum > Prorocentrum cordatum. The sequence goes on from CAUYUJ010014604.1 coordinate 843,662, forward strand.
TGCGCGCACGGCCGCGCGCAGCTCAGAGGTGACTAAAAAATTGCAGAGTTTGCGTTCCAGGGCCTGTTCTTTTGCGGCGTTGGGCGCCCTGGCGCTGACGGGCGAACGACCCCTGCAGCGGGACGCCCTGCCCACACGGTCGGCGCCGCCAACACTGCGCGTTCAACCGCGCAAAGTGCGCACCGCAAGGCGGCGCGCACGGCCGCGCGCAGCTCAGAGGTGACCAAAAAATGGCAGAGTTTGCGTTACAGGGCCTGTTCGTTTGCGGCGTTGGGCGCCCTGGCGCGGACGGCCGAACGACCCCTGCAGCGGGACGCCCTGCCCACACGGTCGGCGCCGCCAACACTGCGCGTTCAACCGCGCAAAATACGCACCCAAAGGCGCTGCGCACGGTCGCGCGCGCCGCAGGGACTCTGAAAGTGCCTTCGGGGCGGCTCAGGGGTGACCAAAAAATTGCAGAGTTTGCGTTCCCATGCATTTTCTGTTGCGGCGTTGGGCGCCCTGGCGCGGACGGCCGAACGACCCCTGCAGCGGGACACCCTGCCCACACGGTCGGCGCCGCCAACACTGCGCGTTTAACCGCGCAAAGTGCGCACCGAAAGGAAGCGCGCACGGCCGCGCGCAGCTCAGCGGTGACAAAAAATAGCAGAGTTTGCGTTCCAGGGCCTGTTCTTTTGCTGCGTTGGGCGCCCTGGCGCGGGCGGCCGAACGACCCCTGCAGCGGGACACACTGCAGACACGGTCGGCGCCGCCAACACTGCGCGTTCAAACGCGCAAAATACGCACCGAAAGGCGCCGCGCACGTGTCGCGCGCAGTACGCAGGAAACACTGAAAGTGCCTTCGCGGGGCGGCTCTGGGGAGTGACCAAAAAAATTGCAGAGTTTGCGTTCCAGGGCATTTTCTGTTGCGGCGTTGGGCGCCCTGGCGCGGACCGCGAACGGGTGCCGCGGTCGGCGACAACCCTGCCCACACGGTCGCGCCGACCAAAAAAACTGCGCGTTCCCACCGCGCAAAGTGCGCACGAAAGGCGGCGCGCACGCCCGCGCGCAGCTCAGGAGGTGATTCAAAAAATTGCAGAGTTGGCGTTCCAGGGCCCTGTTGCTTTTGCGGCGTTGGGAGCCATGGCGTCGGACGGCCGAACGACTCCTGCAGCGGGACACCCGGCCCACACGGTCGGCGCCGCCAAACTGCGCGGTTAACCAACGCAAAATACGCACGAAAGGCGCCGCGCACGGTCGCGCGCGCCGCCAGGGGACTCTGAAAGTGCCTCGGGGCGGCTCAGGGTGACCAAAAAATGGCAGAGTTTGCGTTCCAGCGCGTGTTCTTTTGCGGCGTTGGGCGCCCTGGCGCGGACGGCCGAACGACCCCTGCAGTGGGACGCCCTGCCCACACGGTCGGCGCCGCAAAAACCGCGCGTTTCACGCGGGCGCCGCGCAAAGGCGCACCGAAAGGCGGGCCCGAGCACGGCCGCGCGCAGCTCAGGTGGACCCAGAAAATTGCAGAGTGTTTGCGTTCCAGGCAATTTTCTTTTGCGGCGTTGGGGCCCTGCGCGAACGGCCGAACGACCCCTGCAGCGGGACACCCTGCCCACACGGTCGGCGCCGTCAAAACCGCGCGTGGAGGCCCGCAAAGTACGCACCGAAAGGCGCCGCGCACGGTCGCGCGCGCCGCAGGGACTCTGAAAGTGCCTTCGGGGCGGCTCAGGGGTGACCCAAAAAATGGCAGAGTTTGCGTTCCAGCGCATTTCCTTTTGCGGCGTTGGGCGCCCTGGCGCGGACGGCCGAACGACCCCTGCAGCGGGACACCCTGCCCGCGCGGTCGGCGCCGCCAAAACTGCGCGTTCAACGCGGGCGCCGCGCAAAGGCGCGCTCGCGCCGGAACAAGGGCGGGCGGTATAGGGGTTGAAGGGATCCAAAACCAGTGTGCGCCACCTGTTGCCCGCGACGGGTAATGGCGGGCCCCCGTCTGGCCCTGGCCATGCGCCTGATGGTGGCGTTTTCCCGCCTGGTGAACATGATTTGCCGCCCGTGCCACCTGTTCCAGCGGGCCCGTTGCCTGCGCCGCCGCCCGCTATTGCCGCGGTGCGGCGTCTGCGTGGGGGGGGGGGGGGGGGGCGTCGCGCCTGCGGCGTTCGGTCCAGCGCCAGCGGACCCAGTGGCCGAACCCCCCCACCCTGACCCCGCTGCCCCTGCTGGTGTCCTGCCACAGGGAAAGGCATATGATCACATGATGTTTATGTCATGCCAGATGGTACTGGGAGGGTTGCATGCTATGTTGATGCCTTGGATAACTCGTTTCCGCCACTCGTTCCACTGGATGTAGTTATGTTGTGTTTGTTCGTTCGTATGTTAGTATGCGTCATGCATCGCATCATGTGGGTTCTTGGTGTCTTCATCCAATATGTATGCACTTGTTGCCCTAGGGTTTATTTCTGACAGGTTTTTGGTTCCTTCGGGGACAGGGCTTGGTCGCATGAGCGACGTCCTTAGTTTCGCATCGTCCGTTTTCGCGCGGGTTTGCCGACGCGTTGGGGGTTCGGGCGCCCTGGTGCCATCCGCGTTGATTTGTGCCTGCGTTGGGGGCCCTCCATGCCGAAACGAAGCCTGTTGCCTCCCTCGGCGGAAGCCTGCAGACAAATGGAGTCTCTTTGAAGCAACTTGCAACCGCCGCCCAGGGTGCCGAGAGACTCGGAGGAAGGCACCCTCTCCGAAGCGTCATCAGATATTGTCGCGCCCTGGGCAAGGGCGGCCAGCGGCATATTCGCGTTAGTGGTTGTCTGCCGCGTCTCATGGGGGTTGGGGTAAGCCGCCCAAAGGCAGACATTTAGACCGCCCCCCAGGCCGTGGCACTAGGTGCGGCGCAAGAGAGGCTCTCAGAACAACTGAGAGCGGCCGTGTGCCTTCAAGCAAAGAAAGGGATGAGGCGCCAGTTGGGATATCTGAGCCAGAGGGCCAGATTTGATGCCCCGGGTTTTTCCCCTTACCTAGGCCCTGCCTAGAAGGGTTCTTATTCGGTATGCTTAAAGGGCCGGGCAGTGCAGCTCGCCCCGGGCGGTTCCCCAGTATCCGCCCCGCGGTTCCCCCAGTTGCGCCCCTTTAACTTAGCGTTGCTTATGTCATCTTAGCTTCGCTTAATTCATCTTATCTTAGCTTAGATTAGCTTACCTTCATCTTAGCTTCGCTGAGCTTTAGCATAGCAGAGCACATCATAGCATATCATAGCGTAGCATATCATAGCGCAGCACATCATGCCATAACATAGCCCAGCATAGCATAGCATAGCGCAGCATAGCATAGCATAGGATCGCATAGCATAGCATAGCATAGCGCAGTACAACACAGCATAGCACAGCGCAGCATAGCATCGCACTGCATAGCAGAGCATAGCATAGCATAGCAGCAAAGCAAAGGCAAAGCAACAGCAGCGACAGCAAAGCAAAGCACAAGCAACGCAAAGCAAAGCAAAGCAAAAGCAACAGCAAAACCAAACCAAGGGAAGGCAAAGCAAAATCAATGTGCGACAGATGCCGAGCTAGCCTCGATGGCCGGACCGGAGCCCCCGCAAGCAGTGCCTTCCGTAACCATGTCGGCTCAAGTCCGGAGGCCCTGCCACACAGCCGCCCACGCTCATGTCCCGAGGTTCGCTCATGTCCCGAGGTGAGGCGCCGCATTAGCATAGCATAGCATAGCATAACATAGCCAAGCACAGCATAGCATAGCATAGCATAGCGCAGCATAACATAGCATAGCATAGCATAACATAGCATAGCACAGCATAGCGCAGCTTAGCTTAACATAGCACATCATAGCATTACATAGCTTAGCATAACACAGCGCAGCATGACGTAGCATACCTTAGGATATCATAGCACATCATAGCATGGCATATCATAGCATAGCATAGCGCATCATCACATAGCATAGTATAGCACAGCGCAGCATAACATGGCATAGCATAGCATAGCGTAGCATAGCAACTAATGCTGCTTTCCTAGGGGCTCCAACTTCTAGGTAGGGTCGCACTGCGGTAGTATTATGCGCGGTGGAGGTCGCGAAACTTCGCCGATGTGGCAGCGCCTGCGAGGGCCAGTCGCCGCGGGGCGAGCGCGCCGCCCCCCTCTCGAGGAGGATGGGTGGGGGAGAAGAGGAGGCGGGGGGAAGGCCGTGGGTACGAGGGAGGAGGAGGGGGCTCTGGTGGAGAAGGGGAAGGAGGAGAAGGAGGGGGGGGGGGGCGGGAGGGGAGGTCGGGCTAAAATTGGGTTCGGTTAGGGGTTTACGGGGTTTACGGGGTTCACGGGGCCGCGCATCGGGGGGCGGGGCCCAGGGTTTGATGGGGAACGCAACGAATGGGGACATTGGGGTGGGGGTTCAATGTGATTTTTCGGGAAGGCCGTCGGTGGCGTGGTTCGCGCCCCTCCAAGCTCGCCCCGACGCTGTTGGGGAAGGCGCAGTACCTTTTCGGTTTCAGTACTTTCGGTTTGAGAGATATTTACCTAACAGCTTTTGCTGATAGGTTTCTAGTGGGGTCAAAAGACAGCAGCAGATGACTCCACAGGGGGGTCGGGGCGGCATCCGGGGAGCTGTGTCCGAACTCGTGTCCGAATGCGCTTTTCGCAAACAGTCACACACTTCGTGCTCTTCGACCTCCCAGAACTCCATTCCCGGGCCACATTCTGAATGCCCGGAGCCAACTGTAGGCCACTTCGTGCTCTTCGACTTCCCAGAACTCCATTCCCGGGCCACATTTTGAATGCCCGGAGCCAACTGTAGGCCACTTCGTGCTCTTCGAGTTCCCAGAACTCCATTCCTGGGCATGATTTTGAATGCCCGGAGCCAACTGTAGGCCACTTCGTGTTCTTCGAGTTCCCAGAATTTCATTCCCGGGCCATATTTTGAATGCTCCTGATGGGCCATGAGGCTTGCTTATGCTGAGGCTGAGGCTGAGGCTGAGGCTGCCTGAGGCTGAGGCTGAGGAGGCTGAGGCTGAGGCTGAGGCTGAGGCTGAGGCTGAGGCAGGCTGAGGCTGAGGCCGAGGCTGAAGGCAGACTGAGGCTGAGGCTGAGGCTGAGGCTGAGGCAGGCTGAGGCTGAGGCTGAGGCAGGCTGATGCTGAGGCAGGCTGAGGCTGAGGCTGAGGCTGATGCAGGCTGAGGCTGAGGCAGGCTGAGGCTGAGGCCGAGGCTGAAGGCAGACTGAGGCTGAGGCTGAAGCAGGCTGAGGCTGAGGCTGAGGCAGGCTGAGGCTGAGGCAGGCTGAGGCTGAGGCAGGCTGAGGCTGAGGCTGTGACTGCGACTGCCGTTGCCACTGCGACTGTCATCGCGAATGCGACTACGACTGCGAGAACAGCAGAATTCTACAACTGCATTCTCCTATGAATCTTAAGGGGAATGCTTCCAGATATGCTCCTACACATCGCTGTTAGGTTGCTTTGCCGGGATAATCGTTTGATTTTTTTGGTAGTCGACTGCTCATGTAGTTGTTGAATTTACCCCCGCGTTTCGCAGTGCCATGTCGCATTCCATGGTTGGTTTGATGAAATGTTGTTGCACATTTTCTGGGTTGGTGTCGTGTGCAGGTTTCGTGGTGCGCGGCCCTCGCGCGCTCGCGTTCGCGCGGGGGCAGTTCGTGCGCGTGTCGATGCGGCGCCCCCGTTGCGTTGCGCGCGACGCGCGAGAAACGCTTCGCGCGACGCGCGAGGCCCATGACCCGAAATTCGCGCCCCATACCGTCGTGCGCGGGTTCGCGTAGTGCACGGGGCAGTTCGCGGGCTACACCAGCCGTGGGGAGGGGTGTCTGCGTTTTCAAGGAGTTGTTGCCGATTTGCATTCTTCACCGACGCATGCGCGGCGCTGCGGGTGGGGGGGGAGCTGCGCGAGATGCTGCCTGGCAGGCGGCTCTTGAGAAAATATGCCATGTTTGGTGTCGTGAGGTCCACGTGGGAAATGAGGACTTCGACGTTGGCGCGCGCGCAATTCATCGCCTGGGTGGAGTCGTCGCAGACGGGGCCGCGGACGACGTCGGCCCCGCGCTGGCAGTGGACAGGGCCGCCGTCGTGGCCTAGCAAGCCGCGCGACGCCGGTTGCGAGAGTTTCGACGGCTTCGGGGCGCGGCGAGCTGGTGCCGGGAGAAGATGGGGCGCGCGCGCGCGTGAAACTCACCGCCGTCATGCGCGTCCCCTTACACCGGTCCCTCCTGACGGAGAATTCACTTGGCGCGGGCTGTCGATCGTAGAAGGCGCGCTTCAATTGACTTTGTTCGTCGGTGAATGCTCGGCGCACTTTGCGCGCTGCATCCTAGGCGCGCTGGACAGATGGCGTCGCGCGTGGCGCGGGTCCGCGCGGGCGCCGCGAGCCGCGGGGCGACGTCGTGCGGCCCGGATGGTTTCTGGGCGCAGGTGCTGCGATGCCGTCGCCGGCGATGCATTGCGAGTCTGGGGGGCCAGGCGCCCGACGCTGTTGCCATCTCTTGCTGCGCCCCAGATGCCGCGAGGAACGCTCGTGCCCGTTGAGGCGCGTCGATTTGGGGGGATATATCGTTGGTCTTCTTTGCGCCGAGGGTTCTCGCCAGCTCTGTTCTACGCCTTTCGCCCCATGCTCTCTCGCCTGTCCTCCTTGCTCTCGGCGGCCTCTGCTAATGCCGAGTGGCAGTTTCAGAGCGCGCAGGGCGCCTGCAGGGCGTGGGCGCCTTCGGGCGGCGCGTCTGCGCGTGGGGGGGCTCGGCCGCGGCGGCGGCCGCGGGCGCGGCGCGGCGATGCCCCAGTCCGGCAGTCGCGGAGGGCGCGGCCGCTAAGCGAAATAGGAGAGGCATTCGGGGGGGGGGCTGCGAGCGCCATGTGCTGCGACGCGTGCAACAAGACTGATCGGGGCCCTTGGGCATGTGCAGTGCGTGCTCGCCCGTCTCGCGGCCTCTGCTGCGCGTCGGCCCCGCTGGCCTCGACTGGCTTCGAAAACTTGCGAGGGTCCGATCTCCGAGGCCCCCCCTTCCGCGCTCAGAGGCTGCGGGTGGCAGCCCCCCCCCGAAGCCCGGCGCCGAGAGGCCCTGGCGGGCCCCGAGGTGGTTTCCAGCGTAGCTGGTGTTCCCGCGATTCCCCAAGGACCCCCCCCCTAGCGTCCAGCGTTTTTTTCCTTCCACTCCCTGAGGGCGGGATCGGGATGGTGGAGGGCTTCGCTGGCGCTGAGCACATGTGGGTGATCGTCGTTGACGGGGGCGCGGGGTGCGATCAGTGCGTTGGATTCGTCTTCGATGAGCTGCCCGGGGTGATTGATGTTCAAGGCAGCGGTGGGGACCGTGAGCGGCGGCCAGATGGGCGTCCTGTTCAAGAACGGCGCGGCGCCGAGTGCAGCGGCGCGGCAGCCGGCGCCTGGCTCGAATAACCTGGGCATTTTGGAGTCTATGTCCGTCGGGCACGAGCAGTGCGCGAAGGTGCGTGCGCTGACCGCCTGCGACGTTATCGAGGAGATCGGCAAGTCACCCGGGACGTTACAGTTCAAGGGTATACAGGTTGTTCAGAGGCCGACTTGCGTGACTGTTTACCTTTTCGTGCCGACCCCAGACAGGGTGCCCGGGTGCCCGACGTTGAAGATATACCATCGGAACAGCATTGGTTCTCAGCTCAACCATTGAGCAGTTGTTTGATGGGCAGGCTGAGTTATTGCTAGGGTCGACTGGCAGCAATGACAGCTCGATGTGCGTATGTGATGAGTGCGGCACGTTCATTCCCAACTTCGGCTTCCAGTCCAGCGCCCCGACCGTCCCTGCAGCGAGAGACCGCCGCGACTCTTTGAACGGGAGTTCGAAGAGGCGCCGCGGCAGGGCCAGTTCTGGCTTGGTCGATGGCCCTGGCGACGACGACGCCGACGAGGGCGAGTCCGATCCTCCTGGCGGCGGAGCTGAGCTTGGGCATGAAGCTTCGAGCGACGCCGTCCTGCTGATCAGTCGCGACGACGACCCCGAGCGCGCTCTCTCGGTGTTGAAGCCTGACATGGCGGCGCTGTGCGACAAGGGCGGCAGGGTTCCGCTCGAGCGGCCGCCCTCTGCGTCTCCGACGCCGCGCGTCGGCCGGCGAGCCTCGGAGACCCCGAACTATGACTTGGTCAACCCGCGCGCTTGTGGCGCGGTAGACTACCGGGTATTCGAGTTGAGGTTCGATCGGGTCTTCAACGGCTTCAAGACTGGGCGGGCTGAAAACCGGGCGAAGATTTCGCGTGGCGAGCCCTCGGGCAACGAGCGCAACGACCTGGGGGCTCAGGTGGGGTTGCGCAGCCGGGCGACGAAGTTCAGACACTCCACGTGCAAGTCGGAGACGGACGAATACCTCGGGAAAAACTGGGCTGATTCGAGGAAGGCTGACGCTACCCTCGCGAACGTCGCGCCGAGGGGCCTCGCCAGGAGACGCTCGGGCCTAAGAAATGGGCGCGACAAGGGGGGGGCTCTGCTTGGGGAAGTTATTCGTTGCGACCGCGCCGCGGGCGAGCCTCGGGGGCGCGGGCGACGCCGGCGTTGACCCCTGCGACGTGACGATGACCAAGGTGTGCGAGAACGATTGCGAGGTGGCCGGCTCGTTCATGGACTGGGCGTTCAACTGCGCCCTCAGCGAATGGCTTGGTGCAGGGGGCACTGCTGTGGAGGATGTGGGGCTCTTCGCCGGACAGGGCCCGGCGTGCTGGGGCGCCCGCTCAGAGGGCGCCGCCATGGCAGAGGCGGCTGCGGAATGCTTCTTCCGAGCGACTGCCGTGGCTAAAACGCTGCAGGCGCTACTTTCGAATTCGCCGAAGCAGGGCGCCGCGCTGGGCGTCTACGACCGCGTTGTTTTTTCTTAGAGCGAGGCGGCGCGCGCCACTGGCAACCGGAGCGTCATCGGGGTCGCGGGCCAGGCAACGTTGACGAGCTGCGGCGACTTTTGGCAGAAGAAGATGCACTGGGCCGCCGCGCGCGCCGAGGCCATCTAGGAGCGCGGGGGGAGTTGCATGCCGCCGCGCGAAGCTGCTCGAGATCGCAGCGGCCGCGCCGCCTATAGAGGGCGAACGGTCAGTTCGCGCTGGAGGTTGCGAAGGAGATCCCCTGCTGAGGCGCGGGGATCCGCGAGGGCGCGGCCGACGAGGTCGAGCGCGCGTTGCTCGAGATGACGGCGAAGGCCTGCGCCGTGTTGACGAATGCTGGAGGGGGGGCGTCCGCGGCGGCGCCCGGCCAGGAGGTGCAGGGGGAGCCAGCTGCTATTCCTCGCGTGTTCATTTTTTTTTGTTCTTATATATATATATATATATATATTCCCCGCCGATGAGAATGTCGAGAGGGCTGCGCATCAAGTCCGCGACAAACTCTTGGACCTGGACTGGGCGCCCAAGCACGACGTCGCCATATTGGTGCTTAGGGAGTGGGCTCCCGTGGTTGAGCTGTTTCGTCGTCATCGTAATGCCTTTCGCGATTGCCGTGCCGAAGAGCTGCCTGATGATGTCCGCGAGCCGCGCTGCAGGTTGTTCAAGCTCGTCGTCAATGGCGCTATCGAGGACTCTAGGTTCGGCTTCATGCGGCAGCCTGACGGGGCCTACTGCGATGCCGCGGAAACGCACGCACCTCGCGTGCCGAGCGCCCTCGCCGAGACTTGCGACAGGGTGTCGTGCGTGACGGCCGCGCGTCGGGGGGCCGCGGTCGCGCCCAAGTCCTTGTCGGGCGCCATTGGTCCTCCAGCGGGGGCCGCGCCGATCGATTGGGGCGCTTGGCGAAGGAGCTCATCGGGGCCGTGCAGGAGCAGGAGCAGCACGTGAAGCCCGCGTTGCTCGATGGGATCGAGCCCATTGCTAGTGCGTCGATCAAGCGAGGAGATTGAGCACGCCGAGGAGTTGACCTCGCGCGTCGGGGCGCCCATCGCTGGGGGGGTCGCAGATGCCCTCGTCGGCAAGGTGAGGGCTTGCAGCGAGGCCGCGTCTGGGGCGCCCGGGCGCGCGGAGTTCGAGGGGAAGTCTCCAGGCGCCGCCAGCTTGGATGAGGTGCTGAATCGTTGCAGCTGCAAGGGCTTGCGCGAAGCCAACTTAGCCGCGTGGTGGGGCGATTGCGAGGCGTTCGATTCAATCGAGGATGAGTTGGCAGCCGACGCGGGCGAGTTCGGAGTGACGCTCGATCCAGCCCACGTCGCCGAGGTAGAGAAGTTCGCGCAGACGGTCCGCGGGCTCCTGCTCAGCACCGGGCTCTGCGACTGCTTCCTGGACGACTTCGTCGACAACAAGGTTCAGCTCCGCGGTGAGATGACGGGCGCGCAGGGCAAGCTGCGCAAAGCAACGGTGTGCCCGAACGGCCTCCCGCCACCGCTGGCGGCCCGCAGCCGGCTGCCCGACTGCCTGGCTGGCCGCGTTAGCAGCCCTTTTCCATTCGCGGGCTCGTGGGCGCACTGCTCGCGAGCGAAGCAAGGTTGCCAAGACCTTCCGCTTGTTCGTGAGAGCGGAGGCTGGTTGCGGGCTGGGAAAGCACATGTCGCAGTGAGTACCTCGTCCCCCATCCGATTGCAGACCGTTCGGCATAGCCACATGCGCTATGCCGCGCAATGCAATGCCATCCTTTGCGTCATGCCATGCGACGCCCTGTCATGCTATGCGAGATGCCGTGCTATGCGATTTGACATGTTACGCGCCATGTTTGCCCATCTACTCCTACGCTGCCCGAGGTTACCCTGGTTTGGTGTATGCTATTCAACTCTGGTATGTTATGCTCTGTTCTCGCCTATTGAAGTTACGCCCTGGTGCCTACTCTGCTTAATTGATTGTGATGGCATGGTGCGGCGTGGCGTTGCGAACAGCATGGCGTGGCATGGCATGGGGTATCGTATGGAAACATATCTCATAGTATGACATCGAGCCGCATCGGGTAAAACTAGAGTCGCATATCATGGCAACGAATCGCATGGCATAGAGTCGCTGATCACGCCCAGCCCAGTTAAGGTCAGTCGTTTAGCTCATCTTTCATCCACCCCGTCTTCCGCATACTCACGCCTCTCCTTGTCCCTCTGCTCGTTCTACTCGGCCTTGTTCTACACTATTGTGCCCCCCCCCGCACGGTCCCTCTTCCTCTTTATTTTCTTCTCCCCTCCCCTCCCCCCTTTTCCCAATCATGCACCTCTCAAGTGCCGTGTCAGATGCGCAAACCCTTGCGCATTTCCCAAATACGTCAACCCTAGCGCGCGTGTCCACCAGATACACCAACCCTGGCGTATTCACAGATATGCCAACCCTGGCGCATCCCCCAGATATGGGCATAAACGATAACCCCACGGCCGCCACGGGCCACCCGAAAGTCAGCTATGGGACCGGGGAAGTGCCGGCAGGCGCCAGTAGTGAACCCAAGAGGAGCATGCGTCCTGGCCGCTATGGGCACGCACCGACATCACAGGGCCACATAAGGCCACACGACAGGGCCGCTCGCGGGCCACAGAAGAAAACGAAACCGCGACCGCGGACAAAAAACGAAACCGCGGTCGGACGCGTCCGCTCCCCTTGCCCTGCCCAGCCCAACTTCCCATTCTACTCCAACTCTTCCCTCTATGTTCCGATGAAGTGGGGAGCGCCACATCCATAGGGGTAGGGGCCGTTCGTCGGGGAAACGGTGGTAGGGGGGGGGCAGGGGGTCGATCGCGCGCGCCCCCGCCGCCCCCCCCCGCCGCCTTCTCGACGAGTGCCATGCTGTCCGCGTACCGCTGTCGCGCGAGGATCGGAGGAGGAGGGGGGGGAAGAGGAGGTAAAGAGGGATATGTATAATGATGTGGAGTGGGGGAGGACAATGATGGGGAGGAGAAGAAGGGGAAGCGAAAAACAAGGATGAGGATGGTGACTTGGAACAGGAAGGCAATGAGGAGAGTGGGGGGGACGGTGGACGATTATAATGAGTGAGGTGCTTAGGCAAAGGGTGGTGCTTGCTACCGTCCTTTGCTGTGCACCCACCCCTTTCAGCTCCCGAAATACCGCCCAAATTATATTGGGGCGGATCCGCTTCACTGTAATTGCCCGAGTTCGCCGAACGTGTTACAAAACTACAACCTGGCATATTTCTGATGTCGCACTCCAAATGCTCCAACATATATGGGAACATACAAACGCGATTCAATAACTCCCATACGAATGGCTTCCGTTCGTATGGGATTTAGCGAATCCCGTTTGCATTTTTTCTTTATTGAATCGCTTCGCTCATTCCGCCGGCCCATACGGTCTCATGTCTGCCGTTTGCCCGAGGGCCTGGTGTCAATGCGGCGCTTTGGGGGTTCTTGGGGCCGCTTGGGGGACTCCTGGGGCGCTCGGGGGGGCATTTGGGGGGCCTCCTGGGGCCGCTTGGGGGACTCTTGGGGGCCTCCTGAGGGCCTCGTGGGGGCCTCTTGGGGCCTCTTAGGGGCCTCTTGGGGCCTCGTAGGGGCTTCTTAGGGCCGAGGGCGCGAAATTTTGTTTCGTGTTCCCTCTCTGGGGCCCCTTTGGGGGTGTTCTTGGGGCCCTCTTGGACCGTCTTGGAGGCTTCTTGGGCCGTCTTCGAGCCCTCTTGGGCCATCTTGGGGCCCTCTTGGGGGCCTCTTGGGCCCTCTTGGGGCGATCTTGGGGGCCTCTGGGGCCGTCTTGGGGCGTCGGGAACCGAAAAGGTGGAAGCTCCAAAATCTTTCAAAAACCAAAGGAAAAACAATGAATTTTGCCTCCGGGGGCCCTCTTGGGAGTGCTCTGGGAGGCCTCTTGGGGCGTCTGGGGGCTATCTTGGGCGTCTTGGAGCGATCTTGTGGCATGTCGGACCCCTCGTGTACCATCTTGGGGGCCTCTTGGGGGCCTCTTGGCCTTTCTTGGGGCTCTCGGGGACGTCTCGGAGCCCTGTTGGTGCGCTCATGGAGCGCTCCTGGAGCGCTCTGGGGGACTCCTCCCGGGACTCTCTCAGGACCTTGCCGGGGTACTTTTCGTCCGGGGACCCCCAGGGGCCGCCCCGCGCGCGCGAACTAGAGAATTCTTAACCAGTTACCGGAGATCTTAGCACGCCTCTGGCCCGTTGGGCCGGCGAATTTTTAGGGGCATTTGGATTGTGACATCAGAAATATGCCAGATAGTATTTTTGGAGTATTTTCGGCGAATTCAGGCGTTTACAGAGTGAAGCGGATCCGCCGCAATATAAGCCTGGACCCCTGGCCGTTCGGAGGCAGATCGCGCTCCCCAGATCTCCGGCGATTTTTTTTTTTCGATCCAGGCGATTCTCCTGGATTTCGGCCCTTGGGGCTCGTTACCAGGCTTCGGGACCATCAAACATTGGTCCGGGACGAAGGATGACCCCCAGGGATGCGGTCGGGACTTTGGGGCCGCGGATTGAAACAAATCTCATCGGCGGATGCCTGGGCCCGAGCTCTTCCGCTGTGCTCGGCGGTCTTGGGAGCGGCTTGCGGCCCCGGGGGCCGCCAAAGAGCGGTCCCCAGGGCTTCGTGGCGCTTCTGAGTCCGCCTCGTACCTGGACGTGAAGGTATGGCGCCCTCGATCGTTCGACAATGGTGGGATGTTGAACTACAGCGTTTACACAAAAAGAACAAGTCAATGGACCCCATTAAGCAACTCTTCCATGCACCACCCATCAGTGCTCCGAGCGTGACTGGATGTCATGCGGACGGGCTTCTTTCGCTTC
>CAUYUJ010014604.1:859783-924783 GCA_963575745.1 Prorocentrum cordatum
TCGTCGTCGTCGTAGGGGGGGGGGGGGGGGGGGGAGGGGTGAAAGGGGGGGGAGGGGGGGAGGGAGGGGAGGGAGGGAGGGAGGGAGGGAGGGAGCCGGGAGGGGGGGGGGGGAGTCCTTGGCCGGCGGCGAATAAAGGGGGGGGCGGGTCGTGACCCCTCCCGGTTTTCCGGGGGGGGGCCCTCGCTTTCTCTGTCTTTTGGAGGGGTGACCCCCCCCATCGGTTTTCTGCCAGCAGCAGCACAACAATCTCTTTCCATGGTTTATTTTTGCAGGGCCGCGGAGGCTCCAGGGGTTCCCGAACAGTAGGTCGATGAGGACTACTGGTGGAATTGTCGGGTGGGGTCGGCCAGGCAGGGCATTAAAGTGTGGGGCCTCATGGAATACGAGGAGAACTTGGGTGGGCGGGTGGGATCTGGCTGGCGGGGCACCAACGAGCGGGCCGGGCGGGGCGGACCAACGCGCGGGTGGGGGCCAGCGGGCGGGACATTAGAATGGAGCGCGCAATCGAGCATTTTTTCATTACCGCAACAATATGACAGCGCATCATCGCAGCAGTGCTGCGCCGCGTCGCGCGGCAGCGGAACGAATGGCGAGCGCCACGCCGCCCGAGCCAGCGCGCGGCCTTCACCGACAAACTGTTGGACACGGAGGCTGGGAGGGCAAATCGAAGCGGGCCGCGCAACGCTTTGCGGGCAGGCCCCGAGGCGCGCCACATCTACATATATTCCTACTACTAATTTCCCCAACACGCAAGAAAAGCAGGAGGGCGAATGCCCGCGGGTACGGAGGCCTTTACTTGCATCGGCCCGGGGCGTCGTCCCGGGGCATTTGGCATCGGCCTGGGGCGTCGTACGAAGGGTTAGCCACAATTTGGTCCCAATCCCCGCCGCACCGCTGGAAAAAACGCAGCCTCGGTGAAGGTGGTGAGAGTGTTCGAGTTGACGCGAACGGGAGGGATGTCAGGGATCGCCACGTCAAGGGCAGTCGCAACCATCCGTTTTGCCTCCTCCAACGCCGCCTCATCCATGGCGCTGGCGACCTTGTTGCCCGTGCTGAAGCCGGAGCTCTTGCGCGTCTGGGGGTAGTTCATGTTGAAGATCGGCAGCGCGAGCGGGCTCGATGAGCCAGGGGAGATCTGCGTGCGAGCGCCGTTGGAGCACGCCATCAGCTGGGCCGTGAGCGACACGCCGAATGGGAACTCGTGATGGGAAGCGCGCGCTGCATATCGCATGATGACATCGGCGGCAGCGCTGCCGAATATGTCTCGGGTCTGGAAATGGTCATCGACTGCGCCCCAAGACGCGCGCATCTCATACCGAAGCTGAGGCGCATCACCGGTGCAATGCACAGGCGCGCGCTGCCCATCACCCCTGATGTGGAAGGTCGCCAAGCCAGGGGCAGCCGCCGCCGCTGCGCGCATCCGAAGGCATGACAGGCGGAACATCGCGGAATCGCAGCAGCGAGTAAGGAAGTGAAATCTCCGTGGCAATTCTTGCTCCGGGGCGCGAGGCCAGCGAAAGCAAGGGCTGCAGAATTGCTGCGGGAAGACAAGGCACAGTGTCTGGTGAAATCTCCGCTGCGCGCTCCATCATGGTTGGCGCTGCGGTCTCCAATGAGGCCGGTGCCCACGAGACCCACCATTGTGCCAATGCAGCCGGCGCTCGTGAACAACGGCCTGGCGATTCTGAGTACCTCCGGCCCAGCGCCTAACATGAGAACTCAACATAATAACTACTCATAAGCACGCCAGATAGCCCCATTATGCGTAAACGATTAGACTGCCACTAGAACCACGCGCGCTTCGCGCGCTTAGGTTCTAACAGCTGTAGTCTACGAAGTGTTCGGCACCGGAGGACGTGATTGCCCCGCGGATCGTGCCACTCAGGAAGCTTCTCTTGCGGCCCTAAAGACGGACTTGGCGTTGCGTCCCCACGCCCATGCCGGCGCACTTCCCACAGGGATCGCGCCCCACAGGGAGCTCCACCTTCGCTCCCAGAGGCAAGGTTCGCATAGAGGCACGCCATTCACGCGGACCGTGCAGGATAGGGAAGTTTCATAGCGCCGCCCCGCTCACTTCGGCACCCCTCTCAGACAGATCGCGGTCCGCAAGGAGTTCCACGAACGGCCCCAGAGACAGGCTTCGCATCCCGCCCTCCCGCCTACGTCGGCACGCCTCTCACGCGGATCATGGCCCACAGGGATCTCCACCTACGGCCGCAGAGGCAGGGTTCGCACTGCGCCCCCCACCTCGCCGTTGTGGCACGCCCCATCACGCGGATCGCGCGCGCAAGGAGAACAGCCTAAAAGCCCAGAGACAAGGTTCGCACAGCGCCGCCCCGCCCATGTCGGCACACCTGTGACGCGAATCATGCCCCAGGAGGAGGCCCCCCCATGGCGCCAATGGGCAGCTTCGCGCGGCATCCCCCCGCCCATTTCGGAACATGCCTCGGGGGTATCCGAATTATTCGGCATATCCTTCACGCGGATCGCGGCCAACAAGGAGTTCAACGCACCCCTGCACGCGGGCTCCGCAGCAACCATCTTTCCGCATTGCCCCGTGGCGCGCAATGTATGAAGAGAGACCCGCGATCTGCACTCCACATGTCTGCACAGGGATGGGTCCGTCACCAAACCTATTGCTTGCTTATCTATGGCCTTCGGCCATACCGCTACCGTCCCTGAGTTTGGGACAGCTGATTCTCGGATACATGTAATTTGGGGTCTCTGGCATGCTTCTCTGGCGCCTCGTGGAGCGAGTTTTGAAACTTCTCGTGGCCTGTCTTGTGCCCTGCGGGAGCTTCTCGGGGCCTCTTTGGGGGCCCTGGGGGGCCTCTTGGGTGCCTGCTGCGGCCCCGGGGGCGCGTTCGTGGCGGAGGGCTCGAATGTCAATTGGCATTCCCCCTCTTAGACTCCACTTGGGGCCCTCTTGGGCGCTTCTTGGACCGTCTTGGGTCTCATTTGGGCCGTCCTGGGGCCCTCTTGGAGGCCTCTGGGGCCGTCTTGGGTCGATCTGTGGGGCCTCTTGGGCCGTTTAGGACGCCGTGGAGATCCAAAGTGCGGATATGCGAAAAGTGCACGTTTCGACGAGGAGTGGAACAATGTTGGCATCCTGGGGCCATCTCGGGGTGCATGTTGGAGCCTTCTTGGAGCGTCTTCGGGGCCTCTTGAGCTGTCGTCGCAACATTTGGGCGCCTTCGGCCCTGTCAGGTCGCTCCGATCGCTTTTGGTGGCCTCCTGAGCTGTTTTGGGAAGCGGGGGGGCCCAGGAGGCCCCGGAAAGGGTCAAACATCTTGTGGGCCAAAGCGGGGAGGGAAGACGAAATCCGGGAGAGTGTCCCGGCCTGTGCCCCGGGCCCCCCGTACCCCAGCATATTATATATAATATAATATAATATAATATAATATATGTAAATGATGTGTGTATATACATGCATATATATATATATATATATATATATATATATATATGTGTATGTATACATATATATACATATATGATAGCATACATTTTCAGCACATCAATCTGTAGATATATATACATGGGGCGCGCGCATATCGGTGCCCCTGCTTTTTTGCCAACGTCATTATCTGAACGACTCACTAAACATGTAGCGCCCCCTCGCATAGTGCATCTTCTGCGTAGGCGTGTTCGCGGTAATCTAAAATAATATGCGCGTGTCTACGCGCGCGCTCAGTCGGGGCAAGCACGAGCGACTCAGGCGCCCCCCCGCCAGACTGACCTGCCGACGCCTAGTCAAATCACTTGCGCGCGGCCCAAGCCCCCGCCTGCCGCTCGAAGCGCTTCTTCTGCACGTTCACCTTCGCGGGGTCTGCTTCGAAATTGGAGAAGTAGTCCAAAATCCTCGACCGCCTGGTCATGGAATCGAGCTTGAGCGCGTCGGGGACCTTCACGTGCGGGGCATTGTTGCACTCCCAATTGAACGAGGTGTTCCGCAGGTTGACCATTGGAGTCACCATGCCGCAGTTCGGCCCCGCGGGGAATTCTCCGCCCGAAAACGTTTTCTTCAGTAAATCGCCGCCCGCCGCCGTCGTCGTGAGCGCCTCCTGTATAGTGGCGGCCCGACAGAATGCAACATTGATACCCTGCTTGCCACGCTCCTCCTCGTTCTCGAAGCATGTGGGCGGGATGTGCTTGTGGGTATCCGAGATGACGTTGTGGCGGAAGGCAGAAAGCAGGGACTTGGAATTGCCGCCGCCCCCGACATGGCACAAGCAGACGTGCGTGTCCTGCTTCCCCAGGAGGCCGAGGATGTCGTTCGCGCGCGCCTTGCGACGGCCTTCGGGGTCCCCCGCGAACGCAGTCATTCGCGCCATAGAAAACTTCTTTCGGTCGGCGTCGGGCGGCTTGTAGGTCAGGTGGTTGTGCAGGGGGCATTTCGCGTGGATGTAGCAGTCGTTCTTCGCTGCTTGCTGGATGCACTCGATGTTCCCACCACATTGCGTTCCACCCGTGGCAGAGGATATGTTAGCGCGCGCATTGTCAAAGCATACTATGGTGTGTTCCGTGACATGGCGGTCCTGCTGAAAGGGCTCGGCGCACGCCTTCAGGGCGCCAGGCCCTTGGGTTGCATTCGCGAAACGCCGTGGCATGTTGGAGGGTGAATTCGCCGCCGCGGTTGCCCAATGCCTCGCGTTGCGCAGCTCGAAGTCTTCCACGGTGGTGACGTTCGCCCACTCCTGGAAGTTCTTCAAGTCGGGAATGACACTCGCCCAGGTACGTTCCACTTCCGCCTTCGCCGCCTCCACCAGCACGGATCTGGCCGCCGCCATCGCTTGCGCCATGCGGGTGGCGAGGCGCTGATGCATCGCGCCGACGGCCAGCCAGGCCCCGTCCTCGAGCTCGTACGCGGCGCCGGGGTGAGCGCGAAGCTCGCCCCCGCAGAGCAAGCCAACAACGCAGGCGAGGAGGAAGTCGCTCTTTGGGTCCCAGGTCATGCCCAAGTCGACGTACCGAGCGACAATGGGCAATGCATTCTTTTTGACGAGATCCATGCTCGCCCAAGCCTCGCCGAAGCCAGGTGCCAACTTCTTCGCCGGCCGCTTGGTCTCCTCCAAGAGGGTGGCCTTCGGCCCTGTCGCCTCTGCCAGAACCTGGAATGTCAAGTAGCTGGCATTCAGCTCGTCAGGCCAATCGTCTTTCCACATCTCCACGTCGGCGCTGCCAGCCGCCGCAGCCAGGCGCGGGCGCGCGCGGCGCTCGACGGGAACACCTGCTGGCGCCGCCATTCAACCGATTGGCGTGGACAACGAGAGACGCGATGTGGTGAAGTGGGCGGGGTCGCGGCCGTCTGGGCGCAACCCTTCTTAAGCCAAAACGCCAGCAGTGAGGAGAGGACTCCTTGCTATGATTGGTTAACGTGTTTCCTATGTTTCCCAACCTGCTAGGTTTTCTCTCGGGTTCCTTAATATGGGGTCCTCCAGAACCCTCTCGTATGTCGCTCGCGTGTCCCCCCCTGCGCCTTTCCTCCGGGATCCTCCTGGAATGCTTTCTAAGGCCCCCCCGCTGCACCCCCCAACCGTGTCATGCTGGAGCGCAAGCCTGCCATCGGCAACTCGTGGATGCTGCGTCGTTGAAACCGATTGCTTCCTCGTGGTTTCTTTGGGAAGACACCGTAAGTTGGCTCCCTCTTGCCCGCTCAGTCGGGGTCCGAGGGGGCGTCGCTGCCCACGACGTCTGACGACGACGTGGACGAAGAAGACGCTGACGACGAGCTCGAGGAACCCTGCTTTCTGGCAGGGCGCTTCATCGCAACCGCCTCTTCGTTGAGCTTCTCCAAGCGCCTCTTCTCTCGGCTGTGCCGCGCCGCCTCCTTGTTCGCCGTCTTCTCGTCTGCCGTCATCTTCTCGCGAACGCAAATGGAAGCCATCGGGGCCGCCTGCTTGTGACGACGGCGCCTTTTCACGGAAGGGGCGGGGGCCTTCCAACCGTTGTTGGTTGGGAGCTGGGCTGGGGTCTTCGTGCTCTTCTTGATATTTTCCCATCCCTCGGCATCGCCAGGGAACGCGGCGTGAACCTTGCAACAAAACAGTGCTTGAGCCCCAAACCAGCTACGGAAGACTGAACTGATGCTGGTGACGATGTTGATGACATGCGTCAGCCTGAAGAAACTGCTGGTGACAATGCGGGTGAGGAGTATTACTGTCAAGATGCTGTTGATGTCGATGCTGATGACATGCCGTGCTCTGAGGATGCTGTTGGTGACGATGGTGATGAGGCGTATGACTATCAAAGTCTTGCTGATGACGATGGTGGTGACGAGTATGGTTTTGAACGTGCTGCGAATGACGATGCCGATGACATGCATCGACCTGCTGGTGATATCGATGATCATGCTGATGGCGATGGTGATTCTCCAGCTGATGTCGATGACGATGGTGATGACGTCTCCTCCTCCTCCTCCTGCTCCTCCTCCTCTTCCTCCTCCTCCTCCTCCTCCTGGGTGGTCCGAAGGTGGAGGAGGAGGGGAAGGAGGGGGGAGACCAAGTGGTGTTTCTTCTGGATGGTCCTCCTCCTGGGTGTTCCGAAGGTGGAGGTGCAGGTGGTGATGATGACGAGTATGACTATCCAGACCTTGTTGATGACCATGCTGATGACAACTATTGCTTCCAACGGCTCCGTTCTGATGATGACCATGCTGCTGATGACCATGCTGATGACATGCCGTGCTCAGAGGATCCTGTTGGTGACAATGGTGATGACGACTATGACTATCAAAACCTTGCTGATGACGATGGTGATGACGAGTATGGTTTTGAACATGCTGCTGATGACGATGCCGATGACGTGCGTCGACGTGCTGATGATATCGATGACCACGCTGATGACGATGGTGACTCTAAAGCTGCTGTCGATGACGATGGTGATGACGTCTCCCCCTCCTCCTCCTCCTCCTCCTCTTCTTGCTCCTGCTCCTGCTCCTCCTCCTCCTGGGTGGTCCGAAGGTGGAGGAGGAGGAGGAGGAGGAGGAGGAGGAGGAGGAGGAGGAGGAGGAGGAGGAGGGGGGAGACCAAGAGGTGCTCCACCTGGGTGGTTCTCCTCCTGGGTGGTCCGAAGGTGGAGGTGGAGGTGGTGACGATGACGAGTATGACTATGAAAACCTTGTTGGTGTCTATGGTGATGACGAGCTGCGCCTCGCCGAGAACGTTCCGGTCCGACCTAAGAACCGAAATTGGTTCGAGGGTGGAGGAGAAGACGGAGGAGAAGGGAGGGGAGACGATGAGGACCAAGGGAAAATAGAAATCCGAGGGGAGGGATTCCGATAACGAGAAGGAGGTGCAGGAAGGGGAAGAGGAGGACGAGGAGGGCGAGGAGCAGGGGGGGAGGAGGAGGACGACGAGGTGCCGCCGACGCCCACGGGCTACCTCCTCGCTCAGGGGTTCGGCCCTGGCCCCTGGGGGGAAGGATCCAGCAACCAAAAAGAAACGGCCCCTGGATCCACTGGCCCCGTTTTTTTCTAGGCCAGAAAAAAAACGGGACCAGTGGACCCAGAGGGCCGTTTTTTTATGTTTTTTTCCTCGGAAACCTTCCCCCCAGGGCCAGACCCCCCCAGTCCCCTTCACACAAATGGAATATATTTGTAAACTGCCACAAAGGGAATCTGTGTGTAATTCCGCCACAAACGGAATACATTTGTAGGCCCCCAGAAAGGGAATCGATGTGCGACCCCCACAAGCGAGGTAAACAGGTAAACGGAGAGGAAAAGAAAACGGGCGCCCCCGTCAACAGTCTGCGGGACAAAAAAACAGGGGCACCGATATGCGCGTGCACCCACGTGATTTTCTCTCCCCGCGCCTGTGTTGTCCCCTGGAAGTTCCAAGAACAATTGGCGTTCGTTTCCTTTTATTCACAAGAAAAACCATGTGTTGAAAGTGGTCAAGACGATACCTGTTACCTCCTTTGGCTGGAACGATAGCCTGTCGCAGGTTACCACTCCAGCCTAGTGCGCGCTAGAACGATAACCTTTCTCAGGTTACCTCTCCAGCCTAGGGCACGCGGACGCGATAACCTTGTTCAGGTTACCTCGCCCGCGGCTGGAACGGTAACCTTCCTCAGGTTACCACTCCAGCCTAGTGCGCGCTAGAACGTAACCTTTCTCAGGTTACCTCTACAGCCTACTGCGCGCGAGCGCGATAATCTTGTACAGGTTACTTCGCCCGCGGCTGGACGGGTAACCTTTCTCAGGCTACCGCTCAAGCCTACTGCGCGCTAGAACGATAACCTTTCTCAGGTTACCTTTCCAGCCTAGAGCGCGCCGGCGCGATAACCTTGTTCAGGTTACCTCGCCCGCGGCTGGAACAGTAACCTTTCTCAGGTTACCGCTCCAGCCATGCGCTTGAAGGTTCGTTTCGCCTTCCAAATGGGGACCATATTCTTGCTCAGGTTACGGCACCCATTGCGAGAGCGATGCAAGGTTTCTCAGGTTACCTCTCCAACGGAACGCTGGCGGAAACGATCGCTTTGCTCAGGCGACCTCTCCCGCGGCTAGAACGGTAACCTTTCTCAGGTTACCTCTCCAGTCTACTGCGCGCGAACGAGATAACCTTGTTCAGGTTACCTCGCCCGCGGCTGGAGCGATAACCTTTCTCAGGTTACCACTCCAGCCACGCGCGCGAAGTTACGTTTCACCCGAACACGGGGACCAAATGGAAACGACGATGATGATGATGATGATGATGATGATGATGATGATGATGATGATGATGATGATGATGATGATGATGATGATGATGATGATGCTGATGATGATGATGATGATGATGATGATGATGATGATGATGATGATGATGATGATGATGATGATAATGATGATGCAATGATGATGCTGATGATGCTGATGCTGATGCTGATGATGATGCTGATGCTGATGATGCTGATGATGATGATGATGATGATGATGATGATGATGATGATGATGATGACGATTTCGATGATGCCAATGACAGTGGTCATGATGATGATGATGATGATGATGATGATGATGATGATGATGATGATGATGATGATGATGAGATGATGATGATGATGATGATGATGATGATGATGATGATGATGATGATGATGATGCTGATGGCGATGACGATGCCGAATATCATCATCGTGACGACGATGATGATGAGGAGGAGGAGGAGGAGGAGGAGGAGAGGAGGAGGAGGAGGAGAAGGAGAAGGAGGAGGAGGAGGAGGAGGAGGAGGAGAAGGAGGAGGAGGGACGACGACGAGGAGGAGGAGGAGGAAGGAGAAGGAGGAGGAGGAGGAGGAGGGAGGAGGAGGAGCAGGCAGGATGGGGGGCATGGGCAAGAGGCAAGACGAGCAGATTGAGGCAGTAGGGAAAGGCATGATGAGTAGGCAGGAGGAAGCAGCACGATGATGAGTCGTCAGGAAGAGCATGATGAGGAAACCAGAGGATGCGGGCGAGGAGGATGCGGGGGAGGACGACGATGAGAAGGCGATAGTAGGATGGTGATAGTGAGGCATGATGGTGACGCATGTAGATGATGATGATCAGGAGGAAGAGAGGGAGGAAGAGGAGAAGGAGGAGGAGGAGGACGACGACGACGAAGGTGTCTGAGGTGTCTGGGGTGTCCGGGGTGTCCAGGGGGACGTGTCCGGGGTGTCCGGGGTGTCCGCGGGACGTGTCCGGGATGTCCGGGGTGTCCAGGGGACGTGTCCGGGGGACGTGTCCGAGGTTTCCGAGGTGTCCGGGGGACGCGTCCGGGGGACGTGTCCGGGGGACGTGTCCGGGGGACGTGTCCGGGAGACGTGTCCGGGGTGTCCAGGGTGTCCGGGGGACGTGTCCGGGGTGTCCGGGGTGTCCGGCGGACGTGTCCGGGGACCTGTGGGGGACTGTAATGAAAAGGCGGCATCATCATCATCATCATCATCATCATCATCATCATCATCATCATCATCATCGTCATCATCATCATCATCAGCAGCGTCAGCATCATCATCAGCATCATCATCAGCATCAGCATCAGCATCAGCACCAGCATCATCAACATCACCATCATCATGACCATCATCATCATCGTCATCATCATCATCATCATCATCATCATCATCATCATCATTATGACCATCATGATCATCACCATCATCACCACCACTATCATCATCATCACCATCATCATCAGTGGGACCATCATCATCATCATCATCATCATCATCATCATCATCATCATCATCATCATCGTTATGATCATCAGTACGACCATCATCATCATCGTCATCATCATCCATTTTGGCTCAAGCGGCTCTGCTTGACCAATTGTAAGTCTACACCCCGCTTTCGCTGCACCCAGCTTCCCAGAGTTTTTGGATTTATTGTGCCCCAGCTCCCGTGGGTATCGAGCTATGGCGCAATGGTCTTCCCGGTCGTCTGGACGCTCATCGCAGCAGCCACCATCTACCTCCGAATGGCGTCGCGATCCATCAGGCCACTGGCATTGGATCGGGGCGGCCACCGCAGCTGCACGTGCACAGCGTCACCAACCTTGGACGTGCAAGGGCTGCAACACGCTGTGCACCAGCAAGAACGCTTGCACCACATGCGGCATGCGCAGGTCGTGGGCGGATGCAGCCCGCTCCACAGTCGCACCGACTGCTGCCCCTCAGCCGCCTGCAACTGCGGGCGCGCAGCAGAACCCGGTGAGGACGCAGCTCCAGGCCATCACCACCAGCCTGACGAAGCTCCACGAGAAGCAGGTGCAGGACCAACCGGCGGCGCCGCCAGCATCAGCTGGCCCCGCGGCACCACTTGGCAGCCCCGACCAGCTCACCAAAGCGCAGGCCCAGGCTCGCGTCAAGTAACTCGAGGCGGCCTTAGCTGCGCTCCCGCCGGACGATACCGAGTTCGCCGACGAGGGGGCCTCTCTCACGAGCCGTCTGACCGAGGCGAAGCGCAGGGTCCACGGCGCCCAGCCAATCGGCGCGAGGCTCGACGGCGCCCGCGCCGCCCTCGAGCGATCCCGCAGCCGCCAGACCGAGGCGGCCCAGGCCGTTGCGGCGGCCCAGTTGCTCCACCAGCAGGCGGCCGAGGAAGTTGCCAAGCTGGAGCGAGAAGTCCACGACCTCGAGGTCTCCGTGGCGGCCGGCACGGGCTCGGCCGAGATGGATCCTGTGCTGCAGTCCGCGGAGCCCGTCGACCAGGCGCACGCCGCCCTCAAACAGATGGTCACGGACCTCGCGAACGACTCTTGCGTGCACCCCGCCCATGTCGAGGCGGCCAAGGCGCATGTGAAACAGCTGTTCGACGGCTTCCGCCTGACCTTGCAGCAGGCCGAGGCCGCGCGGGCCGCGGCAGCCGGGGCACCGATCCAGCCTGCCGAGCGGCGGCATTCGGCGAAGTCTCTGCCTGCGGCCCCCATGCCAGCGCAGGCAGGTGCCCTGGTGCGCCACCGGGGCAAGCAACCCCGGAAGGAACTCATCACCGACTTCTTCGCCAAGAAGAAGGTCATCCGCACCATCGGTAAGGATGGCAAGTCTACGAGCTCGGGGTTTACGGCGGCCCCAGCTCCGCCCTCCTCGGCGTGATTGCTACGGAGCCAGCGATGCCTGCATCGCTCGGCTCCCCCACCCCAGCGAGGTGGGCGACTGCCAGTTCAAGCGCATCGCCTGCATGTTCACACGTGGGGGGGCCATTCCTCCACACTTCACTTCTACCGCACTGCGCCGACTCCGATTCCGGACAGTGCGGCGCAGACACCATTACTATGCCGACGCGGAGTGTGACGACGTTGCGTCCAGGCGACGCCGACGCCGTTGCGACGCCGACGCCGTTACGACGGTAATGGGCCGACACGGCTCTGGCACCGACCTCGACGACGACGCCGTTGCGACAGCGCGACGCCGACGCCGCCGACTCCCACAGCCCGTGGAGCCTCGGCTCCCGCGCTTGGAGCGCCGTGACGACGGCGACGGCGAGGTGGCCACTGCCAACGTGAAGACGTTGGACCCCGCCAGGGTTCGGCGATCCAACAAGTTCGGCATTAACACCAGCGCCAAAATCGAGTACCTCGACTTGGCATTTTTCGAGCGTCAGTACGCGATCGTGGGCGCGCAGGAATCTTGCATCCAAGGCTCGGTCACCAGAGGCCAAGTCCATTATCATGTGAACACCTCCGGCGCGCAGTCTGATGGTTTTTTAGGCGTGGAGAGTTGGCTCAGCAAAGACTTGGTTCGTGGAGCCAAGGTTCGACCTCGCGCTCATTCTCCTCGTCTCTTTACGGTGCATGTGGATAGTCAGAGTTTGTGCTTCGCGCACGTCGTTGCCCATGCACCCGCCAACATCGCCCCCCCGAAGATCGGCGACTTTTTTTGGCAAGCGCTCCGTTCTGAACTTATTTCTATCGGCAAGTCCCGGTGGTCTTTCTTACGGTTGACGCAGACGCTACCATGGGCGCCGTGGAGAGCTCTGCTCTTCCTTTTCAGGATGGTACCGCGGAGAACGAGAACGGCACTGCTTTGCGCCATCTGCCTGAGGAAAACAGCTTGTACGCCGCCGGCATGAACGCCCAGACGGTACTCCCTACGTGGTTTGGTGGTCGCAATCAACACGAAGGGCGCCGCATTGAGTATGTATGTGTATCTGATGACCCGTCCGTCACTTGCCCTGGCGCCGGAGTGGACATGCAAGTGCACCTCAGCGGCAAGGATTCCATTGATCATGTCCTCACCCTCAGCGATATTATTTTTCCCCATTCGCAAGTGTCTCGGGGAGCGACCACATACCGCGACGCGCCTGAGTCGTTCATTGATGGAGTCGCTTGAGGCACAGCGCAAGTTTCAGCAGTACTTATGGGAGAGGGTGGCAAGCACGTTGGCTGGAGACCCTCATCCTGAAGCTGTCTATGCCCGGGTGGCCAAGCTCATGACCGAGGCTCGGCAGGCGTGTTTCTACGCCGAGGCCGACGCTACTCATTCCCGCTATCCTTGGACGTCTTGGGAAACGGCGCAACTGGCATCCTGAACTCCCCCATTGCGATCTGAACTGCGTCGTGCTCGACGGGCCCTTCGTCTCCAGAATCTCGCGTGTTACTGGTCGAAGTGGTGCTTGGCGTTGGAGCGACGGCCTGCCCTCGGAAGCTGGCAGAAATGCCCCTGTCGATCCGTGGTCGCCCACCCTTTTTTTCGCCAGCAGCGCGTGGTTCTCCCTCGCCAGGGTTGCGCTGATCTACCAGCTCTTCGCCGACGCGAGGCTGTCGCATTGCATCGACTTCGATCGCATCGTTCCCTGGTTTCGCAGGCAGTTGCACGAGATCTCGACGGGTGGGCGGCGTAGGGCGCACTTGCGGCGCAAGCGGCTGCTGATGCGAACGACTCTGGCGCTCTACGCTCCATCGCGAGACGTCTCCGTTCTGGCCACGGTCGCCCGCGCGCCAACGTCGGAGACAAGCGGGGGAAGCTCGTCACTGACGAAGCCCTCGTTCAAGATCGTTGGTGTGAGCATTGGGCCGATCATCTCGCTGGGGGTCGTGTCCCGTTCGCAGACCTCCAGGTGCTGAGCGATGCCGAGTCCATCCCCGACGATTTTCCTCGCGCTGCCTTCCTGGACCTCCGGTGCGTCGAGGCGCTGCTGAAGGCGGCTCTGGGGCGCAAGGCCACGGGTCCTTATGGTCTCGGACCTGCCGTCTGGAAAGCTGGAGGCGAACCAGATGCTCTTCTCGCTCAAGCTGTCTTGAATGCTACTCGCCAGTTTGGCTGTTGTCCGCTGGCGCTCAAGGGCGGTCGCATGCAGGACATTTGGAAACGCAAGGGGGACAAGGCTGTGACCACTAATAGCAGGGGTATTTTGATTCAGTCTCACCTTGGCAAAGTACACGGTGCCACGCTGCAGGACACCCTGGCCGAGAACTACCCTCGAGCTGTTGCTGGCACTCAATGTGGCGCCCTCGCTGGCAGGGGTGCGTCCACTGCCGGTTGCGTGGCAGAGCTGCATTCGGAGTTGGCTCGATCGCTCCGTATTTCTTTCGCCCAAATTTTTGTCGACTTGTCAGCGGCGTTTGATGCGGTCTGCAGGGGGCTTGCCATGGTGCAGTCGTTACAAGATCCAGCTGCTACCGTGCAGGCTTTGAGCGGCATCGGCTTCCCCGAGCACGTGCGCGGCGCCGTGCGCGCGTATATTGCTGAGCGTTCTAATTTACGGGTGGATGCCGGGGTGGCCCAGCAGTTTCGCAGTTGGTTGACGACCTGCATCAAAATGCTTGGCTCGTTGTCTCCAAGGAGCCGCTGCGCGGCTCGTCCTCTTTCGTCCGCGCCAGGAAGGGGGCTCGGTAGGGCGGCGAGATAGGCGCGCTGATCTTCAACGCTATCTACGAGTTCGCATTGGGCAAGATCCGTACGCGAGCCTCCGATGCGGGCATCTTGCGCGAGATCGAGGGCTCACAACCGTGCCTCTGGACGTTGGCCGACGGCGCCACGCAGCCCGAGGCCAAAGGAGACGTGGTTGCAACCTTGTGACATCGAGTACGTAGACGATGTGCTATTCTTGCTAATGCTTGCTGACCCGCGGCAACTCGTGCACACCTCCCGCGAGATGTTTGCCATCGTCCTTGATGAGCTCAAATGCTGCGGGCTGGAGTGTAACTTGGCCGCCGGCAAGACGGAGGTTACCTTATCGCTCGTGGGTGAAGGTGCTCGCAAGGCCAAGGCGCAGCTGTTCGACGCCACCGTGAAGCGCCATTTTTTGCTACTCCTGATGGCCACCGACGTATCGGAGTCGCGAGGGAGTACAGGCACGTTGGCACAGTGCGCGCAGCGCCCGGCAGCAGCATCCCGGATGCCAGGGCCAAGGCATCCAAACGTCTTGCTGCTTGCTATCCTCTGGCCCATCGGTTTTTTGGTAACGCTGGTATTGCGGCCTCGATTAGGCTGAGCCTGGCACGCTCCCCTTGTTTTTCGCGTTTGTTCTACGGCGCGGACACGTCGCCCCGCACGCCGACGCAGTGAGAATTCTGAATGAGGCCCGGCGTCGCGTTCTCAGGCAAGTGGCAAACAAGTGTCGATTCCAGAGCACAGGACGCGGAACTGATGCTAGCGTGCTTGCGGCTCTACAGCTCCTCCCCGCCGTTTTGCGCCTACTAGTGCTTCGTCTGAGGTCAGTGTTTAAGGTGCTCGGCGCAGGGCCACAGGTTCTCGTGGCACTAATGTTTTCGAAAACGCGTTTTTCGCAGCAGTTGACAAGTGATCTGCAGTGGGTTCGCGAGGCTTCCCCGGCACTGCGAGGTCTCCCCGACCCTTGCCTCGACCCCCAGTCCTGGCTTGCTCTGATCGGCGACCCTACTGGCTGGGCTCACGCATTGTCCCAGGTTGAGCACCGATTCTCCAGGCTCGGCCCCAACGCGCCTACGCCTGATTTTTACGACGCCAGTGTTGCAGATCCTCCTGAGTCTGCTCCGTGGCCTTGCATGCTTTGCCCCCCGCAGCGCAGACGATGCTGCGAAAGCGAGGCTGTCTTGCGCTCCCACCAGCATAGGAACCATGGCAGGACGAATCCTGTGCGACAGTATGTGGATTCCGCGCGCTGCCCAGCGTGCAAGAAGCTTTTCCCGTCGCGGGCGGCTGCAATTGATCAATACAGGTCGAAGAAGTGTCGCGCGATGCTGGCATGGCTTACTCTTCTGTCTCCCCGGGCTATACAGAAGCTAGACGAGGCCGACCGCCAACGCGCCCAAGAGGTGGGTTGGACAGTGCTGCGCGGTCATGCCTCCAGCAATGCCTGACAGGTATCGCTCGCACTTGGCACATGTTTTTCTCTGGTATCGTCACAGCGTGTTGCTCTTATGTCGTTAATCAAAATCATCATCATCGTCATCATCGTCGTCGTTTTCGTCGTTCGCGCCGTTCGCGCCAAGGCGCGTCAGGCTGCAATGCTGGCTTGCAGGTGACGTCCACCTGCGGTCAGCCCAGCACATCCTTTCGCGCACATCCTTGGGTAATTGAACAGATCTCTGGCGCGAGGCCCCGCCAGTGCAGCTTCTTTCTGTTCACCGCGGAGGCGACCGTTTATTTCATTCCGCCTTGCGTGCGCGCCAGGCTGATACGTCTCCGTCGGAAAAAATCATCGTCGTCGTCGTCATCATCATCATTGCCCTTTGGCTGCCCCGAAGAGCCGCGCAGGGCCACCTCTGAACGGCTCCGGCTCAGGGACCGTGGAGCCAGGACATTGCTAACCAGGACTTTCACAATTCCACCTTGAGAGAGCGAGTAATGGAGAATGGCTCGAGCCACGGCTGCAGTTCTCTCGTTCGCGCAGATGTCCTGGTTTATCGAATTTCCTGTTTAGGGGGCGCTGATCGGCGCGGCTAGGGGCGTGGAGGCCCCCTTGGATTGTCAAGCCTGCGGCAGGGTATGTGAAGGAGTGTCCCTTGCGTGGCCGCCAGCGCAGCCGGCGCTTTTCCTCTCGAAGATGAAGCCGAGCACTCAGCGGGGGGGCGGGGGGGACCGCCTGGACCTCTGGCGGTTCGGAGGCAGATCGCGCCCCCCAGATCTGCATCGACTTTTTTTCGATCCAGGCGATTTTCCTGGATTTCGGCCCTTGGGCTCGTTACCAGGCTTCGGGACCATCAAACATTGATCCGGGACGAAGAATAGCCCCCAGGGAAGCGGTCGGGACTTCTGGGGCCGCGGATTGAAACAAATCTCATCGGCGGATGCCTGGGCCCGAGCTCTTCCGCTGTGCTCGGCGGTCTTGGGAGCGGCTTGCGGCCCCGGGGGCCGCCAAAGAGCGGCTCAGGTTGAGAGGACGGTCTTGCGAGATCTTCGTGGACCAGCGACTCGGGCAAGTCGAGAGACGCGGGAGGTCCTGGAAGAGGGGGGAGAGCGGTAGGTAGCATCACAGCTGGCGCATGTGCCGGCGCGTACGCAGTCGATGGACATTCTCACCATCACCCTCTTGAAGCATGGGCCGCGCTGGCACGTGACGGGGGTGACGGCCGATTGCATGGAGAAGATCAGTTTGGCCATGGACAAAGGCCTCACCTGTTCGCCTTGGCGGTAGTAGCAGACAGTATGCTCTGGGGCAGGGCAAGTTGCCCATCGGGCCAGATCCTGTTGCTGCTGCTCCTGCTCCTCCTGCTGCTCCTCCCGAGCCGTTGGCCTCCACATGCGCATTGACCGCCTGATTACACACTGCCTGCTTCCATTATTCAGGCATGTGCTGCTGCACGGTACCAGCGATGCAATGTCAGGGCTCGTATTTCTTGCGGCATCACCGGCAACATCTCGGGTTTTGTTTGCTTAGATGGGGCATACCATGCTGCCGACAGGTGGAGCAACGAGAGGCTCTCGGTCTTTCTCGTGTGCAAAGGGTCGACGAGCCGCACCGAAGCGGATGCCGTGACCCTCGCCTTCAAGTTTCGCACGCGTATTCATCCGGGCCATTGAAGCATTCGTGCGTCTGCGGCGAATCCGCCACAGTGCTAGCGAAGCTTTTTGTGTGGCGACCCTTCGAGCACCGCCCAGAAGGCCGTCGCGTGTGATACCTCTCGTCCCCACTTCTTGAGGGGCTCTCATGGGCGGCTGTCTTCTTGGGCTCTTGTGGGGCAGTCCTGGGGAATCCTTGGGGCCCTCTTGGGGCCCTGTTGGTGCCGTTTGGGCTGTCGTGCGAACCTGTTGGCAGTCTGGAGACGGGGGGGTTCTCTCGGAGCCGTCTTGGGACCTTGTATGGCCGTCTAGTTGCTATTTTAGGCCGTCTTGGGTCCCTCCAGAGGCCCTCTCGGGCCAGATTGGGACTCTTGGGGCCGTCCTGGGCCGACGAGGGGCCCTCTTGGGATTTTCTTTGGGCCCTCGAAGACTTCAGGTGGACAGATTTCCGACCGACGATTGCGAAGCGCGAGTGCTATAGAAACACATACAGCACATACATGCTTTTGGCTTTTCGAGGGCCTCCTGGAGAGCATCTTGGGGGTGCCCTCGGGCTCCTGGGTGCGTCTTGGGGCAGTCCTGGGTCATCCTGTCGGCCTTTGTGGACCTCCTCGGCCGTCTTGGAAGCTTCGGAGGGCCTTGGAGAGCACCGGGGAGGCGTCAGGCCGCCCAGGAAGCGTCGGGAAAGGGGGGGAGACGCATGCATGCGGCGAAGTGCTGGGGAGAGGGGGGCTACTTTCAGAAACACGACCCGGCTGCACTTGGTGTTCTACCACGCCCCAGCGTGACGGGGGGAAACCGTGGTGAATTGAGACTGCTGGAAGCGAGAGAGACAGAGAGAGAGAGAGGCAGGGAAGTCACTCCCCCTGCAGGCAGTCGACCCAGACGAGTCTGTGAGCCAGGGTGCCCCTCGGGGATTCAAGGGGCATCTTCTTTCGGGCGCCAGGAGGCCTCAGCAACAACAACACCAGCTCCGGATGTGGTGTATTTTTCACTTGGGCCCTGGAGCTCTCGAAGTCTTCCCCAGGACATTTTTTTTCACCGCCGGTAGTGTTCCCATGACCCGGTGCCCAGAAGCTCTTTCCAGAGGCCTCAGTCGTCAAAACATAGATGCGCTAGTCCTTGTGTTTCTTGTCGCGAGTCGTCCAGGTAAGGGGCCCATCCCTTGCTCTCTCCCCCCCCGTTCGGCCCGATCTCGCGGGAGGTGAAGTGCTTGGAATTCTCCCAGGGGAGGGGCGCGGGGCATGGGGCTGGACATGGACCGCCAGTCGCCCATTCATCGCCGATCGTGGCTCGGGTACCCCACCCTGCCCAGAAAGATGCGGGTTCGCCATCGGTGGTCTATCGGCGATCTGTTGGCGACGCATCGCCGACTCCACGCCGATGTTCCCTCCCGAGCCAGTACCTCCCTGCTAGCGAGGCTCGTTTACACTGTGCCCATTTCGCCACTCATCGGCCCTCGTATTTTGATATTTCTTGTCGGAGGGCTGTGCTTCTGATTTCACCTCCTGGCCACCTGGCGGCAGGTTGTCGGCGCAGCTTTGGCCCATCATGGGTTACATGTTGGGACGCATTGGCACGCCAAAGCGGGTTTTCCCAATTGTCCTGTGGTGTTGGGTCTTCGTTTTCACGTGTCAGCTCCCCGCGTAAGGCGGTACCAGGAGTTGCAATGTCTGCTCCCCGCGTAAGGTGGTACCCAGAGTTGCAAGACCCTTCGCCAGGATATTGCTTTCCGTCCCTAAGTAGGCGCAGAGCTATCAACAATATTGGGGTCCTTCGTCGGCCATTGCGTCATCGGGGGTTTCGGCATTCTGCCACTCGTGGGGTGCGTGGAAGGCCGGCCGGCTGAGCGCGCGGGCACAGCAGATGCATTCGCTGTTCGTGCGGGCTCCCGCGGTCGAGGCCGTGCCCCCAGGCCCTCCAAGTTATCGAGGCTGTTTGTCCAGCCCGTGATGCAAGAGGGGATGCGGCCAGAAGCGGAGGAGCAGCAGGAGCAGGACAGCACAGAACGTAAACTTTCGCAGGTCCGCGCTGATTTTTTTGATCGGCGCTGTACCCCAAATGCGGCGCCTCCAGCGCCGACTCTGGCAGTATTTTCTTCTTCGGTGCAGTATTATTGTATGCCCTCTGGCCGCCCAAAGTGGATGTTCATGCAGTATTTTCTTCTTCCATCCTCATCCTCCTCTTACTCTTCCTCCTCCTCCTCCTCCTCCTCCTCCTCCTCCTCCTCCTCCTCCTCCTCCTCCCCCTCCCCCTCCCCCTCCCCCTCCTCCTCCCCCTCCCCCTCTCTCTCTCCCCCTTCCCCTCCTCCTGGAAGGCATGAGGCTGAAGGACGCCACTGCCCGCGGGCGCGACTCGGAGGTGTGCCAGCAGGACCGCCCGAGCTTGAGCAAGTTCCAGATGCTCCTGGTCCCCTGGGGGGCGGCGCCTGCGAACGCCTGTTAGGGGCAACGTGATGGGGGGATAGGCTCAGAGGGGGATGCATCGACCCCCAATCGCCCATTCATCGCCAGGGGCCAGATGGCCCACCCCTCCCAGGAACGTTCTGATTCGCTACCAGGGGCCTATCGCTGATCTATTGACGATGTGTCGCCTACTCCATCTCGATTTTTCATCCGCTGGTCCCTTTAAGGTTCCCCTCAGCTTGGCTTGCCGCGAGCGCTTGGATTTATGTCGAGCTGCCCTGGAGAGGTCCAGGGAATTCCGGGGAGTAGCGGTATCGGTACCTGTTTGCCTACCCAGTATCGGGGGGGTGCCTTCTGTTCTTCGGTGGAAGGCGGCGGGAGGCGGGCGGAAGCAAAGCGAGGGAGCATTCCTCCGCCAGCGGAAGCTGGCGGGAGGACGGCAGAGGCCCGTGGAAGTAAAGAAGGCGCTTTCCAAGAAACGACATATTTTCCCCTTCCTCATGTGTTGTCGGGCCCTCGTTTTGAGTCAGCATCGCCGCGATCCACCTTCCTCCCGCTCCCCCCTCCTTCCACCTCCTGTCCCTGCCATTGCCTTCCTCCTCTCCTGCTTTTGCTTCTCGGCACCCCTTCCCTCACGTGTTGTGCCCCCGTAGGAAGCTCCACCCATGGCCCCACTTGGTGCATGGCGTCCCCGCGCCAATTTGGGTACACCACTCACGCGGATCGTGCCCCCAAAGGAAGCTCCACCCATTGCTTCACTGGATGAGCTCGCATGGCGTCCCCGCGCCTGTTTCGGCACAACCCTCACTCGAATCGTGCCCCGTAAGGAGCTCCACATAGCTCCACCCATGGCTTCCGTGGATGCATTCGACTGGCGTCCCCGCGCCCATTTCGAGACACCACCCCTTGCGTGGATCGTGCTCCATGTGAAGCTCCCTTTCTGGCCCAAGTCCGTGCGTTCGCATGGCATCCCCTCGCCAATCTCGGCACACACCTCACGCGGATCGTGCCCTACAGGGAACTCCACGAATGGCTCCATTGGGTGCGCTCGCATGGCGTCCCCGCTTTCAATTCGGCGCACGGAGCTCCTCTCATGACCTCGGTGGGTCCGTTCGCATAGTGCCACCGCGCTCGATTTGGCACACCCATCGCGCGGATCGTGCCCCATAGGGAGCTCCACATACGGCTTTCCGCGAGGGCGTCCACATGTGTTCCATTGCCTATTTCGACACACCCCTCACGCGGATGTAACCCGCGGGGGCGTAACCCGCAGGTGCCCGTACTCCATCCATCCTACGGCGCGTAGGACATGAGGAAATGGCGACGCCCTGCGCCACACGCAGCAGCATAGCGTTCTGCCCTTGCCAGGCTACTTGGATTCTGAGTTTCCAGCACCAGCCATTTTCACAACGCCAGGTTTCGGGTAAAGATCGGTCTTGTGAGTGCCCTGTTGCCACTATCAGTCACGATATCCAGGATTCCTTGGCCAAAGTCGCCCTGATCGAGCCATGCTGTGCTACTGCGCCAGTAATTCCTGCGTATTGCTCCCACCAACAGATTGTCAACACCACATCTGGAACACGAGCGCCTTCGATCAAATGCCGCAGCTTCCATGCATTTGCCGAATGGTGATGTTGGATATCGGAGGAGGCCTGGGCCCCTCGCTCCCCGGGCACGCGACGCCTTGACTTTTCCAACACGGGGTCCCCGGAAGTCCCGACCCTTGCCCAGGGGCGGGCTCTTCGTCCCGAGCCATCTTTTGGCCGCGGGTCCCGGCGAGGGCCCCTGCAGGCCGGAAACGGCGAAATGCCTCCCGTCGTGTTTTTTTTTTTTGCTTGTGCGACGCGAGCCTGTCTGGGCCAGCCTCTCGGGCACAGGTCTGTCAGACTCGAGGTCCTTCGCCCGCCGGGCGCACCCGCGCGAATCCCAGGAGCCTCCCTGGCGCCCAGCCTCGCTCGCCTGTGATCCTTGCCACGGCGGGAGGAGGCCTGGGCCCTCCCTTTCCCCCTCTGGGCACTTGGGCACAGGTCTGTCGTGCCCGACGTCCTCCCCCTGGGAGTTCGATCCGATCGGTTCGATTCCGTATCCATTCTGGCTGGCTTGGCTCCATCGGTTCGATCCGATTGGATAACCACCGACCCAGTCCGATTGGCTCGATTCGATATCGATCGGCATCGGTTCGAAATCGACCCGATCCGATAAGACCCAATACCGATTCGATTTCGTTTCCGTTCGATGTTGGCTCGAGACCGATTTGAGCTTGGCCACTCCTGTCCCCCCTGGGCCTACCCGCCCAGATCCTCGGGGCCTCCCTGGCGCCCAACCTCGCACTCCTCGCGATGCTCTCCGACATCGGCCTCGGCATCGAGGCGCGCGGACGCGCGGCCTCTGCGGCCGCCCAGAGCCCAGAGGCTCTTTTCCTCCCCAGATCCCCGACTATCTGATTTTGTCAGTCCGGATGTTTTCCTCGATCTCTGCCCCCGGGGCCCGTTGTGGGGCCACGGGGTCATCTGGAACGGATTTGGGACGAAGAATCACCCCCCTGGAAGGGGTCGGGACCCTATCGGAGCCGCAGATTGAACACGTCATGTCGGAGGATGTCTGGGTCTCCCTACATGCTGGAAGCTGTCCTCGGGTGTGGCTAGAAGTGGCCCTGGCCCGGAGCGGCCCCAGCTTTTACACGGAGGGGCAGACGGCTCCCCCAGCGCCCAGAGTGAGGCGAAGAGCTGGCAGCACCTCGGGCCAGGACCACTTCTGGCAACACCCGATGTTTTTCTTCCAACGTTTTCGATCCCCTGGGGTCGCGCCCTCCCCCGCTAGCCATTCCCCACCTCCCCACCCGGTCTCGGTTGGGGAGGGGCGTCTAGAAGAGCTGCCGAGGGGGTAGATGTGCGGAGGGAGGAGGGGACCCAGACCTCCTCGCGTCGCGACAACGTCGCTCTCGTCTGCTGGGGGCCCGCACCAGGCTTGAGGACCGTCAAAAAGCGACCCGGGATGAAAAGCCGGCCCTGGAGAACAGGTCCATACCTCCTGGGTCCGCCCTGTGAACAAATCACGATGTCCCGTGTCTGGGGAGGAAAATGTGCAGAGGGAAGGGGGGGAGGGAGGAGGGGGTCGGTCGGAGTTAGCATTGCAGCAGTCAGCGCGCCGTTTTGCCGAAGGCTCTCACCACGAGGGCCAAGGGGGGACCAGTGAGGGGAGGCCCAGCCCTGAATCCCAGGCGGCTCAACGCACAGAAACGAGAGGGCGGCGGACGGCGCGACGCGCTAGACACGACAGCGCGGAACACAAGGAAAAGATGCAGTCGGCTTGGAGAGGATGCAGTCGGCCTGGAGAGGCCAGGCAGGGAGGGAGGACGACGGCGACCGACAGCAGCACCACAGCGAGCGCCACAGAGAGCACCACGTCGGCGATCCGCGAAGCCGCTCGCGGCCGCGCCAGCGCAGCGAGCGGCGCCGCGGCGACCACAACGACGACGACGACCGACGCTACCCGCCCCCCCCGCCTCCCGCCTTTGCGTAAGCACCCCGGAATCTGCAGGCCACCCTGCGCAGACGGGGTCGGAGGATCGCGCTGCATCGCTGATGCATCGGCGGCTCGGCACGACCCAGACCCCAAGTTTCCCCATCCTGGAGTCGTCGAGGCATCGCCAATGCATCGGCGATGCTGTGCGATCCTCCGACCTCGCTTGCTCCAGCCCCATCCAGGATGCCTCTACAGCTGGAGCTCGACGAGAGCTTCAAACGGCGGTGCCGATGCCGCCGACTTTGGCTCTCCGAGGGGGCCGCGCAGTGGCTTGGTGGTCACGTTTGCGGGAGGTGCGGCTGGCCACGGCTCGATCGCATCGGTGCTGCGAGTCGGTATCTGCGCGTAGCTCGTTGCCCCCGTGCCTTGGCTGCGCCTCTTTGGCGCCGCCGCCCGCGGCACCGCCGCCACCTGCCGCCCGCTGCCCGCCGCCGCCTTCGGGACCCTTCCCCGGCGCCCGTTTGGCGCCGCTGCCCGCTGCTCCCCGTCACTGCCCGCCGCCCTTACTCCACTGCCCCGTGAGGGGCCAGCGTCTTCCCCCCCTTTCACCCTCTGGCTCTCAGGGTTTTCTTGGGTGACTCGCTTAGCCTCGCGTTAGTTGGGACGTGCTGGATCATCGTCCGAGTGGCTTCTCTGCTCCCACCGCGTGCGCCAGTAAAAGTGCCAGTATCTGCGCGCAGCATTCGATTAACTATGCACTCCCAGGGGCGGCCCCCCTCCACGAATGCGGTTAGGTTCGATCGATCCGACATGCACCCGAGTGATTCGATCGATGCTCTGGTCAAGTGCAGCCTTTGGACAGCCGTGCATTGGTGCATGTTGACAGTTGGCGCCCTCCTGCGTCACTCCCCCGCCTCTCCAGATGTATTCCAACCTCGCCTCGTACAGCGCCGACCTCATGGGGAAGGGCATCGTCTTCTTGCGAGCACCCCGGCTTGCAGCTGAGGAGGGTGGAGGCGGCAGGAAGAGGAGGAGGAGGAGGAGGAGGAGGAGGAGGAGGAGGAGGAGGAGGAGGAGGGGGGGGGAGGAGAGAGGAGAGAAGGGAGGAGGGAGGATGAAGAAGGGGGGAGGGGGTAGGAGGAATGAGGAGGAGGAGGGAGGAGGAAGGAGGAGGGAGGAGGAGGGGAGGAGGAGGAGGAGGAGGAGGAGGAGGAGGAGGAGGATGTAAGAACCATGCGGATTCGAACCATGCGGGTTCGAACCATGCGGAGTCTTCCGCAAATGATTGAATCTCCAGCCAAGGTTTGCCCAATTTTCCTAGGCCTTGGCGATGGTATTATGGAGATGCTGGGATTCTAAGAAGCATTTTGCTATCCAGTTTTACTGGATATATTGTGAGGGTGTTCTAGCTTACATTGGTTGCCGTAGCCGTAAGGCAATTCCCAGGGATGTTTGCATTCACATATTATTTCCTCAAAGCTTGCGCCGCTACACATATCGTATATGTCCAAGCATGTTTCATGGGAGGCTCTTCCCTCGTTTGGTTTCCGCCGGACTGCTGTCCTCGGAGGCTGCTGTACGGGTCAACTGCTTGAGCCTTTTGACCTTCGCCCTCGTGTTATCTAGCTGGTGTGTCAGAGCCTGGATGCGGGGGTTCCTGCAGGATCTGCCTGAGTTCTTCAAGCCTGCCTGTTGAAGTCGCACTCTCACTGCCCAACTGAGGCTGATCTGCAGGCTTTGGGCTGGGACTGCCCTTGCGCCCATACTTGTACACCTCCTGTCTGGGACCTGATGGCGTTCTAACCCTATTCTTCTGGGTTCTTTTCTTCCACTTTCGATCAACCGCAGGTGCACGATGCTTGTTGGCGGACTTGACCTTCTTGTCCTTCTCCTGCAACATCTTTGTGCGCTTTTCTGTTTAGGGACTGTCTCTGTCCTTGCGCTGCCTCGTACGAGAACAATGCCGATGGGAGCGAACCTCACTCCTCTTGCAATGGCTCTTTCATCATATACAGAATTACGTGAATCGTCATCCGGGTAGCACTCTTGCCGCTCGGAGTGCGGACGAATAGGCTCTGGCGAAAACTCGTCCGAATATAGTGAATCGTCGCGGAACTGTGATTTCTTCCCCCTTGGATTGATTCTGCAGCTCCTGCTGCGGTGATTCTTCTCTAGGGGATACTTTCCCTTCTGCTGGTACTGGTGGTCAGGGCCACACGGCCCTTGTTGGTGGCGGCGGCGGCGACAATTAGGGCTCTTCCTGATATATGTCCGTCCACGGGAGCCCTCACTCGCACGTGGCTTCTGACTTTGGATGGTTGCTCCATATCCAGCACCCTGGCTGCCGAAGTGAACACACAAAGCAACATTTTGTCGAATGCGGCTGATTCACCTTGACCCAAGGTCGAACGTGGAGAGACATGGCGGCAGGCGGTGTGAGAATGTAAAGCTGTCGGCCGCTTCTTGAGCCAACATAGCTTGAGCCAGATTTGCCACAGGGGAGGGGGAGGAAGAAGAGGAGGATGATGATGATGAGGAGGAGGAGGAGAGGGAGGGGAGGGGAGGAAGGAGAGGAAGGGAGGGAGGGGGGGAGGGAGGGAGGGAGGGAGGAGGAGAGATGCGGAGAGACGTGGCGAGAGGAGCTGAGATGAGGAGAGGCGACACGGATGCGGGCCGCGGGTTAGTCCAGGCGCCGTCTGGTAAGCCGCGCTTGCGCCCCTCGCTTGGAGCTGGCGCGCAGCATAATCAGCGAGGGACGAGAGGAAGACGACCCCCCGGCGCGCGACGACGCGCACGATCGACTGGGCAGAGCCGAGGCCCTTGAGCGGCGCGCAGCGTAATGCCGCTGGGGGAGTCGCGGAGAAAAGGGGTTGGGGGCTCACGACGCCCTGGCGAGACGCCTCCCTGGAAATGACGGCCCCCTCCGCACAGTACCCTGTGCGGAGGGCGCTCGGCGAGACGCTGCTAGCCGAGCAGAGCCGCAGTGGAAAGCCGAGATTTCTTGGTGAAGCGCGAGAGAGGAAGAGGCAGAGAGAGGGATGTAGGGAGAGGAATGGAGATGGAGATGCACCCGCAGTGGCGCAGCTGGCACGAGGGTTTAGAGAAACCCTGGCTGCGGAGGGGTGCCCTCGGTGCTGTTCCTGTCCGGGCTCCCCGCCCTGGAAAGGCTGTCCGTCTGGGGTACATCCCTGGAGCCTCGGGCATGCGGCGAAGGGCCTCGCGTTTTTGACCCACGTTCTTATGGCCATGTTTGGACTGTGTACTGTCTGGAGCGTTTGTCTGCTGGTTCTAGCACAGCACGCTTCGGCGCGATACGCTAAACACGTGCCAATCTCCGAGCGTCAACGACCCGATCCTTCCGGAGCTTCCCTTCCCGCGGAGCGGAGCGACACGCTATCAGCTTGCAATGGATAGCGTGTCGCCGGGGCGCCGCCTCGACACGCCAAGCAAACATTGCAGACCGTATCCGTATAACTTCGGGTATTCGGTGAGGGGCCTAGTGTTTTTGACCCGCGCTCCTGACGTGGCCACAAGAGTCTTGTGGCCACGTCAGGCCTGGGCGGGGGCGGCGGCAGCGACGGCAGTGGCGGTGGCGGCGGCAGGGCGTCGCAACAGTTTGGCGACCCGCGCGCGGGACTCCTTGGGCGGGGCGCGCCGAGTCAGAGGTCGCTCTTGTTTGCGGTGTCTCTCGTCATCGTGGACTGGAAAGAGTGGCCGACTGCCCCGCGCGCTCTCCGCCATGCGACTCTATCTCCAAACTTTTGATGTTTTTTGTCCACCCTCTCTTTTACAAAAGGGCCACAAGACGCCCCTGGGGGCCCCTCCAGACAGCCCAAGAGGGCCCCAAGGCAGCCGGGGAGGTTCGGGCAGGGGGCTCGGGCTGCCCGGGTCTGAGCACGGCCCCGCTCCGCTAGGCGTCTCCTCTCTCGCTATTGCCTGCATTTGCTGGTAGACGCCCCGCGGGCTGTACGTCAAATGCGCATGCCGTTCAGCAGATTGATGGGTTTCGAGACGCCTTCTTGCGAGGGGTCACGCATGATGTGTCGCAGTTGCCCCATTTGTAACGATCCTCCTCGCCCTCGTGCTGCTCCTCCTCATCTTTTTATTTTCCTCGTGCTCTTGCTCCGCTTCATCCTCTTCTGCTGCTCATCTCCTCCTGTCTGCCTGTCAGCCTGCCCTCTGCACCAGCCATAGGATAGAGAGAACAAGCGGAGACGTCCACGTTGCAGTCACGTTCCGTTTCTGCGATGCGGTATGTCAGCCATGGGCCATTGGTTTTGTTTTACATTGTTCCCAACCATCCTGTGGTGTTGGGTCCTCGTTTTGAAGAGACGGTGCCCCGCGTCTCCTCTCCTTCCTCCTCTGCCCCCTCCTCCCCCTCCCCCTCCGCGTCAGCCACACCCACTTCGGCACACCCCTCACACGTTTCGTGGCCCCATAAGGGGCTCCACCGAGGGCTCCAGTGGCTGCGTTCGCATGGCGGCACCGCGCCCATTTCGGCACACCCCTCACACGCTTCGTGGCCCCATAGGGAGCTCCACCGAGGGCCCCACTGGCTGCGTTCGCATGGCGGCACCGCACCCATTTCGGCACACCCCTCACACGCTTCGTGGCCCCATAGGGAGCTCCACCGAAGGCCCCAGTGGCTGCGTTCGCATGGCGGCACCGCACACATTTCGGCACACCCCTCACACGCTTCGTGGCCCCATCGGGAGCTCCACCGAAGGCCCCAGTGGCTGCGTTCGCATGGCGGCACCGCACTCATTTCGGCACACCCCTCTCACACGTTTCGTGGCCCCTGAGGGAGCTCCACCGAGGGCTCCAGTGGCTGCGTTCGCATGGCGGCACCGCGCCCATTTCGGCACACCCTCACACGTTTCGTGGCCCTTGAGGGTGCTCCACCGAGGGCCCCCAGTGGCTGCGTTCGCATGGCGGCACCCTCATTTCGGCACACCCCTCACACGTTTCGTGGCCCCATAGGGAGTGGCCCCATAGGGAGCTCACACCGAGGGCCCCAGTGGCTGCGTTCGCATGGCGGCACCGCGCCCATTTCGGCACACCCCTCTCACACGCTTCGTGGCCCCATAAGGAGCTCCACCGAGGGCTCCAGTGGCTGCGTTCGCATGGCGGCACCGCGCCCATTTCGGCACACCACTCACACGTTTCGTGGCCCTTGAGGGTGCTCCACCGAGGGCCCCCAGTGGCTGCGTTCGCATGGCGGCACCCTCATTTCGGCACACCCCTCACACGTTTCGTGGCCCCATAGGGAGCTCTACCGAGGGCCCCAGTGGCTGCGATCGCATGGCGGCACCGCACTCATTTCGGCACACCCCTCACACGTTTCGTGGCCCCCTAGGGAGCTCCACCGAGGGCCCCAGTGGCTGCGTTCGCATGGCGGCACCGCGCCCATTTCGGGACAACACCCCTCACACGTTTCGTGGCCCCATCGGGAGCTCTACCGAAGGCC
Source organism: Prorocentrum cordatum (assembly GCA_963575745.1). NCBI lineage: Eukaryota > Dinophyceae > Prorocentrales > Prorocentraceae > Prorocentrum > Prorocentrum cordatum. Next base: position 888,505 of record CAUYUJ010014604.1, read on the forward strand.
CCAGTGGCTGCGTTCGCATGGCGGCACCGCACCCATTTCGGCACACCACTCACACGTTTCGTGGCCCCTGAGGGAGCTCCACCGAGGGCCCCCGTGGCTGCGTTCGCATGGCGGCACCGCACCCATTTCGGCACACCCCTCACACGTGGCCCCATAGGGAGCTCCACCGAAGGCCCCAGTGGCTGCGTTCGCATGGCGGCACCGCACCCATTTCGGCACACCCCTTACACGTTTCGTGGCCTCGTAGGGAGCCCCACCGAGGGCTCCAGTGGCTGCGTTCGCATGGCGGCACCGCGCCCATTTCGGCACACCCCTCACCCGGTTCGTGGCCCCATAGGGAGCTCCACCGAGGGCCCCCGTGGCTGCGTTCGCATTGCGGCACCGCACCTATTTCGGCACACCCCTCACACGCTTCGTGGCCTCATAGGGAGCTCCACCGAGGGCTCCAATGGCTGCGCTCGCATGGCGGCACCGCGCCCATTTCGGCACACCCCTCACACGTTTCGTGGCCCCATCGGGGGACCGAGGGCCCCAGTGGCTGCGTTCGCATGGCGGCACCGCACTCATTTCGGGACACCCCTCACACGCTTCTTGGCCCCATAGGGAGCGGCCCCAGTGGCTGCGTCCGCATGGCGGCACCGCGCCCATTTCGGCACACCCCTCACACGTTTCGTGGCCCCATAGGGAGCCCCACCGAAGGCCCCAGTGGCTGCGTTCGCATGGCGGCACCGCACACATTTCGGCACACCCCTCACACGTTTCGTGGCCCCATCGGGAGCTCCACCGAGGGCCCCAGTGGCTGCGTTCGCATGGCGGCACCGCACCCATTTCGGCACACCTCTCACACGTTTCGTGGCCCCTTAGGGAGTTCCCTCTCATTCGTTCAACCTGCTTTGCGGTAGCCGTAACTGCATATGGTTGGGTCCATCGCCAGGATATTTTTTTTCGCGGTGCGGAGGGTCAACCAGTGGCGAGGCGTCTTGGCTTGACTATAGGCTCACCAAATAATGTTCAAAGGCTCGTGTGTGGTTTGCACGACATGTTCTTAGAACATTTCTGGCTGGGGTTGTCTTGATTAAACCATCGACCTTATGTTCTAATGACAGTGTTTTTGTTCTTCGAGTATTTTCGGTATTTCGTGGTCGGCCTATAGGAATGCCGGGACGGTCGGTCCCTGCTCAAGAGGGAAATTGGGTCATCCGCAGGGGCGAGAAGATCATCGCGCTTCGCTGCGGTATTGGCCAGCGAGTTCCTGGGGTGCCGCACGACAATGCGAAGACAACCGCGCTTCGCGCTTCGCGTGGTATGTTCGAAGTTGGGCGGGCCAGGGAAGAAGGGGAGGAGGAGGAGGAGGAGGAGGAGGAGGCGGAGTAGGAGGATATAATATGAAAGAAGCAGGCAGCCATGCACGTTGACTGCATCAACGGTCGTAATGAAATACTTGTTTTCTAAAACGGAGGGGCACGGAGGAGGGGGGGTAGACACGAGGAAAAGGAGAATGAAGGAATGAATAGGGAGCAAGGAGTGTTGCCAGAGGACGGTGGAGGAGCGAGGGGGGTGGATGATAGATATCGGAGAGGGAAGGAGGAGGAGGGCGCGGATGCTGCTGCCGATGATGTTGTAGTCGATGATGAGGTTGCTGATGATTGTGATGATGATTTGTTATGCGGATCATGATGACGGGTGGTGATGGGGGTGCTGACGATACTTATGCTGATGATGGTGCTATAAGTGAGTAGATAGTCAAGCACGTATGTATGCATGCATTCTGTATGTAGGTAGGTATGTGTATGTGTATATGTACAGGTATATGCATATGTGTATGCACATGTATGTATGTATGTATGTACGTATGTATGCATGAATGTATGTATGTTTGTAGGTGCATATGCATGTATATGTATATACATGCATGTGTGCATGTATGTATGTATGAGCGTGTGTACATACGAGTGTGTGTGTATGGTTGCATGCATGCATGTGTGTATGTATGTATGTATGTATGTATGTTTGTATGTATGCATGCATGCATGCATGCATGCATGCATGTATGTGTGTGTATGTATGTATGTATGTATGTATGTATGTATGTATGTATGTATGTATGTATGTATGTATGTATGTATGTATGTATGTATGTATGTATATATATGTATGTTTGTATATTTGTATGTTTGTATGTTTGTATGTTTGTATGTTTGTATGTTTGTATGTATGCATGTATGTATGTATGTATGTATGTATGTATGTATGTATGTATGTATGTATGTATGTATGCGTGCACGTGTGTATGTATGCATGTCTGCCTGTATGCTTGCATGTCTGCCTGTCTGTCTGCCTGTCTTTATTTCTGTCTGTCTGTCTGTTTGTCTGTGTGTTTGTATGTATGTGTATACGTATGTTGGCTCAAGCGTGTGATGGACGTTGCAGCCGGGCTCGCACCTCTGCTGAACGCCTTGTTACACGTAGGACATTCCTACGATTGGGGTCGCCAAACCAGCCCTGTCTGCCCAGACTGTCCTGACCTAGTCTGCCCGGCCCTCCCCGTCATACTGGAGTGCCCTCGCTGTGCGGAGTGCCCCGCGCTGACGTGCCCGCCTGTCGCGCCGTGTGAGGCGCCTTCGGTGAGTGGCAGTCGGCTGCAGAAGATAGAGGACCTCATCGAGGTGCTGGTGGATAAGTTTCCCAAGGCCTCGCCTTCGTGTACCCCTTGCGAGGTTCCCCAGCGGGAGCCAGGCGAGTCGTGCTTACACATCGGAGTGCGTTTGTTCACGCTGGGTGTGCTGGTCGGCGTGACCGTGAGCTTGACGATCTACCTGCTCGCTCGGTGCTGCTGCTGTCGACAGGCGGCTCTCCGAGCTGTGGGCGCAGAGGGCCGGTTCGTGTCCTCACCCGCGCTCGCCGTGGAGGACGTGGAGACCCCAGCGAGCCGCAGGCTTCGGGCTGAGCTTGCTCGAGCATGAGGCTGGATATTCTTGAGTGTCAGATACAGGTGAACTATCCAGATGATGGGATTCCGTATCACCATCGTATTCTGCTCGTAGAGCTCGTCGGCTCGCGGTGGATTTGGTCTACTCCCGGCTGTTCGGTGAGAGCGATCGACGTCGCCGACCGCATTGTGGTGCCAGGCCTGCTCCCTCTCGCGCGCATTGTGCCGTTTCCACAGGGCCTGAACGTTTACGCTTTTGACAGTCCCATCGCCGCCCCTGACTTGGCCCGCATCCGTGCTGTAGCGAGGGCTGTGGTTGATATCTTGGGCGGCGCAGGGACGGCCCCAGTGGTGCGTGGTGGCGAGGCCGCTCCTGATGGCGCCACGGTCCTGGGCTACTCCGATCCGTCGATCGGCTTCGTTGGCGAGGAGGTGGATGACGCGATCCAGGGGGACCCTGAGCTATCCGTCCATCGCACCTCCGTCCCGCTGGTCAAGAGAGTCGAGGAGTGGACCACGGCGGAGACAGTCAGGCCCGCCGACAAGACGAAGTGGGTGCAGGAGAAGCTGTACGGCGAGAGTCGGGATGCGAGGCTGCTACCGCTGAGTTTGGATCCGACGACGGGCTTTCGCTCCATGACGCTGAAGGGCGCCGTGCGGGCCATGAAGCAGGCCGTCCTTGCGGACGGTTTCCCCTTCGAGAACTCGAGGGCCGTGCTCGGGGTCGCCCGCGGAGTGGCCGCGGCGGGATGCGAGTTCGGGACCTACCACAACGACTGGGTGCGCAGCAGCACGGCGGGCGAGAGGACCACCGCGGCGCTGGAACCCTACCACTGGATGATCATGCTGCAGATGATGGTGGTGATCGATCAGATCAACCTGCCCAACTCAGCATCAGCCGAGATGCTCGCGAGGCGCGCGCTGATGACCCAGCGGGCGGTGAAGAAAAATCCTCGGAATCTTGATTTTGATGTGTTGGGGGCCTACATGTCGCACGCCTTCGATACCAGCGGGGGCATGGTCACCTCCAAAGTCGATGCCGAGATGGCCGAGCGTTGCCGAGCGTTGCAAGACCCAGGCTATCATCATGAAGTCGGAGAGGCCCTTGAAGGAGGAGCATGACGCAGACCGCAGGAGGCAGAAGGACAATAACCAGAACAACGACAAGGAAGGCGACGGCGGCGCTGGGTCGTTGCCGTCGGGAGGATGACCTCCCTACGGCCCCGGGGGCGCGCTGTTGGCCGCGGCGCTCCCCCGTCCTTCTCTCCTCCGAAGAGGAACGGCCCCGGGCGGTGACGGTCGCGATCATGATGCCGTGCTGCCTTCCCCTCGCGTCGGCGACGACCTGGCGCGGGCGGCGAGGGGCGTCTTCCCGCTCTCTTTGGATGTGGGGGGCGAGCTCTTCCTGGTGAAGGGCTCGCGGCCAGGAGGTCGGCGGCCTGCGATCGGCGTCTGACGGAGACCGTGGGCGCTCTGAACGCGATGGCGACGGCCCGGGCTGGACATCGTCTTCGACGATGTGGGCGCGCATCGGCTCCTACGCTGCAGCGCGCCGCGGGGGCCCGGCTGAGGGGGCGGCTTGATGACCTTGGGCCGCCCCCTTGTGGACCTGAAAGGAGGGGCGCTCTCAAGAGTGTTCTTCGAGCTCTGGGCGTCTACGACTTCGCGATTGACGACGCTACCCGTAGGCCTTTTGATGCGGAGCGGGTCAGAGTTGTCAAAGACGGAGGTGTTCACCCTAAGCCTCTGGCGGCAGTCGTCGGCCCCGACGCTCGGCCTACGGCGGAGGGCCCTCGCTCTTGGATCTTCAGGACGCCTGCTGATGAATGCGCCGCCGCCCGAGACAATCCAATCAAACCCCACTTAGATCCTGTCCTTCGGCAGCCTCGTCATATGGAGGCGCTCACTCGGAAGTTACACGCGGCTGGCATGTTGTCCTTTCGTCGTCGTGCTCGATGCCATGTGGGCGCTTTCACAGTGATCAAGAGGGGCGGCTACCACCTGCGCTTGGTCTTAGGCTGCAGGCCGGCAAATGTGCTGCACAAGGGGCCGCCCGTCAGCCAGCTGGCCACTGCGCCGGCGCTCGGCGCCATGTCTTTGAGAGAGGGAGAGGCCGTGGTGGACGAACACGCGCAGCACGGCCGCCCACTCGACGTCAACTTCTCGGGCGCGGACCTCGCGGACGGGCACTTCCAGTTCGAGTTCGAGGAGGTGGCGGGCTACTTCTGCCTCCCCCACAAGATCGCCGCGGCCGACTACGAGGTCGAACGGGTGTGCGACGACGATCTCGATTGCTGGGTCGACGCGGGCGGGCGCGAGGCGCTGTGGGTGTGCGTGAAGGTGATTCCCATGGGGTGGTCGTTTTTTTTTTTTTTTTTGTGTCACTCCGCGTTGACAGATGTGCAGGTCGTCGCAGAGATGACGCGCTTGTCGGAGCTCGATCGTGACAAGATCGATGCGATGGTCCTTCGAGATCGCATGCCTGTGCCAGTGCTTCAGCCGGGCCTGCCCGTTTTGGCCCCCTACGTCGACAATGCGTTTCTCATCTGCTGGGGCCGCCGCGATGCGCTCGAGGCGTTTGCCAGCCTGTTGGATGAGTTGAGGCGGCGGGGTTTCGTTTGGCGAGATGAGGTTCAGGCCGAAAGAGTGGTGACACAGCTTGGATTGCTCATCACGGGCGGGGCCTGGCCGATCGTTACTCACAAGCCTGAGAGGACCTGGCGGTTGTACTTCGCTCTTCACTCGGCCCTTCGTTTGCCTCAGATATCAGAGCGCCAGCTCAGACGGCTGATAGGCCACGTCGTCAACCACTTTCTGCTGTTCCCACCTTTCATGAGCTGCTTGCGCGAGCGCTGGCGATGGATGGGGGAGTTCGACGGCCGCGCGGGCAAGTTGCCCGCCGACGTTGCCGCCGAGCTCAAGGTGGCGGCCGGGCTGGTGCTCATTGTCCGCCACCACTTTCGGCTCAGCAACTCCACGACCGCGCATTGCTCCGACGCCAGTCAGGCGGGTTACGCTGCACACGTGGGTCGCTTCAACCCAAGGGAGGCGTTGCCGGCTATTGCGTGGAAGGAGCGATGGCGATTCAGGGCGCTGGAGGCCTTTGTCGAGGATGACGACGCGGACCCTGGACCCTGGAGTTCCTTTGCCGCAGAGTCGTTGTCGCTGGCGCCCTCCTTCGAGACCGAGCTCGGGTTCGGCGACCTCGAGGTGGGTGACGTCTCCGCGTCGTCATGGAAGGCGAGTTCGTCGCGGTGGGCGTCGAGATGGGCTCGCGAGTCGGTCGACGCCCACGCCGTGCTGGCCCTGGGCGCCTCGTTCAGCGACCGACTCAGATGGCGACGGGTGGTTGTCGGGGGCTGGTGCAAGCCCGACGCCATTCATAACAAGGAGGCCCGCGCTTCTCTGCTGGGGCGTCGTCGTCATTCTCGGTGCGAACGACGCTGGGATTCGGAGCTCTTGTCGGTGGGAGACAACCTGTCGGAGATCTTGGCGATGGCCAAGGGCCGCGAGCTGAACGCATTGTGTCGTCGCTCGTCGGCCCTCCAAGCCGCCTGCAACATCCGCTGGCGGCGTCGACACTTGATCTCAGAGCGGAATTGTTCAGACGAGGATTCTCGGCTCGCGGACCGGGTGCTGTTTCATCCTGGAGAGGCTCTCGGGGCAGACCGTCTTCGCGCCCGTCTGCACCGATGTGGGCTGCATGATCTGGCTTTGCGTGATCAGGTTCGTGCGCCTCCTAGTCTGGAAGCAGTGTCCGAGACGGCGGTGATTTCCTCGACCTCGAGTGTATCTCACCGTCCTCAGATTGGATTGGATGACCAACAACGTGATGAGCGTGCGGCGTGCTCTACTATGGGCGCAGCTTTTTCTTTTCCAGCCTTCCCTCGTCGGCAGGATATATGTCGGATCCAAGGGGGACTGTGCCGCCACCGGAGGCACAGAGTTGCGGCGGCGGCCTTCTTTCGAGCCGTGCTGCCCGCGCGCCCAAGCACAAGGCCATTTTGGAGCTGTTCTCGGGGTGCGCTCGTTTGTCAGGAGCGCGTTTGCAACATGGTTTCCGCGTCGCAGCGCCTATCGACGTGAAGACATCGCCCGACCTGGATTTGACAAATCCTCGCATCGTTCGGAAGATTCTGGATTTGATCAGATTGGGGTGGATTTGGTTCATATGGTTGGGGGCTCCTTGCACAAACTGGTGCATGCCCAAGAGGTCCCCTGAGGCTCCTGATGATTCCCCGATGCTACGGCGATGGCTACTATTCGTATTCTCAAAGCTGCCTTCAAGTACGACGTTAAATTGGTTCTGGAGAGTCCCGCGCATTTAAAGTTATATCGGTGGACCCCTCTCGTCAGCCTCATCAAGGCTCAGGGGGCCCAGTCAGTGCTGCTCGACTATTGTCTTTTCGGCGCGCTGTATCGGAAGAGGACTCGCTTGGTTGGGACTCTGGAGGGCCTCGAGGACCTTGGGAAGCTATGCAGATGCACGGCGCCCCATGAGGTCCTTCAAGGTAAAGTTCGCTTCGAGGTTGCCCCCCCAGAAGTTCCAGATGGTTTGGAAGACGACCGTGTCGGGTGTGTCTCCGCCTGCTCTCTGTCGCGCTGCGGTTCGAGTTTTGGCGCGGTCGGCGCCACCTTCAGATTTCCGCGCTGTGCATGAGCAACCCGCCCTTCGGCGATGGCGTGAGGGCCTGGAGGCCGCGCTCGGAGGTCGAGCGATCGAGCGACCCCCAGCGCCGAGCTGCCCCCGTCGCTTCGAGCTCCCGTGGGACGACAGCTCGGAGCAGTGGGGCTGCGGCAACTCACGACGCCGCCGCCAGCGCGCCTTTGCTGCGCAGCCTCGCCGACCCGCTGCCGCCGGCGCCAGTGCGCCGCCGCCGCTACGCTCAGGCGAAGCGGGCTACAGCGGTGCGCCTTCGAGAGCAGAAGCGGGCTCGTCCGGGCGAGACGCCCGAGGTCGGCTATCTGGCGAGACGCCGGGTGAAGCCGGTCACGCTGGCAAGATCTCAAGAGTCGTCTCGGGTCTTCGCGACGGCCTTCCCGCGGGCGGCGGCGCCCGATTGTGCCGTCAGCGAGTTCGACCTCCTGCTCGAGCGCCACTTCGCCAACATGTTCTTCAGCGAGGGGGCGAGGGCTCACGAGGCGCGCAGCGCGCTGTACGGCAGCGCGTGGATGCGCCGCGTGCCGGCATCCAGTCTGCCGGCCGCCCTCAGCGCCCTGGGCGGCTTCAAGGAGGAGGATCCTGGAGGCGCTCGAGATCCGTGCCCGTGGGGTGCCGTCCTCGCCATTGCCGTCGTGCTGATGCGCATGGGGCCGCTGGGGCCGCTGGCAGCGGCGGCGGTCCTCCTGCCCTTCGATTCGCGCGCCAGGATCGCCGGCATGCGCGGCCTTAAGGCGCGGGGCGTGGTGCGACCAGTGCGGGGCATGGCTAGCCCCAAGTGGGCACTTGTGTTCTTCCCAGAGCCCGACGGCGCCATGAGTAAGACCCGCACCCAGGACGATGCGATCGTGGTGGGCGAGTCGCACACCGACAGATCATGGCTAAATTCACTGCTGTCCCCGCTGCTGCTCGGCTTGGCGCCTGAGGACGAAGTGTTTCTTTTTGGGCCCGCACTGCGTCGCAAGTGGTTCGAGCAGGCCGTGTCGCAGCTGGACGTGTCTTCTCTGAAGGTCGTTCCTCGTATGCTGCGCCATGGAGGCCCGAGTATGAACTCTCTGGCCGGCTTTACTCTTCAAGAGATTCAAAGACGTGGACAGTGGGCAGCTATCAAGAGTGTCTTGAGGTACAGTAAACATGGTCGTTACCTTCGTATTCTCCACGGACTACCACAGGCAGTCAGAAATGCTTCAGCCGCCAACCTGCAGCTGCTGAAGACAGAGCTCCCCCCGCTTATTAGAAAAGCAAGGCGCCATTGACCCATCCCACCCAGCCCTTCAGTTACCAGTGCCAGAGGTAGCGTGGATGACAGTTGATGCGCGGTGGCTTTCAACCTGGGCCTCTGGATGTGTGCAGTTTTCGGGGCCCCGTTCGATTGCTACAGTTTTTGGTGAGTTGCAATGAGATTGCGACTTTGAAGTTCTTCGGCTGGGGCGGGTCAGCCTCTCGTGAGAAAAGTGATTGATTGCATCGCCTCGCTCTTTTTCCTGAGGGCTCTCGCTCCCCGCTCCGCCACCCCATTCCTTTAGCCTTCTTCGGTCGATGCTAAGCAGTCCTCTTGGCCTCCCCCGCAAACGCTGGGGTGGATGCCCAGTAACTTTGTTTCCCTTTTCCCTCCACCCAAAGGGGGAGGGGAGCAACATGGGTAATGCTTGCGCCGTAGTCCTGTTTGCCCCACCCGCCGTCCCCTGTGCCAGCCGTATGCGTAGTTTTCGGGGCCCCGTTCGATTGTTACAGTTCTAGGTGAGCTGCAATGAGATTGCGACTTTGAAGTTCATCGGCTGTGGCGGGTCAGCCGCTCGTGAGAAAAGTGATTGATTGCATCGCCTCGCTCTTTTTCCTGAGGGCTCTCGCTCTCCGCTCCGCCGCCCCATTCCTTTAGCCTTCTTCGGTCGATGCTAAGCAGTCCTCTTGGCCTCCCCCGCAAACGCTGGATGGAATATATATATATATATATATATATATATATATATATATACATAGATACACACATGTGTGCATGTATGTATGTATGAGCGTGTGTACATATGATTGTGTGTATGTTTGCATGCATGAATGCATGCATGCATGTATGCATGTATGTATGTATGTATGCATGCATGTATGCGTGCATGTGTGTAGTACATATGCATACATGTATGGGTGCACGCATATAGGATGAGGAATTGTAGGTGTTGATGCTGGTGACGACTCTGATGATTACCTAACAGCGAAGACTAATAGGTTTCTAGTAGGGTCAAAAGAGAGCATCATGACTCCCCAGGGGGGTCCGGGCAGGATCCGGGGGGATGCCGGGGAATTCGTTTTAAGCAGACAGTAGCGCACTTCGTGGTCTTCGAGTTCCCAAAACTCCATTCTTCGGCATGATTTTGAATGCCCGGAGCCAACTGTAGGCCACTTCGTGTTCTTCGTGTTCCCAGAACACCATTCCGGGGCCTCATTTTGAATGCCCAGAGCCAACTGTAGGCCTTTTCGTGTTCTTCGTGTTCCCAGAACACCATTCCCGGGGCCCATTTTGAATGCCCGGAGCCAACTGTAGGTCACTTCGTGTTTTTCGTGCTCCCAGAACACCATTCCCGGGCCACATTTTGAATGCCCGGAGCCAACTGTAAGCCATTTCGTGTTCTTCGTGTTCCCAGAACACCATTCCCAGGCTACATTTTGATTGCACGGAGCCAACTGTGAGGCTGAGGCTGAGAGACAGGCTGAGGCTGAGGCAGGCTGAGACTGAGCCTGATGCAGGCTGAGGCTGAGGCTGAGGCTGATGCAGGCTGAGGCTGAGAGGCTGACGCTGTGGCTGAGGCAGGCTGAGGCTGAGGCTGAGGCCGAGGCAGGCTGAGGCTGAGGCTGAGGCGCTTGAGGCAGGCTGAGGCTGAGGCTGAGGCTGAGGCTGAGGCTGAGGCTGAGGCTGAGGCTGAGGCAGGCTGCGGCTGAGGCAGGCTGAGGCTGAGGCTGAGGCTGATGCTGAGGCTGAGGCTGAGGCTGAGGCTGAGGCAGGCTGAGGCTGAGGCTGAGGCCGAGGCAGGCTGAGGCTGAGGCTGAGGCAAGCCCTGAGGCAGGCTGCAGGCAGGAGGCTGAGGCCGAGGCAGGCTGACGCTGAGGCTGAGGCAAACTGCGGCTGATGCAGGCTGAGGCTGAGGCTGAAGCTGAGGCAGGCTGAGGCTGAGGCTGAGGCTGAGGCTGAGGCTGAGGCTGAGGCAAGCTGCGGCTGAGGCAGGCTGAGGCTGAGGCTGATGCAGGCTGAGGCTGAGGCTGAGGCTGAGGCTGAGGCAGGCTGAGGCTGAGGCTGAGGCCGAGGCAGGCTGAGGCTGAGGCCGAGGCAAGCCGAGGCAGGCTGAGGCTGAGGCTGAAGCTGAGGCAGGCTGAGGCTGAGGCTGAGGCTGGCTGAGGCTGAGGCAAGCTGCGGCTGAGGCAGGCTGAGGCTGAGGCTGATGCAGGCTGAGGCTGAGGCAGGCTGAGGCTGAGGCTGAGGCAGGCTGAGGCGGAGGCTGAGGCCGAGGCAGACTGAGGCTGAGGCCGAGGCAAGCCGAGGCAGGCTGAGGCTGCGACTGCGAGAACAGCAGAATTCTACAACTGGATTCTCACCTAAATCTTCAGGGGAATGCTTCCAGATATGCTTCTACACATGGCTGTTAGGTTGCTTTGCCGGGATAATCTTGTTGATGACGGATGTGGTTATTTTCGCGATGGCGATCAAGCGTGTCATGATGAGACTGATGATGCTGATGCCGCTGATGATGATGATGATGATGATGATGATGATGATGATGATGATGATGCTGATGATGATGATGATGCTGGTGATGACGGCGATGATGATGATGATGCTGCTGATGATGATGATGGTGGTGGTGGTGGTGGTTGTGGTGGTGGTGATGCTGATGATGATGACCGTGATGATGATGGTGGTGGTGATGGTGGTGATGGTGGTGGAGATCGTGGTGGTGATGGTGATGAGGTGATGATGATGATGATGATGATGATGATGATGACGATGCTGATGATGATGATGATGATGATGATGATGATGCTGCTGCTGCTGCTGCTGATGATGATGATGATGATGATGATGATGATGATGATGATGATGATGATGATGATGATGATGATGATGATGATGATGATGATGATGATGATGATGATGATGCTGATGATGATGATGATGATGATGATGATGATGATGATGATGATGATGATGATGATGATGATGATGATGATGATGATGATGATGATGATGATGATGATGATGATGATGATGATGATGATGATGATGATGATGATGATGATGATGATGATGATGATGATGATGATGATGATGATGATGATGATGATGATGATGATGATGATGATGATGATGATGATGATGATGATGATGATGATGATGATGATGATGATGATGATGATGATGATGATGATGATGATGATGATGATGATGATGATGATGATGATGATGAGGAGGAGGAGGAGGAGGAGGAGGAGGAGGAGGAGGAGGAGGAGGACTACTACTACTGCCACTTACTGCTCTCGGGGCGAATTTTCTGAGCTGATCTGAAGCCACCCTAGGAACGGCCTCTAGCCGAGATTTTGGGCCTCCAGCCCACCCAGTAGGTTCCGTGGGTTTCAAAACCCCGGCCAACCGACCACGACCACCCGCAGGCAGAGGGGCAGGATGAGAAAGCCAGCAAAACAGGAGCCGCGCAGCAGCCCGCAAAGCGAGGAGCCAGCGAGGAGCGAGAGGGAAGGAAAGGGAGGGACAGCGGCACAGGCGGCAGGCAGGCAGCAGCAATGGGGGCGGGTCCACTACCTCTGCACCCTGGGCCGCTTCTGGGGAGGGGCAGCTAAATTTGCGATCGAGTTGCAAAGCGCGTCCCCCCACCCAAGACTCCGAAAATAACATTGGATTTCCCTTGTGTGTGTGTGTGTGTGTGTGTGTGTGTGTGTGTTGGGGGGGGGGCTTTACGGCGTCCAGGCTGATTCGGAGGGGGGGAGGTTCGGACGAGGAGGAGAGAGGATTAGTTTGGGCGCCGCGCAGCTCGGCGTCGGGCACCGCGGTCGCGGGACTCAGGCGTCCTGCGCCGTCAGCAGCTGGCACGGCTTCAGCTGCTGGCCAAAATTCACGGAGGAGAGGGAGGAGGAGTAGGACCAGTGCAAACCGAAGATTCATCAACGATGTTGGAACAAACGCTCCGTCCAAGCTCCCTCATCATAGGCCTCTACAAGGGTTCATTCCACTGAGGGGACTGCTTCGTTGGGAGACAGCCGTTTGAAGACCGTGAAGCGGTGAAGCGTGCCCAAACACCATTCTTGGGACTTCCACGCCACGGATGGACCTGATTAGTGCGTCTTGACGATCCTGAAACGTGCCAGAACACCATTCCTGGAACTTCAGCGACGTGAATCAACGCAACTGTTGCACCCTCACAATCCTGAGTCTTTCCAGCACACATGTTCTGGTACGTTGACCATTGGAATGTGTGAAACTCTTGCGAATTTGTAAGACGAATGTGCGCGGCGCTCAGGCGATAGCCACATTAAAAGAACAACCGCCCTCAATCCGTGAAGCTCTTGCAAAGTTGTAACACGAATGTGGGTGCCGCTAAGGCGAGCGCCACACTATGAAAACGACTCGTCTTCAATCTGTGAAGCCCTTGCAATTTTTAAGACGAAGGTGCGCGGCGCTAAGGCGAGAGCCACATTTTGAAAACAACCCGCCCTGAATCCATGAAACTGGCACATTTTTGAAACGAATGTGCGCGGCGCCAGGGCGAGAGCCACATTTTGGAAACGAGCCTCCCTCCATTTGTGAAGCTGTTGTGCATTTCCAAAACGAATGTTCGCGACGTTAAGGCGGGAGCCACATTTTGGAAACCACCCGACCTCAATCCGTGAAACTTCCGCAATGTTTGGACACGAATGTGCGCGGCGCTTAAGTGAAAACCGCATTTTGGAAGAGACCCGCCCTCCATTTTTGCGAAGCTGTTGCCATGTTTTAGGTTCAAGGTCATTCGTGGTGAGGAAGTCTCGGACGACTGACCCGCCCTTTCGACCGGCCTCGGGGTGCGACAGGGAGGAGTTATCAATGAGAAAATGGAGGAGGAAAGAAGATGATGGACCTCCCTCCACTGAGCTCCTCGCGGAGGCCCGCGCCCGTGGGACCTTTGCCGCGCGGCTCTCTCCGCACCCCCCTGCGCACTCGTCACTCGTGGTGAGAGAGCGAGCGAAGGGGACAGCGCGGGGGGGGGGAAGGCGACCGGACCAGCCGTGGCAAAGGCGCGGCGAAAGCCTGTTTGTGGAAGCGCAAACATGGATCAAGGCCACGGCGTGTGGATTAGCGATGCGGGTCCCATTTCCAAGCAAGCTTGGCACGCTCCGCCGCCAAAACAGGCGGCGCTGGCCTCATGTTTCGCCCCGATCCGTGGATCTGGCGCCCGCGCGCGAGATCCATGGACCCGTAATAGATTTGAGCGTGTGCCCGAGTCGGGCAGGCGCGGCGGAAGTTTGCCCAGGCGGAAGCCCAGGTTGCGGGCAATGTGCGCCTTTGCCCTGCAGCCTCGTCGAGAACGTGGGTAATCGGAGCCCCTGGACACACGCAGTGCGCCCCCCTGGGCTGTCCGCCCCTTTGGCAGCCGCCTGGCGGGGGATGGCCGGGGGAACAGGAGCGGCACGAGCCGACGTTTTCGGAGGTCCGCGCGGATTTCTTTGGCTTGCGCTGGACGCTGGACCTCTTTTCTGGCGGCGCCTCCTGCGCCGCCCCTGGCGCGCTCACCGCGCCAGGGAATGGGGTCCAGCACCGATCCAAGACATCCGCGCGGACTGTCAACAGTTCATGTTTTTTCGTCTGCCAGAGAGAACGACGGGCAAGCTGAAGATGGAAGTGGGCATGGAAGGCGAGGGCGGCATGTTCATGCCTGATGCTGTTCCCCCCCAACCCATCAGTTGGAAGAACAAGTTGCAGAAGCGGGCCACTATGGGCCTCTGCTGCTACGGCTTCCTTGTGGGAGGATTCCTGATGGCACGTGGCCGCCTCGGACGACAATTTGCTTTCTGTCTGTTTGACTTTTTCACCATGTGCCAACGCCTCTCTTATATGAAACTCTGCCTTGATGCAGCGATGTTTCTTCGTGTGCTGTATTGGTCCACGTGCTCAGGCACGCAGGATGTGTATACTTACGTGTGATGCTATGTTCCTGTTTGCCTGTAGGATACTCTGTCTTGAAGGATCAGTGGGTGTGCCGCGGCCATGGCTAGGTTCCCAGTGGGGGAACGTTGAAACGGGCAGGGGACGGTAACGGCGATTGCTTGGGATGCTGGTCTAATCCGCGTAGACTAGCACATGCGAGGCTTGCTGAGTGTTATGTTGTGCAATTCGATGTAATTCGATGTTAGCGAGCGCGGACCCCAAGCAGGGATTGCGCAATCTACGTGGTGCATTGAATGTGGTGCAATTTAGGTGGTGCACTTACTGTGGTGCAATTCACGCGGTGCACAGAGTGCAAAGCAATGCAAAGTAATGCAACACAATGCAGCGCAATGCAAAGCAATGCAGAACAATGCAAAACAGTTCAGCCAATGCAGCGTAATGCAAAGTAATGCCAAGCAATGCACAGCAATGCGAAGCAATGCAAAGCTATGCAAACCGAATGCAAATCAATGCACATCAATGCAAACCAGTGCAACGCAATGCAAAGAAATGCAAAGCATTGCAATGCAATGCAATGCGGTTGGAATGCGATGCGATTGCAATGCACTGGCGGAGGGTGGTGCAACGGGGTGGGGGTGACGGGCGATAACGGGGCTGCCGGGCCCGCAGACGGCTTTTTTTTATTGGGGAACTTGAGGCGGCAATGGACGAGAACTGGGCTGCCAGGCCCGCAGACGGGTCCAGTTCCTGAGAAGAGAAGTGCGAGTCCCTAAGTGCAAGCACTGTTCGAGGATTTTTGATGCATAGTCGATGGGCGTGCAGCGTTACCTGCCCCTACTTACGTCCGCCTGCGCCTGCGCTTCGGCTCTGCCTACTGGCAGCTTTGGCGTCCCAATGGGTCCTCCCCAGCTCGGACGACGACAAGTACGTACACCGATACCGGCTTTCGGCCAGCCCCATCCTGGGCCCAAGATCGGTGCCTTCGCCCCCCCCGTCATGCTGGGAAGGCGTGAACGTGAGCCGAGGACTAGACCAGCCAGCACCAGTGCCAGTGCGAAGCTGCCGGCCATCCCCAGACACCTGGCGATGTTTTCTTTCCAGTCAATCTGTGGCCCGAGAGGTCCCGACCTCTTCCCCGCGAGCAGTTTTTTGCTTTAGACCAGTCAGACCAGTTTTGGATGGCCCCCACGCCCGAAGACGGGCCAGAGACGCCGAAATCGAGGAAACAAATGCCGGTTGAAATTAGCCTGGCGAAAGCTCCCAACCATATGCACTTGTGAGTACCGCAAGTGTGAATATCTTCTTCGGTGGCGCTCCCTGTGGGGCCACGAAACGCTGTACTGGGTGGGTGAAACGCAGGGAGCAAGGGCCGTGTTGGGTGGTGGCGGACGCATGCGGGCGGTGCCAGTGGGACCTTCGGTGGAGCCCCCTACGGGGCCACGAAGCGCTGTACTGGGTGGGTGAAACGCAGGGAGCAAGGGCTGTGCTTGGTGGTGGCGGACGCATGCGGGCGGTGCCATTGGGACCTTCGGTGGAGCCCCCTTATGGGGCCACGAAGCGCTGTACACGGTGGGTGAAACGCAGGGAGCAAGGGCTGTGCTGGGTGGTGGCGGACGCATGCGGGCGGTGCTACTGGGACCTTCGGTGGGGCCCCCTATGGGGCCACGGAGCGTTGTACTGGGTGGGTGAAACGCGTGGAGCAGGGGCTGTGCTTGGTGGTGGCGGACGCATGCGGGCGGTTCCACTGGGGCCTTCGGCGGAGCTCCCTATGGGACCACGAAGCGCTGTGCTGGGTGGGTGAAACGCAGTGAGCAAGGGCTGTGCTGGGTGGTGGCGGACGCATGCGGGCGGAGCCCCCTATAGGGCCACGAAACGGTGTACTGGGTCGGCGAAGCGCAGGGAGCAAGGGCTGTGCTGGGTGGTGGCGGACGCATGCGGGCGGTGCCACTGGGACCTTCGGTGGAGCTTCCTATGGGACCACGAAACGTTGTACTGGGTGGGCGAAACGCAGGGAGCTAGGGCTGTGCTGGGCGGTGGCGGACGCATGCGGGCGGAGCCCCCTTATGGGGCTACGAAACGTTGTACTGGGTGTGTGAAACGCAGGGAGCAAGGGCTGTGCTGGGTGGTGGCGGACGCATGCGGGCGGTGCCACTGGGACCTTCGGTGGAGCTTCCTATGGGACCACGAAGCGCTGTACTGGGTGGGTGAAACGCAGGGGGCAAGGGCTGTGCTGGGTGGTGGCGGACGCATGCGGGCGGTGCCACTGGGACCTTCGGTGGGGCCCCGTGTGGGGCCACGAAGCGCTGTACTGGGTGGGTGAAGCGCAGGGAACAAAGGGCTGTGCTTGGTGGTGGCGGACGCATGCGGGCGGTTCCACTGGGACCTTCGGTGGAGCCCCCTTATGGGGCCACGAAACGTTGTACTGGGTTGGTGAAGCGCAGGGAGGAAGGATGAGGGATGATAGGGGGAGGAGGGAGGGGGAGGAGGAGGAGAAGAGGAGAGGAACGCGGGGACTGTTTCTTCAAAACCAGGACCCAACACCACAGGACGGTTGGGATTTAGCTTGACGAAGGACCCAACCAGATGCAGGTGTGAATACCGCAATTGTGATTCACTTTTTCGGTGGTGATCCCTATGAGGCCACGAACCGTGGCAGGGGTTGTGCCGAAATGAGCGGCGTGGTACACAACGCGAACGAAAACGATTGATCTGAGTTATGGGGGACTGAGCGCAGGTGAATCTGAGCGCGAGTGCGTCTGACAGTGAATGAATCTGCGTGCGAGCGAGTCGACGTGCAAGAGTGCGAGTATGACAAAGCATGGTGCAATTGTATATGAATGTCACTTGTTTGAGAATGACTGCCTCTGAGTACTCGTGACGCTGGGCGTGGCCGCCGCAAGGAGCTTCCCCGGGACTCCCCGACGGCATCGCCCGCGCGCCGCGACGCCAATGTCGGCGCGCCCCCCCGCGAGGATCGCGCCCGCTTCCTCCCCTTCTTTTACTCCCTCTTGGCCGGGGAATAAAAAGTCCAAGGCTGCGGGCCCCATATGGGGCCACGAAGCGCTGTACTGGGTGAGGGAGATCAGAGGTCAGCAACATATGTACACGTACGCGGTTCGTTTTTCCTGGAACGCGTGTCAACGCGGACGTTCGTGCAGGCAATACCGCGGAGGGCGTACATGTACATATGTCGTTGCTCGCCCAGGAGACGCATGCGGACTGCGCCACGGGGGCCTTCGGTGGAGTTCCGCATGGGGCCACGAAGCGTGTGAGGGGTGTGCCGAAATGAGTGGCGGGGACGCGTGCGGATTGTGCCGCTGGGACCTTCGGCGGAGCTCCTATGGGGCCACGAAACGTGTGAAGGGTGTGCCGAAATTAGTGGCAGGGACGCATGCGGAATGTGCCATTGGGATTTTCGGCGGAGCTCCCAGGGGGCCACGAAACGTGTGAGGGGTGTGTGCCGAAATGAGTGGCGGGGGCGCGTGCGGACAGTGCCACTGGGATCTTCGGCTGAGCTCCTATGGGGCCACGAAACGTGTGAGGGGTGTGCCGACATGAGTGGCGGGGACGCATGCGGAATGTGCAATTGGGATTTTCGGCGGAGCTCCCAGGGGGCCACGACACGTGTGAGGGGTGTGCCGAAATGAGTGGCGGGGGCGCGTGCGGATTGTGCCACTGGGACCTTCGGCGGGGCTCCTGTGGGGCCACGACACGTGTGAGGGGTGGGCCGACGTGAGTGGCGGGGACGCATGCGGATTGTGCCACTGGGACCCTCGGCGGAGCCCCATTTGGGGTTACGAAACGTGTGCGGGGTGGGCCGCAATGAGTGGCGGGGACGTATGCGGACTGTGCCACTTGGGCCGTCGATGCAGCTCCTAGGGGGCCACGAAACGTGTGAGGGGTGTCCCGAAATGAGCGGCGGGGACGCGTGCGGACTGTGCCACTGGGACCTTCGGCGGAGCTCCTAGGGGGCCACGAAACGTGTGAGGGTGTGCCGACATGAGCGGCGGGGACGCGTGCGGATTGTGCCACGGGGACTTTCGGCGGAGCTCCCAGGGGGCCATGGAACGTGTAAAGGGTGTACCGAAATGAGTGGCGGGGGCGCGTACGGACAGTGCCACTGGGATCTTCGGCTGAGCTCCTATGGGGCCACGAAGCGCTGTACCGGGTGGGGGGGGGCGCATGCGGACTGCGCCGCGGGGGTTTTCGGTGGCGCTCCCCGTGGGGCCACGAAACGCTGTACTGGGGGGGGGGGAGACGCATGCCAACCGCGCCATTGGGACCTTCGGCGGAGCTCCCTATGGGGCAACGAAGCGTGTGATGATGTTGATGATGCTGATGTTGATGGTGATGATGACGACGATGATGACGATGATGCTGGTGATGATGATGATGATCATGATGGTGAGAGGAGGGGGGGAGGGAAGAGGAAGGAGGAGGAAACGCGGGGCGCTGTCTCTTCAAAGCGAGGACCCAACACCACAGGATGGTTGGGAAAAATTCAGGTCCTCGGAAATGTGGATCGCGCGTCGCCAGCTGACCGAGATCCGACGCCGCGGAACAAATCAACATCGCGAGTAGTGAGGGCTGGAACCCTAGATTGCCCTAGACCCCATCTCTCCGCGGCACGTTTCGAGCTGGATCGGTCTGAGGTGGTCCCCGGGCCCCGTCCGCTGCGACAACATTGACATGTCCAGATCTCACGCGTCCCAGCGTGTCGCCAGCTTGAAAGGCTTCGGGTTGCGCACAGGCAGCCCCCTCAGGTAACTACTCCTGGCTGGCCTCAACAGGCCCCGTCCGGGGCGGTATCAACACCTCAACCCTGGGGCGCGGAGCGCCCCAGGGGCGCCGCCGGAGGCGGCGCCAGGATGTCGACACCGCCGTAGGGCTACTGCACGGGCCTGTTGAGGCCAACTGGGACTACTTGGGGGGGTTGTTTCTGAGCAGCCCGAAGCCTTACCATCGCCAGCTTGCCGAGGCAACTACCCCGAGTTGCCCCTGGTTATCACCATGATGCATGTGCCCGTGCTGCTCGGCGCCCTCCGCGCCACCGCGCTCAAATCAGTGCGCCGCCCGAGCTTCTACGGAGGCCTTGGGGCCGCCCGCCCTCCCAGACGTCGTAGCGTCCCTGAGATCCAAGCGATGCATTTTTTCACAACGGGCGTTTTGGCCCAGTTTCGGACCCCGGGACCCTCGCAGACCGATCCAACTTTAGAAATGTTGCAGAAAGAGAGGGTCTAGGGCTCCAGTCGTTATATCCTCCACGATGCTGCTTTTTTTTTCGCAGCGTCGGATCTCAAGGTTCTCTCGCCGTGAAAAAATCGCGACCAGAAGGTCTTGGTTATTTTTAGGCCCTGGGGGCCTCACCGGCCCCGAGGGCCGTCAAAAAACGGCCCAGGGTTCGTGAAACAATGCCAGCGATCCAACGTATTGAAAAATTAAGTTACGGGAGCATGGTATTTTATAAGAAATGTGAGTGAGATTGAGCGTGCAGTGTCGTCGATTACATTCGCGTTTGATACATGGCAGTTGAACAATGGAGAGCCGTTTTGGATCAGTGTTTGCTGATGAGACAAAGTATCCCAACCCATATCGGGGCATCCGTGGGTCCCAGCTCCGCTACCCAATAGCATAGCAAGTTATTCGAGTCAGTTAGTATCCAAGCAATTGCATGGTTGCGTGATTGGTTTCTCCTCTCATGGCTGGTCTGGGCCTCGTGGGCACGCCTTCTCGGCAGGCCGAACAGATACAGCGGGAATCGATAGGAATGAGTTTCCTACGTTCACATATCAGCTGTTGAGCTACGTCGGAGCGATTGACCCGAGAGTCTCGGCAGCAGCGACGACTCAGACAACCCACGGCGCGGTCATTACTCTGGAAGATATGGGCGAGGACAATACGCAGTTCGCTCACATGATGAGCTACGCCGAGAGAGCTCCGCGTCTACCCCTGCTGGCGCGACGTTGGGCTTCGCAGGGATCCTCGTCTCGGAAACGTAGACCTCCAGCGTGAGTCCGCTTGTCCCAAGTACGAATGCCATTGCCTGCGATCGACCGCAGTGGCTGGCCAGGCTCGTCTGCGCGCGCACACCCCCCTGCGCGGTCCTTCGGCACAGCGTGCGCGCGCGCCACTGTCCACGAATATCACGCATTCCGCATTCGTCATCCTCCTCTCGTCCGTCCGTGAACGCGAAAAACCAGCCCGCTTCTCCTTCACCCTATTATGGTCAGACAGTTTTGGACGCTCCCATGAAGCCTAGTTGGTGCGCCCGATGCCGCGCTATCTGCGATACTGATGGTCCTGGGTGGACCGTGCTGGTTTAATCATCCGATTCTAGCTGTGGCTGGGACGTTGGATGCGTCTCCTGCTGAACTCCCGCTACGGATCGCTGACCTCCTCCAGGCTGGTAGCCACCTCCTTCATGCTTCCTGCAATCCGCCATCTCGCGCCCGCACTTGCCGCAACGCGGGTTCGACCACCAGCCGCCGAAGAACTTCGCCTCGCCTTTCTTCGTCTCGCCGCCCTTGTTGCCGCTCTTGTCTCCCTTGCCGCCCTTGTCACCTGAATAGCGATAGCCACTCGGCTCTCCACCTTTGGAGTCAGATTTGCCGCCTTGTCATCTGCCTTCCCCACTGGGGTCGTAGCCGCCCTCGACGAAAGCGTCGGCGTCAATGGCGTTCGGGCCGTACTGTTTCTTCGCGGCGGCCTTCGCGTCTTTCTGATTCATTTGCTGCGCGGGCGCGTCGCAGGTCTCTGTGAAGACCGCGTAGGAACGTGTGCATCCCCACCTGCGTCTTGACTGGATCGGGCGTGTTCTTATTCATAAGAGTTTACACCGAGGTGTCCGATACCATCTCGCTGGCATTGCCCTGATACTTGCTGGTGTCCAGCAGAAACTGGGTCATCTCCTCAACGCAGGCGCCCCAGTTGCCCGTGAACCCCGTGCTCCCGAGCAGCTGAAGCTGAGTCGCATGGTTGGAATTCGTGGCCGCGTCCTCTTGTAAACACAGTCTGATGCAGGAAATTCAGCTCATCTTGCTCCAGGTGGTGCCGACATGTTCGCGAGCAACCAGGGTGTGCAGTGTAACGTAGATAATCTAAGGCATGACGTTGTTGCGATCCACCTTCGCCGCGAGGTGAACGCGTTCCCCCTATCCATGAAGCTTGCGGGCCCCGCTGGGGATGAGGCCATCATCGGTGACGTCGATCAGCTGGAGTCGGCTGACATCGAGACGAATGAAGCTATGGGGGAGGTCGGCAACAGTGGGGCGGCTAGTTCACAAGATGGTCCTCGTGGCGCCGCTGAGAGCGCCCAACCCGTAGCGCCTGGACTTTCGAGGCCTGTGCGTGTGTCGGGGAAGCTTTCCAGAGCGCGCCGACGGAGGGGACATGCGCCTCTCGAGTAGGGTTGCATGGCGGGGAGAGGTCGGGAAGATCCTCGCCGCGCGCGGGGTCCGGCTACGCCAGTGGTCCAGTTCGGCTGCGGGTTTCCAGGCCTGGGCGAGGGCGGAGCTGGCTCACTGCGCCAGTTGGCAAGAGTCGCAGCGCGGGCTAACACGTGGGAGTTGCGGTCGAGGCGAGGGGTGGCCAGAGTTATGCCGAGGCGGCTGTCGGCGAGTATCTGGGCGAGCTCGGCAGCGCGAGTGCGGGGGTGCAGTTGGATGGCGAGCCAGCCCGGGGGTCTCTTATGAATGGAGTCCTCGCCGATCGAGTCGACAGGCAGGGGGGGGGGGGGGGGTCGGCCGCGGCGCAGCTTCGGCTTTTTTTAGTCGAGAAGGGCAGTCGCGCGTCCCAGGGCGCAGTGGGGAGTGGAGTCAAGGGCGCGGCTGGTCTGGCGAGGGCAGGGCGGTCAGCTGTGGAGAAGCATTGCAGTGTGAAGTTCACGGGGGACATGCCCATCGTCCCCTGGGTGATGAGCCACCGGGTGTTCCGCTGCAGCAGGTGCCGACGGATGGGGGGGGGGGGGGGGGTCGTGCGCCTGCGAGGGGCCAAGGTAGGCGCCGCGCACTTCTTTGATTGTTGTTGTTGTTTTTGTTGTTGTTGTTGTTGTGATTGTTGTTGTTGTTGCTGTTGTTGTTGTTGTTGTTGTTGTTGTTGTTGTTGTTGTTGTTGTTGTTTTTGTTTTCCTTCCTAGCAGCTTTTGCTGATAGGTTTCTAGTGGTGTCAAAAGAGAGCATCATGACTCCTCAGGGGGGTCTGGGCGGGTGCCGGGGAGGAGAACCGGGAATCGTTTTTCGCCAACAGTCACACACTTCGTGCTCTTCGACCTCCCAGAAATCCATTCCCGGGCCACATTCTGGAGAACCGGGAACAGAGCCGGGCTCGCTTTTGTCAACAGTCACACACTCCGTGCTCTTCGACCTCCCAGAACTCCACTCCCGGGCCGCATTCTGGAGAACCGGGAACAGAGCCGGGCTCGTTTTTCGTCAACAGTCATACACTTCGTGCTCTTCGACCACCCAGAACTCCATTCCCGGGCTACATTTTGAGTGCCCGGAGCCAACTGTAGGCCACTTCGTGCTCTTCGAGTTTCCAGAACTCAATTCCCGGGCCGCATTTTGAGTTCCCGGAGCCAACCGTAGGCCACTTCGTGCTCTTCGATTTCCCAGAACTCCATTCCCGGGCCACATTTTGGATGCCCGGAGCCAACTGTAGGCCACTTCGTGCTCTTCAAGTTCCCAGAACTCCACTCCTGGGCATAATTTTGAATGCCCGGAGCCAACTGTAGGCCACCTCGTGTTCTTCTAGTTCCCAGAACTCCACTCCTGGGCCACATTTTGAATGCTGAGGCAGGCTGATGCTGCGGCCGAGGCAGGCTGAGGCTGAGGCAGGCTGAGGCTGAGGCCGAGGCTGAAGGCAGACTGAGGCTGAGGCTGAAGCAGACTGAGGCTGAGGCTGAGGCAGGCTGAGGCTGAGGCTGAGGCAGGCTGATGCTGAGGCAGGCTGAGGCTGAGGCTGAGGCTGATGCAGGCTGAGGCTGAGGCAGGCTGAGGCTGAGGCCGAGGCTGAAGGCAGACTGAGGCTGAGGCTGAAGCAGGCTGAGGCTGAGGCTGAGGCAGGCTGAGGCTGAGGCAGGCTGAGGCTGAGGCTGAGGCAGGCTGAGGCTGAGGCTGTGACTGCGACTGCCGTTGCCGCTGCGACTGTCATCGCGAATGCGACTACGACTGCGAGAACAGCAGAATTCTACAACTGGATTTTCATCTGAATCTTAAGGGGAATGCTTTCAGATATGCTTCTACATATCGCTGTTAGGTTGCTTTGCCGGGATATTTTTTTTTGGGGGTGGCGGGGGGGGGGGGGGGGGGGGCGGCCGTCGGCGATTGGGCGCTCTGAGTTGACCTGCGAGCTAGGCGCGGCCTGGCGTGGGGATATTTGGCTCGGGCGAAGCAGCGGGAACAACTCGCGCCGCGTCGGCGTGGCCACTGGGGCAGTGCAAGCGAGGGCGGTCTAGCAGCTGGCTGTGGAGAAGAGCTGCGATTTTGGGATCATGGAGGCCATGCGTTGGACGCCCTGGCGGGCGCGGGTGAGGGCTGACGTCTACGGGGGCGAGAAATTGCATCTGGCGGAGGGGCGCCCCGGGCGCGAGTGCGCGGCTAAACGGTCAGCATGGGCGAGGGCGGCCGCCGCAATTCGCGGGCGCGCCGGCAGCGCCGGGCCGAGTGCAGGAAGCAGATCGCCATGGAATGCGAGGAGCGCCCGAAGGTGGTCGCGGCCTCAGTGCCCGCGGCTGATTCGGGGGCTGAACGCGGCGAGCAGCGAGAACAACCGCCAGCCGATCGCGGGCCAGGTCAGGCTCCGCGTCGCGTCGGAGAAGTTGAACCTCAGGCGCCAAGGATCGAGCGGGGGCTTCGTGGCAAGCGAGGGCCCCCAGCTCCGGGAAAATCAGGCAGACGTGCTGCAGCTGGAGCAGATCTCGAGGCTGGAGGCCCTG
Organism: Prorocentrum cordatum; assembly: GCA_963575745.1. Lineage (NCBI taxonomy): Eukaryota > Dinophyceae > Prorocentrales > Prorocentraceae > Prorocentrum > Prorocentrum cordatum. Next base: position 913,163 of record CAUYUJ010014604.1, read on the forward strand.
CAGGTCCACCTCCAGGCCGCCACCGGGGGCCACGCGCGAGCCCTGCCCCTGCCCCCGCGATTTCTGAGGGTGGGGTGGGGTTCACTTCGCTCGGGAGCTCCCGAACGAAGTGACCCCCGCCCTTCCCTTCAGAAGTCGCGGGGGTAGGGGTGGGGTTCGCGTGGCCCCCTGCATCTGGCAGCGGAGGTCTTGCGGGGGCTGCCGAAGCGTCGGCCGACGGCGAACTTAGGGGGGTCGTGCTTGGTTTCAGCACCGAGGTGATAATGAGGCTGGTCGCGGAGATCGGTGAGGGGCTGAAGGAGAACGGCGAGTGCAGCATGGTCGCGGGCTGGGCCGAGGGCGACGAGTGGGGGGCGGAGCAGAGCGAGCTGGATCGGTTCGACAGCTAAAACGTGTGGGAACTGGCGATCAGAGATCCGAACGGACCTAAGCCGCTCGCGTGGACCTGCATTGTGGGGATGTGGGGCGCCGAGCACCAGGCGAGGCGCTGTGCGGGGCCACATTCGACAAGCGGATCAACGTGAAAAAAATGTGCTCTGCTGCCCGACGCCACTTTCGTTTTTACTGAAGTTGCTCATGGCCTAAGCTGTCGCGATGGATTTCGCGATGGATTTGCGCGCGCCGATTCGGGAGTTGGCCTGCGCTGAGGTTCCGAAGGGGCATCGTCATAGTCTTTGACCATCCAGATTACGTTTTCAAGTTCGACGAGACAGTTTATGGACTCGCCGAGGCGACGGTGGATGCCGACGACCATGTCGAGATAGTTGCCGCAGGGCGGCGTGGCGATTCAAGTGTGTCTTTCAAGAGGTTCCTCTCAGACCCTTGTGCGTTCGCAGAAAGTGAAAGTCAAGGCGCCGTGTCCGGGCGCGGCGACGACGGCGCGCTGGCGGGTCCAAGGCAGAACGAAATCGAGGCGACGGAGGAGTGGGGGTGCGCACTGCCTCCTGGAGGTGTCGGACCTTGCGTTTGTAGGTCCTGAGATCAAGCATCTAGGCCCTGGGCCGCGGCTGGCTCCGCGCCCCTGAGGGCGTTCAAGTGGGCGCGTGGCTTGCAATTGTCCAGAACTTCATCGACGCCGACTCGGCCGACAAGAGAACGAGCCCAATGCCGGGAGTGAGAATGGGCAGGAGGTCGAGAGTGGGGGGGGGCTTGATTCCAAGGCAGCCGCCATATATAGGAGCGTCAACGGTTCCAGCATGTTCGCGTGCTTGGAGAGGCGTGCGCATCAGCATGCAGCTAAGGGACGTTTGCGGAGATTGTCGCGACCCGCAGTTCAGGGCCAACGTTGGCTCGCCGGGATCATCGGGTTTAGCGGGGGGCGCCCGTCGGCGGCCACGTGCATGCACCCCGACAAGGCGAGTTCAACCTGATGAGGCGTGCAGATTCCAACTGGGTGGAGGATCCTATCGACAGGAAGTCTACGAGTTGTGGTCAGTCGTTTCTCAATAGAGCGATGATCACGCAGTTCGTCGAGACCCGGGGGGCTCCGGCACTCTCGTCGCCTGAGGCGGAGTGGAATTCGCTCGTGCACGTGGGCGTCGAGGCGAGAGGGGGCCATACCTACCTGAAGGAGCTGCTGGAGGAGACGGTGCCATTGAAGCTGTAGAGTGACAACTCCAGTGCTCTCATGACTGTCGAGAATGAGGGGGTCGGCAGGATGCGACGCGTCGAGCTGAAGGAGTTGTGGATCAATGACCTTGTGGCGCGCAAGCAGGAGGCGAAGGTCGGCGCTGGAAATGCCCGCGCGATCAAGATCGCCGCAGATATTGGAGCGAAGCATCTGTCCAGGATCGATTTCATGAAGCATCTGGGCGCGATGGGGGCGCGGCTCACAGGCGCAGGAGAAGTTGATGAAATTGCGAGTCCGAGTGAGGAGAAGACGCGTTGTCTGGTTGGGCCTGGCACGTTCTTGCAGCTTTGGCGCGCGGCTGGCTCGGCTGGTTAGTATTCCAGACTCCCAGGCAGTCGCGAGCACGGGCCAGAGGAGGGAGGGCCATTTTGGCAGTGTCGCCTCGATGTGCGTGAAGGATGGATGCAGCTGCGCAACGAAGCCTGATGGGCGTGATTCAGATTCCTGAGGCCGAGGAGGTTGTCGAGAAGCAGCTGCGATCAGTGTTCATGGCGGTGGCCATAGATGATGGGCGGGGGTACTTACGCAACAGGAAGATAACCATACCTTTCCCCCATCATGCGAAGATCCAGATAGTGGAGCTCTGTGCGCGAAAAGCTATGATTCAGATAAAGTGTTGCGTGATTGACGATCTGTATGGACTTCTGGAGGATTGGCTACGAGTCTCGGTCGCTCGTTGAAAGTATTGACATATTTCAAATTACGTACCCTACCTTAGCTGTTGCTGCAGATGGGCCCGAGGAGGGGTCCAGGACGCATCGTATTTGATGGGAGATGTGAGTGATATTGAGTGTGCAGTGTAGTTGTATTATTTCATGCGCGTTTGGTGCAATGCAGTTGAATTTGGAGAGCCGTTTGGGCTCAGTGTCTGTTGAAGAGGGAAAGTATCCCAACCCTTCTCGGGGCACCCTTGGGTCCTAGCTCCGCTGCCCAACATCATATCAAGTTGTTCGAGTCAGCTAATATCCGGATGACTTCAAGTTTGATAAGTTTGGCCGTTGGGGCCTATCGGGTCCCTCACCTGGCCCCAGGGCCAGGAAAGGATTTCGATTTTTCGGTGCCAGTATTGAACAACAAGGTGTAGGATGTCTGGTTGTGTGCCCCTTTAATGTCTCAGAACGAGATCTCTCAAAATATGTGCCCACGATGCGTATGCACCGATCCTGGGCCTGACAGGGACCAGGCCAGGGTCGGTGCACTTGGATCACCGCGGGGATTGCTCAGTAGATAGCGGGGTGCATGTATACGCTAAGGTGGCTGATGGCCTGAACTGGCTCATACATGTGTCGCAAGTGCACCATGTGGGCTAGGGGGGTCAATCTCTGGGCTAAGTGGCCCCACTTAGCGGATTCACGCGTCTAACCCCTTAAAACACCCAGGGCAGTTGCAATCCATACTTATGCAAGCTTCGGCCATATATAACCTACTTTACCATCGACTTGTAGCCTCCTATCCTCTTAGCAGACCCCGTGGTGATCCCAACCGGTTCCACGCTGGTTCTGGGGCTCGTCCCTCCCCAGACGTCCGACGACATGATGCTTCAATCAACAGTTCCAGAGGTCCCGACCTCTTTCTGAGGGGCATTTTTTCGCTCCAGGTGCGTTTTTGGTCGTTCACGAAACCAGAAGCGGCCGCCAGAGACCGGCGTCGCCTAAAACACACAACAATAAACAATACATGATCGGACATGGTCGGATATCGGCTTGGATCGCAGCGGGGGTTGCTGAGATGATATTGGGTTGCCATTGGATGCTACGGTGGGATTTGTTTTGCCTTAACTAGCTTACAAGTGGGTTGTAATTGTTTGGATTGGCTTTTGTGGAGGGGAAATAACTCCGCTTAGTGGGCGGGGCCCGCTTAACCCGGAGATCCCCCCCGCCCCCCTTTCCCCCCCGCCCCCCTTCCCCCCCCCCCCCCTTCCCCCCCGCCTCCCCCCCCCCCGCCCCCCCCCTCCCCCTGCCCCCCTTCCAGCCCCCCCCCATAACCGCTCCCTAGGCCACATAGAGAGAGCACTTGCGATCCACTTGTGAGCTAGTTAAGGCCAGATCTAGCCCATCTTACCTTCCAGATGGACCCACCTATCCTCTTAGTACCGTACGCGGCGGTGGTCCAAGCGGGAGCATCCTCTCTCCTCCTCCCTTTTCCAGCTGGCCAGGGTCGTCAAGGGTCGGGGTATTTGCCTCGCGCGCACCGTTGGAGCTGCCGCGCCCGTCCTGCAAGGGGGGCTGGCCTGGCCTCCGCCGTGCGGTGTCTCGTTCTCCCCCGGCCCGGCATCCTTCGGGGAAGCGAGACGGGGTGGAATCTTGGCCCAGGCGAGGGAGTCATAGGAGAAGAAGGTACCTATGCAGCTGCCCTTGTTTTAGCCTTCTCGGGTCTCCTGGGAGGCCCTTGGTTTCCCAAGAGGAGAGGCCCTCTTCGGAGGAGGAGGGGGAGGAGGAGGAGGTAAGGGGAAAGAGGATGCTTAGGAAGAGTGAGTCAGTTCTCAGTTCCCTTTCGCTCGCACCGTCGGAAGCGCCATCGACCCCCCATTGCCCATGCATTGCCGATGTGGGCTTGGGTACCCCACCCAGCCCAGGAACGGGCAGTGTCGCCGTCGGAGCGCAGCAATCGCCGGTCTCTCGACGGTGTATCGCCAATGTCCATGTCAACGTTTCTCACCTCCCCTCTCCGGCTGGCCGCGCCGGACGACCTCCGTCGCCTCCAGGCAGTGCATCTGATCCTAACCCTTCAGGATCAACGTGAGGAGGGGATAGTCTCAGAAGGAGATGCATCGACCCCAAATCGCCAGTTCATCGCCGATAGGGGCCTGATGATCTATCGGCGATGTATCGCTGATTCCAGGTCGACGTTTGTCCCTCGATTGAAGAGTACGGACCGTCACGTCACGAAGTAACAACCGTCGGGATCTTTGCTCTTAAATCGATCCTCGATGTTCGACCGTTGATTGGTCTTGGATCTTCGATCCCAAATCGGTCCTCGATCTTCGAACGACCTCAAGACGAAATCGGCACTTTCTGGCGGCCTGATATTTGACCAGAAGCTTGATCTTCGAAAGCCCCATCCGAAGTTGTCACTGCCTGGTGGCATGGCTCATGGGACCAGAGAGAGAGAGAGAGAGAGAGAGAGAGAAAGAGACAGAGAGAGAGATAGAGTTTCTTCAGAGGAAATCCGACTCGAAAAATCGCCACTTCCTGGTGGTCTTATGAGTCATCCTGCCGCCCTGACAGGCGACCAGCGAGTTTCTTGTTCACAGAGGCCTGGGTGGAATGCGAATTTCCGATCCGTACCCCATTTGGGCGACGTAGAACAACGAGGTCGACTGCGCTGACATTCGCTTGTAATTATCCTGCGTAAGGTCGCTCGTGCGCGCCTTCTTCTCCACGCGGTGAGCCACGCTGGCGGCCCGCATAAACCGCGGCGTAGGGTCGCTATGTCTTCTCGCGCAAGACCCGTTTCTTTTCGTCGCTCACTTGGCCGCGGGGAGTCTTGGTGCCCTCGTGTGGTGCCCCCCTCCCCCCCGCTCGGCCAGAGGTGGGGCGCATGGGCTGCAGGGCGGGGTGCCTCCGCCCGAGGGCCTTCCCTTCGGAGCCTGCGCAGGTGCACTGCGGGCGCCACGCTCCACCCCCCAGGACCGAAGACGTCTTCCTCCCATGTCTGCGACGATACGGTTGGCGTCAGAAAGGCAGCTTGCGATGTGGCTCCGCCGGCCCGCTTATGACACGGTATTCCCCCGCCTTGGGGACAGCGTGCACCGAAGAAGCCCTGGCAAGGGGGATGGCGCGCACAGAGGGGGCCCTCGCGGGGGGATCGCCCCAAAGGCATAGCGTGCTTTTCCGAGATCGATGTTGCACGCTATGTTTCCAACGCCAACCTTATGATTCATATCATTCCCATTACTTTTCACATATTCTGGCCCCTGGGGGCCGTCTATGGGCCCTAGGACAATAAAACATGTACTCTGGATGGAAGCTGGCCCTGGGGAAGCGGTCGGGACCTCTTTGGTCGCGGATTGAGACAAATACATCGGCGGTCGTCAAGGCTTCGGCCTCCTGGAGGCTCCCAGAGGCTCTTGGGAGCCCTCTGGGATGGTGTGGCCCTAGGACCATGGAAGCGGCCATCGAGTCCTTCGCCCCCGTCCCTCGCGAATTCTCCAGTGCGGCGTGGGCCACCGCGCCGTGCGCTCGTGCTGGTGAGCGTCCTTGCGGCGCCATGTCTTGCTATCTCCGCAGGCGTGGGCCTCTGCCTCATGGTCATTTCCGTGCTGGTCTTGTCGCTGTGGCTCGTGTGGATGAACGCGCTGTCCACTACGCGCCGCTGGGACGACGAGACGAAGGAGACGGGCATCCTGAAATCTGCTGCCTTCTGTGCCTCCTCCCCAGGCCCTGGCACTCAGCGCACCTGGAGGCTATGCTCTCGTCGTTTCCTTCCCTGTGGCTCGGGTGCTTGACAGGAAACCTGGACTAGTACAGCCCGGGAATACTTGTATTACACAAACAAAACATGAGCGTGCTGTCTTATTGAGCCCAGGGCGCAATCAATTCTGGTCTGCTGACGTATTGTCAGGAGCATCAGGAGGAACTCGCGCAGTCTTGATGCGTGGAGCAATGCATGTCCAGACAAGCACAATTAGCGTCACGAATTTCTAATATGCTGAGCGTTTGCGCCATCACGCGGTATCCTTCTGCTGTCAACAGTTGGAATGCATATTCCAATCTCCAATATCACAGGCTGCGCAGCGCTTTCAGCGCTTTGCCTGCGCAGCCCAAGAGCTCACGTGCCCTTTGGACATTCACACGCATATATACATTACCCGTGTACACGCATACGGATGAGGGTATGCTGTACAGTGGTTTCCATTGCTGTAAAGATATACTCGGTCGATCTCGCCGTACCGCATCCTCACCTGTACGAGCGACACTTGCTATGAAGGCAAACAGCCCGTCAACGAGAAGGGTTCGTGTTTCCCGATGTAAGCATATTCAGATCATCTGTTGAGGCTGGTGGGAGTGATGTGAGATCACCTTTCTTTAGTCGAGTCTAGTGGAATATTGTTCGACGCTGGCGGAATGAAATACGCCCAGTCCCTGACTGTGCAGATATTCATTCCGACGTCAACACTCCTGGATTCGGCCAAAGATGTGCCAAGGACAGTTCAACAAAGGTATGGAGCGTCGGTGACCCGCACAATGGTGTGGGGCACTTCGAGGTCTTCCTCGGTCTCTTGTAAGCTGCGCTGCTCTCTGGAGCCCTGGATTCTTCAGATCGTCCCCGGCTGTCTGGGCACCTTGGCGGGCTTGGGCCTCGAGGCCTCTGAGCTCTCCTTAGCCCGGAGGTCCCCGATGCCCTTGGCTCTCGAGGGAGCCCTTGACCCCAGACATCCGACGCTGCGACTTTTTGCAGCGTGGCTCCCCAGAGGCCTGGACCCCTTCCCCAGGACTAGCTGTTCATCCTGGGCAGTTTTTTGATGGTCCCGGGGCCGGGGCCCGGTGGGGGCCCCAGGAGGGTGCCCAAAAATTGTTGGTCGGGATTCCCTGATAGCGTCTGGCTAGAGTAGTGGTAAGCAAGGACAGCAGCAGAGTCCCGCAGGGGGGACGGGGAGCCTGGGACTGGCCCCCCTAGATCGTTTGGTCCGGCAGCCGTTTCGCTTGAGACTTCGTCGCAACTTATTCAGGAATCCTGCTCTTGCCGCATGTTTGGTCTGAACGGCCATACCTTTGTGTAAACAGTGCATTATCGGGTGCACATGGGCGTGCTCTCACACCTGCCCTGGCTGCGTCTTTCCTAGGACTCCCTAGGGCGACATAGGCATGCACTTTTCCATTAGCCGACCTCATTTTTCTCGACCTGCCTCTTCACCTCTGCTGCTCTTAGGGTGCTTTGCCGGGGCATTTTTTGCACGACGCGAGGACGTAAGCGGCTGTCAGCGGCCCATCGGCCCTCGGCCCGAGGCAGCTCGGCGCAGCAGGCCGTTCAAGATTGAGGTCGCACCTCCACTCTAGGAGGTTTTTGTTCCTCCATCCTGGAGGCCTTTCTCCTCCAAAATGGAAGCTGGAACACCGAAATTCCCCAATCAGAGCTTGCCTCTGTAGGGGTCCTAGCGGATTCATATGGTTAGGTGAGGTGGGCCGCCGATTTCGGTGGCCGGCCTGGGTGCCTGGGTGCCCAGGGGTGCCCGGGTGCCCGGGGATGCCCTGGGGTGCCCGGGTGCCTGGGGTGCCCGGGTGCCTGGGTGCCCGGCTGCCCGGGGGTGCCTGGAAGTGCCTGGGGGTGCCCGGAGGTGCTTGGGGAAGCCCGGGTGCTCTATCGCCCTATAGCCCTTTAGCCCTTAGCCTTGCAGCACCATGGCCCAAAAGCCCTATAGCCGTATAACCCTATAGTCCTATAGCAGTATAGCCCTATAGCCCTATAGCCCTATAGCCCTATAGCTCTATAGCGCTATAGCCCAATGTCACAATAGTTCTATAGCCCATCTAGCCCTGTAGCCCTATAGCCCTATAGCCCTTTCGCCCTGCAGCCCTATAGCCCTACAGCCATATAGCCCTACAGCCTTATAGCCCAATAGCCCTATAGCCCTATAGCCCTTTTGCTCTCAATCAAATATGATTGGGTTTTTTCTCTGGAATCATTGAATATTTTTTGGGGGAGGGGGGGTGGGCCACGGGTGGTTTTTAATAGCGCCCGGGGCTTTTTTTTTCCCGCGGCTGGATTCCGCTGGGGTCCGCAGGCCTCGCCGATGTCCCGGAGAGGTATGGGTCACGTTGCATCGTCGGGGGGCCTTCCCTGTCCTGTACATGGCGCGCTTTCATTGTACTCCGACTTGGTTTCGAGGCGAACTCGTTGTGAGTTCGACGTGGATTTGAAATGCAGTAGACGCGGCCGACATGGATCCGACGCGGATTCGGCACGGATAGCTGGCGCGATGTCACAGACGAGGTCCCCCGAGGATGCAAAATACGTTTTGGGACGCCGGGGCCAAGAAGAGGGAGGAGCAGGGAGGACCAGTACTTGAGGAGTGGAGAAAGCAGATCGGAGGGATGGATAGAGCAGAGAGGGAAGAAGGATGGAGGAGGGAGGAATGAGGAGGGAGGACTGAGGGAGGAGGGAGAAAGGAAGAGGAGGAGGAGGAGGAGGGGGAGGAGGAGGAGGAGGAGGAGGTTGAGGAGGAGGAGGGAGGAGGATGAGGCGGGGGAGGAGGAGGCAGTCGTCTGGCTCGGATGGGCCATGTTCCATGTTGGCACGACCTATCTTTGTCGTGTTCCGGAGTTGCAGAGGAGGAAGAGGACCAGAGTAAACCCTAGATGCGTCAACGATGCTGCAATACACCCTCCCGTCCCAAGTCCCTCCCTCACTATAACCCCGCCCCACGACCATGTCCTGGCACTGCGCGAAGCCCCCCCCCTTTGAAAGGCGAGCGACCCATGGGCCCACAATTCAGGTGGGAACTCAGGTTTGCTGGATCTTGCCTTCCATCTTATGAGCTGTGGCGAGTGTGAGAATGTGGGTTTCGAAGTTCAAGGAAGTGCCCATCGACAGCCCCGCTTTTAAAATGAACCGCCCTTCACCCTTGCAACTGTTGCACAATGTTTCAAACTTTCGGGCACCAAATGAGGCGAAGTCTTAGGCGAGAGCCACATTTTGAACAGGACTCGCCCTCCATCCGTGTAGCTGTTGCGCAAGGTTACATTTGTGGTGGTATTCAATCAGGAGGTCTGTGGGGAGAGCCTCATTCTGAAAACGTGCCAGCCTCCATCTGTGTGACTGGCGGTATCTTTTAAGATGAATGTGCTCGGCGTTAAGGCGAGAGCCACGTTTCATAAAAAAAAAACCCAGACCTCCATCCGTGAACCTGAGCGTCAGGATCGCAAATTGCAAGAACACCTCAAGCGGCACGCTCGGCCCAGCCTTCGGATAAGTCTGGTGGAGCGACAGGGAGGAGTTACTTGTAAGGAAGAGTGATGAATGCTGGTGAGGATAATGATGAGGTGCAGAGTAAATCCAGGATACATCAGCTGCAATCCATCCTCCCGTCCCAACACGTCTCGGCAAGCATTCCTTTCCCTTGCGGGGAACACTGCTCTGACACACGAGCTCCACAGATGCCTTTCATGCATATGAGAGCCCACTCTGATCATGAGCAGCTCAATCATTCTGGCTACCACAAAGTTCAAGGACATATCCTCTCAGAGCCCGGTTTTGAAACGTAGCCGCCGTCCGTCCGTGTAACCCCACGAAACACTTGAGAACCCGCACCTTTCCGGCGAGGCGAAACGATAATGCACTAAGCACCCTGAAGCGTTATCCTGGCACCCTGGCTGTTGGCCGTTGCTTAGCAGTCCTGTGGAGCCCCCAGCAGTCCTCGAACGTGGCGAGGAGGAGGAGGAGGAGGAGGAGGAGGAGGAGGAGGAGGAGGAGGAGGAGGAGGAGGAGGAGGAGGAGCGAGGAGGATGAGGCGGGGGAGGAGAAGGCTAAGACTGAGACTGACTACCTAGAGGAAGGTCGGACCCCCTCTCTCTCGGCGCTACGGCCGCGACGCAGCGCCCCCGACCCACAAGGATGCCACCCCCAGGTTCCAAGTGGGCGCTGCCCAAAAGGGCCCAGACTGGCCCGCAGGCCAGCCCCCAAACCGAGGGCCACCAGACCCAAAACGAAAGCCACGGAGCCACCGAGGCCCTCCCCCCCAGGAACCTCCAAGGAACCAACAGGGGAGGCATCCCTCCAGGCCAGCCTCAGGCCTTCGAGACTCGCCGAGGGCGGCGGCCGCCTTCGCCAACTCCCCACCGTCGTGCCGCCACTGAGGTCGAGCGCGGTTTGCTGACGCATCAGCCAGGCTCTGAAGGCGGAGTAGTGACCTGCTTCGTCAGGTCCTCAACCGAAATCGCCCTGTGCTCCAGCTTGGCGTAGAGCAGCTGAGATGGCTTCGTCCCGCAGATGTCTTCGGGGGTCACCGTCTGGTCGCCCTCGGAGCCACCCTCGAAAATGCCCTCCTAGCTGCTGGGGCCGCCGGCGCACCAGCCGTAGAGCTCGTCTACCACGCTCTCCTGCTCGTCGCCGCTGTCGCTCATCTTGAAATGACGAACGTCCTCAGTACCCAAGATGCTCATAACCTTGTTCGTGCCGAAGCGCCTGACCGTTGTCCTCTGCTCCCGCACCAGGGCCTCCTTGTCGTAGGCAGCCCTGTTCTCGCGAAAGACCCGCTCCATGACCATGGACTTGACGCCCGTGACCGTTTAGTGCTTCTCCTGCGTCGGGAGGTCCAGCTTCTGCGACTGCTGCAGCCGCGGGAACTCTGGATCTTCCGTCTTGTGGTGCTCCAGCTTTTGCGACTGCCCCAGCCGCGGAAACGCTGGGACTTCCGCCAGATTGATGAACTTATCCTTGGTGTTGCCGAACTTCTGCAAGTTATCCACCTCGATCTCGCTGTCGAGGAGGCCGATGGTGCCTAGCATACCTCCTCGGGACTGCAGCTCCTGCGACGCCTCCTCTGTTTCTTCTCCTTCTTGTTCTTCTTGTCCCGCCTCGTGACTGCGCCAAACTTCGACGGGCGAGCACTCTCCCAGTCCTGCGGCGGGATCTTGTCCCTCTTGTCCTGCTTCTTCTCCCGACGCTCCGGCCTGCTGCGCGAACGCGAAGAGCGCCCCGCACTGCCCTGGGCCAGCCTTGCCATAGGAGAACGGCTGCGCCTTGTAGGCGTCCTCGGCATGTGCTGGGACCGCGGGGCCCAGTCGCCAGGCGGGGCCGACCGTGTGCCGTCCGTGATCGCCAGCTGCGGCGCCCGACTGGCCTCGGAGTGGGGCGGGTCGGACTGCCCTTGGATGGGATGGTCGTCGTCGGCTGGGCGCGCTCCGCCAACGCCCGTGCTGCCGCCGACACCGCCGCGCCGACGGCCGCCTCCACGAGCTGGAGGTCCCGCGCGTGCTGCGCGGGGCCCCTGCTGCGCCACGGGGCCCTGGCCGCCTCCGAGAAGGCCGCCCACGCGCCGTCGGTCCATGGC
>CAUYUJ010014604.1:927283-1057283 GCA_963575745.1 Prorocentrum cordatum
CCTACTCATACATTTTATCATTACTACTACTACTACTACTACTCCTACTACCACCACTGCTGCTATTACTAATACTACTACTACTACTACTACTACTACTACTACTACTACTACTACTACTACTACTACTACTACGACTACGACTACGACTACGACTACTACTACTACTACTACTACTACTACTACTACTACTACGACTACTACTACTACTACTACTACTACTACTACTACACTACTACTACTACTACTACTACTACTACTGCTGCTACTACTACTACTGCTACTGCTACTACTACTACTACTACTACTACTACTACTACTACTACTACTACTACCACTACTACTACTACTATTACTACTACTACTACTACCACTACTACTACTACTACTACTACTACTACTACTACTACTGCTGCTGCTGCTGCTACTACTACTGATATGTCCTTAGAGTAGGTGTATGGGGAATCGTCTTGAGGGTGCTGGAGACGTCGCTCCGCCAAATCTGCCCTCGCGGAATTGACTATTTCCGTTTCGGTGCTAACGATAACACGGCGGGGGGGTCAGAATTGTTTCTTCGGAGTAATTGTTGAGCATGTCCTGTACATTCGGAGCTTGGAAAAAGACTTCTCTTCCATCTGTGTAATTGTTGCGAGACTTTGAACTTTCAGTCATGCTTTCCACTATTACCTTCTTTTCATGTATGCTTTCTCTTCCACGCTCGACGCCAGGTGCCAAGACAGTTATAATCAGAGAGAGAGAGAGAGAGAGATAGAGAGCGAGAGAGAGAGAGAGAAAGAGAGAGAGAGAGAGCGCGACACGCTAAGTGGTGTCGCAGATAACGTGTATGATACAGCAGCATTGTGGATGCTTCGCTTCCATCTTGCTAGGGCTCCTTCGGCACATCTCACTCTGACAGAGGAGCCGCCCCTATTTGAGGGCGCACTGGGGCCATTTGTCGTAACCCAAACTGCTTATTCTTCCGCCCCTGTCTTCGCCGAGTCTGCGCACGCGTGAGGCGACAGCTGGGTGCTTGTGCTGTCTCTCCCTCGCCCCCCCCTCCCCCCATGTTGCTCTTCTCCTCCAGGAGAACGCTGTGGAAGAAGCTCCCTTCCCCTCCTCATGCCCCGCTCACAGCTGCACTGAGCAGGGGGACGCTGAAGCATCCAGCTGATGTTTCGTTATCACAGAGCTTCTTCATCATCCGAGGGGCCCCGGTCCCGCCGCCGTCGCCCTCAAGGTGCTCTCCTGTGCTGTCGCGCGCGGAGCGGGGTCTGGCGCTCGTCTCGCCTCGTCCCGTGCCCTGGCCTGCAGGCGGACCTCAGGCAGCGTAGCCACAAGATGTACGCCGCGTGGAACGTCACGGTCAATGCCCGGTCCTTCCCGATGGTGGCGGATTGGTACTGCTCCGAGAGCTCGGCCCCGCGCCGCCCCGCCGCCGCGACGACGACAGCGATGGAGCTTCGAGCTTCGAGGACAGAGTTTGTTTGTTTGTTTGTTTCTGTGTCTTTGGGCCTCGAGAGCCCTCTAGAGGCGTCTGGGGACCTGGATGCCTCTCGAGGCTTCTGGATGCCATCGGTCGTCGTCGTTGTCGTATTCGTCGTTGTCGATGTCTTCGTGCTGGTAGTGGTGGTGGTGGTGGTGGTGGTCGTCGTCGTCGTCGAAATCACATTGACTATATATATATATGTATACATACATATATATACATATATATATATATATATATATAAATATTGCTGCTACCCGCCAGACCATCTGCATCTACATCGAATACAACATGTTGCTTGTTCTCGCGGATGGGGACATATGGAAGGCCTGTGATTGTTAGGAGCACGCCGATTTCAGCAAGAACAACGAGGCATAACATTTTCCAGGGTTCTTCTTGTCGCCCAGCTGCGCGAGATCCGCTTCATGCAGATGTCGGGTGCGTCTTTCCAGGAGAATCCGAATGACCAGGAGCTTGATCCAGATGGACCGAGTCCAACTTGACATTGGACAATGCGGTGGTGCTGAAACTCATAGGACCCGAGCGTGGGTAATGAAGCAGCGCAGGGGGTGGAAGCACTGGGTTCCGATGCTTACCCACCTGCCAAAAGAGCAAGGATCACGACACGCTCACGTGCATTCCGCTCGTGGCATTCGCGGATACTTCGTGACTGCTCGGCTCTTCGGTGGTGCAAATGAAGGCTGTGGCGAACACCTGGTATCGTTTGCTGTGGGAGGCTTGGTGGTCGGTGGACATGAAAGATATCAGCATGAATTCGAAGGGAGCTGCCATGGTTTACCTGCAATTCAGGCAGTACTGGCAACGTCTCCCTCTGGACCAGCTTAGTCGCAAGATCGCCGCCGCTCTTCGAGAGCACCCATGCGTGGTGCATGCAAAGTTCGTGGACAAGGGCGATGGTGTCTATATTCGGGACATGTGCGCCCCTGAAAAATGATTGTACAAAGGAAGTCGGCCATGGGATATCGAAAGTTTGGATAACAGGTTGCAGGCATCGCGTAGTTATCATGTGCAAAAGGATATTTCAGGAAATGGTTGAATTCGTTTAAGTGGTGAATGCTCCCCGCGCTGACGTACAGTTTCTGCACGCTAGCTTCACGCAACGCCATCTGCAAAGGATGCGGAGTACGGAAGCGACCCTGCATTGCTGGGTGTGCCGCTGGATTTTCTCAGATTTTTTCGGGGCATCCTCGAGGGCCTGGACGCGGTTAGGGCTGTAATTTACATGGGGTTGGTCTCCGCCCGCTTCAAGAGCCTTTGGAGTAAATGGGGATTGGAACGCTGGGACATGGTGTCCTTTAGGACATGAAGCTGGGCCGATCACGGTCCTTTTCCAGCAGTGGCACCCTGACTGGTACGCACTATGAACCCTGTTGTTCCAAGGCGTACCTTATGTGAGCATGTGTGACTCCGAGCATGACCACCAGATGCTTTTGTACTACTTCAAGTTTGATGTACGGAGGTGTGAACAGCAATCTGTGCGTTTCGATACTGCCGTGTGGAATTACTTGCGATCATCTATAGACCTGGGCAGAGCAAGCGATGTTATGACAGATGCAGGGAAACAGTCAAACCAATGTGTTAGCGCGAGCCGGACGTTGTATTCATTTCAGACCTGATGCTGGACGCATTCGGGGCCGGGCCGCTTTTGCCGTCGTCGTCGTCGTCGTCGTGTCGTCGTCGTCGTCTTCGTCGTCGTCGTCGCCGCCGCCGCCGTCGTCGTTGTCGTGGTCGTCGTGGTCGTCGTCATCGTCGTCGTCGTCGTTTTTTTCGTCCGTCGTTCCCGCCCTGGTCGGGGGTGGAAGCCCTGCGCGGGGGGGGGAGGCGCGCTGCGCCGCGAGCCCTGTGGGAGCCAGGCGTTCTCCAGGAGGTGGAGATGGAGGTTTTAGCTCCCCCCCGCTGAAGAGATGCCTAAGACCGCCGCAAGTTTGCGCTTGCCTTGGACGGAGCCGTGACGGCCGTGTTGGATGGGCTGCTCTGGTAGTTTGACTTTGAGAAAATGTGTCTGGAAGAGGGTCTTGGGCGCGTCGGGGAAGCCTCGTCCAGCTCCCGCTTGGCCGCGTTGTCGGCGTTGGCCTTGTGGCGCTTGCACCCCCTCGCCATCCTCGCTCTCCGACTCCCGCTCGGCGCCAGTCTCGCCCCAGCCAGCTGCCGCCTGCGCCCTCTGCAGCGAGCTGTGAGGCATCGCGAGGCGTCGCGTTGCGCCGCTCTCTGGAGCGGAGGTCCTGGCGCTGTCGACTTGTTGGGTACGCTGCTCGAGGAGCGTAGCTTGTCTCGAAGGGAGAGCATGGGACGACCTGAGCACTTTCCTTTGACCATAACGGAGTGCGCCGGCGTTATCAGACAGCGGCTGCTCAGCGGGTCTGTTCTCTCGGCGGTGGTGGATCCGCGCGGATATGCGCTCGCATGCCCGCTTGACATGCAGCGGCGCAGCGCACCCATTGGTAGGATGATGTCTTCTCACGCCGCCCTGTGGACCCATGGGGTGCTCCAGGGGGTAACAAAAACAAATGCGACGGCGTTCTCCGCGAGGACCCCTGCGCCAGCGTGACCGTCTCTGGCGGCGCCGCCCTGCTCCTCAGGGTCCGTGGCCCCGCCCGAGCGCAAATACGTTGGGCGGATCATCGGGTCCATCCAATCCAAGCACATCGTATTTGATGGCATACCAACCAACAGCCTCTTGTGTTCTCAGGACATTATGTTTGCACTTGGTTCTTGATTCTTCAGCACCTTCCAGCAGCCGTGGACTCGAGGAGCGAGGGCGCTGTGGCGGGCCGTGTTTCTGAGGAGCTCCTCCTCCTCCTCCTCCTCCTCCTGGCGGACCTCTCGCCTGGCCTTCTGGCGGCGGGCTATCGCAGCCATCGGTTTTACCTTCCCCTGCGACCTTGAGGATCTCCTCCTGCTTCCGTGCCCCCCCTCCCCCCTTCCTCGTGCGCGGTTCCATCGCGCAGTGTGCGGCAGCCTCTGGGCGCGCGGGTGCCACACTGTTCGGTTTTGCCTCCTCTGTGAGTCCGTGTTGCCAGGAGCCTATGTTTTTCGCCTCTGCAGTTGCTTTTGCTGTTGCTGGTATTTTCTTTACTCGTCCTCCTCTCGCTTCGTCCACCATCGCCGTCGTCGTCGTCTTCGTCTATGCCTGACGCTTCGCCGTTTCGCAGCAGTGCTACGGGCAGCGTGCCGCAGGCGGCGCCAAAGCTTTTCTGACGTGCACGTCATCTCTCTCTCTCTCGATCTCTCTTCAGGTCGCCCATGGTCTGGGTTCGGGTCGCCCATGGTCTGGGTGGCCTTCGGTTTTCCCGGCCTCGGTCTAGATTCTTCTCGATCGGATTTCCGACGCCACTAGCGCATTTCGGCCCCGCGGCAACATCGTTCTTTTGGCTTTCCTTCTTCTGCATACCTTCTTAGAGTTGAAACAGGGCGAGACGGCCAGCTTTTCCTCAATTGGCATGTGGGGGCCCGTCTGACGCCCTGGGGCCCTTAAAATCGTAGGATGCAGTCCTGGGAGGTTACATTCAGCATCATTGCTGGTACATCCGCGGTCAAAACTTGCCAACTCCGTCACCGTCCCGTTTGCTCCAGCGTTGTCCAGCTTAATCTGGATCGGTCCTGGGCTGAATCTGGTCTGATCCGGCTTACTGGCCCCTGAATCGGGCTTAGTAGCCCTTAGTCGTTTTTGCGAAAACTTCCCACGAGCTGCTTCCTAAAAACTACTCCCCGGGACGCAATCTGATCCCAAGGGATGGGCCCGAGGGCCCACGTCACGAAAAAGAACATGACGTCGGAGATTCGGATCTTCTGGACCCTTTGGCGACCTGGCCAGTCGTCGCGGTATGGTCTGCCTCGGAACCCTCGTCGGGGCGCGCTCCAGGAGAGGTTGTGGGCGGATCCTGAGGACGCCGAGGGGAGGATTAGATGTTCCCTTGGGGGACCTGTCTGGGGCCACCTCAAAGATCTGTTCGACGCTAGTTCAACTCTAGCTCGACCATAGTTCGACTCAAGTTCGACTCTAGCTCGACTCTACTTCGGTTCAAGTCGACGGACGTTCGACGCAGCATGGACGCACGAGTGGAGCGAGTTCCAGTAAGGTTTCCAGTCCAAAGAGGAGGAGGAGGAGGAGGAGGAGGAGGATGATGATGATGATGATGATGATGATGAGGAGGAGGAGGAGGAGGAGGAGAAGGAGGAGGAGGAGGAGGAGGAGGAGGGTAATGAGCAGCGTGTCACTCCACGCCCCCGCGCTGCCCGGGCGGTCAAGAACGGGCTCAGAGGATCCCAGCGAGTACACGCTCGACATGGACCTCTACGTCGGTACCTCAGAGTGCAGCGGTCCGGACGGCCGCGGGGCGCGAGTCAATTCTCTCGGAGCTTGTCTGCCGCGCGGTTTAGCATGGGCCTTCAGTCTCACCATGTTCGGAGCACGCAGCACTCGTACTCCGTGATTATTTGCGCTGCGCGCCCGTGCGAGCCACGGCTTGCTCTGACTCTGGCGCCTGGTTGGCGGGGTGGGGTCGTCGGCGGGGGGTGGCATGGTGCCCAGCCCCTATCAGCCGAACAGGCCAAACACGTGCCCGAAATTTCGGCCGAACACACACTGTGACCGAAATTGGACATCGCATTGATTTCGGAAGCTTTCGGGCGCCGATTTCGGTGGTCACAATCGGGCAGATTTTCGGGTATACAGTTTCGGTCACTTCACCGCCCTGGTGGAGACGTTTTGAGGAAAGGGTTGCCAAGGCTTCCGATTCCCGATTGCTTTCTCTCCAGACGTGGCAGTGGCTGCCACTTCTCCATGCTGGGGGGTGGGACGCTCTCGTCCGCCTCCGCACGACGCCACGACAGCAAGGACGAGGGGGATGAGGAGGAGGAGGACGACGGCGGCGACGACGAGGGCGATGAGGGCGACGACGACGACGACGAGGACGAGGGCGACGGGGGCGACGAGGGCGACGACGGCGATGGCGACGACGACGGCGCGGGCGACGACGTTTGCGCGGGCAGCGGCCAACGCGGATGTCATCCAAGGGCCACGCGCGGCAAAAGCCCGCGGGCGCATGCCAGGAGTGCGGGCTAGAAGGGCGCGCCCGCAGCCGACAAGCGTGGAGGTGAACCGAAAGACAGTGAGCAATGTAAGCATGATTTACAGCGGCACAGCGGCCCTCAACACCAACTCTGCATGACAAGACATGGTCGGCACGGCACGGCACAGCACACTGCCCGCATTCTAGAACACGGGCGCGACGCGGCACTGCACGGCACGGGGTGAGCAGAAGCACAGAAGGCGGCATCAGCATAAACGCTCGGAGGTCCGCGTGGATTTCTCGAATCGGCGCTGGACTAAGCTGGCGGCGCCTCCAGTACCGCCCTGGCGCGCTTCACGCGCCATGGAGGGGGATGCAGCGTCGATCCAGGAAATCTGCGCGGATCTTCGAACGTCTAGGCTGATACAGTTGTTTCTCACTCCAGTGAAGACAGGTGCACTTCTTCAATCACCTCTTGGAGCCGAGGCGGCGATTCAGGGGCCTCTTTCTGCACCCCCTTTTGGAGGGACACTCTCTTGCACCTAGGTTGCCGCCCGCACCCTCCGCCGTGGCTCCCCCCGCCCACTCCTGCTCTGGGCCGTGCCCTCGCTGCATCGCAACCGCTCTCCGCACTTTCCACCAGCGCCGCGGTGCCACGCCGCTCCGTCCTCGGAGGGCCGCGCCCCAGCGCGCGCACGCGACCGTCCGTCCGCCAGGCTGCCCCCCCCCCCCCCCAAGCGCGCTCTTCTGTTGCCCCTCCGACGGTAGCCTCCGCCCGAGCTGAGGCCAGTCGGGTGTTGATGAAACCCCCACCCTGCGAGGCCGATGACGGGATTGCCTTTCTCCGGTTCTCGAGAGAGCGCGGCGGCCGCAATTTTTGTGGGCTTGCGCCCGCTGGGAATGGTCGTGGGCCGTTTTCACTGAAAGGGTTGTTTTGCTACAGGGGGTCCTGTCCACCCCCGAGCCAGAAGAGCGCTGAGGACGGCACAGGCACAATCTCTCTGAGGCCCGCGCGGGTCTTCTGGGCCAGCGCGTCGCGGCGCGTGCGGCGGCAGCGCAGGAGGCACCCGCTAAGAAGGACACTTTGGAAGTCCGCCAGAGTTGCCGCTTTGGGGCCTCCTTCTGGGCGCTGCGTCGTTACCCGCGTCGGGGAGGGCTGAGTCCGCCCAGGTCGCTGGCTAGAGTGCCGGTTGGTGGGGTCCCCCGTCAGGGGCGCCTTGTGCGAACCGCCGAAAGTTTAGACCTGTGCAGTCTCTTGTCCTTCTGTTCTCGATCCTTAGGGGGTCGATGTTGCTTTATCTTTGAGTGTGAAGCCTGGGCCTCCAGGGAGGCCTCCCGAGGCCTGCCGAAGGCACGCCCGCCGCCAGGACCTCGCCCGCGTCTTCCCTCGCTCCCCGTGCCCCCCTGCAGGTGTGCGGCGCCGTGCCAGGCACGGTCGCTACTCTATACAGTCGACCTGTTCCCCCGACTCCCTCTGCACGGCTCATGCTCTACCCTGGCTTTGCGGCTTTACCCTGGACCTTTGCTTTCGGCATGTCCTTCCCTTCGCTCTTATGCTACGCCGTCATCGAAATCAAGAGCCTGATCTCCAGCGCCGCTTGAACATCGACATGGTATGAGAGCTCTCTGGCCGTTCCGCGGCCGCTTCCTCCTTCCTTCCTGCCTCTCTTTTGTTCTCGCCAAAATCAGCTACGGACGCGCACCGCCGTTGGCCCGACCGCTTGTTGGACCCAACTCGCCGCAGAGCAAACGTTACCCCGTCTTCGGCAAGAGTTGTGGCGCAGAATTCTGGAGGCTTAGAGGCCGATGCCAGCACCAACATCGGCGGTTGTTTCAACGGAAGGAGGTTGAGCCCGATCTCGGTGATGGTGGTCATATTCGGGCTTCGCAGGTGGCCGAAATATGACCACCAGCACCCAAATCTAGGATCATCTTTCCTTGGTGGAGGCAGCCCCTCGTGTTCGTGTTGGTGCCACTTTGCAGGCCTCCTAGAATGTTCCCCCCCCGCATTCATACACCAGCATTCATACACCACCGTGCTTGGCCAGGGCCATCCTGAGCTCCAGGATGGCCCTGGCCAGGCACGGTGGTGGCGTATAGAGCTGTCTTCTACGTTCCGCTCGCTACTTTTCCAACCGTGTGGCTCCCCGATTTCTGCGCCGAGGTGGGGCAGTATCTTGAACGAATGGTACTGTCCTCGCTGCGTCGATGCCTTTGCAAAACTGCTTGGGTCGTCCGCTCCTGGTATGGTCGCTGCTTCTTGAATCGCAGATTAGATGAGGGCGATTCTGTACCGCGCGGATGCCGATGCAGCGTGCTGCCCTGTCAATAACAAGTTGCTTCGACGAGCCTCGTGAGCAGCGCAGGACATTGTTGTCTGGAAGTTGGGCATTGGAAGTTACAGCGCACTGGGGCGCAACTGACCCCAGGGCTGCCGCTGCGATGGGGACCTTGTTGTTCTACCGACGTGGTACCCATGGGGGGCTTGCGGGTCATCAAAAGCTGATTGACGGTCACCGTAGGCAAGTCAAATTCTTAGAATGTGTCGCTTGCGTAAGGTGCCGCTGGACAGCGATCTGCCGCGATCAGCGTCATCCTAACTTTTCCTTCAACTTCGCCTTGTCGTTCAGTCTTGGTCCTCGTTAGCTCCTTTCCCTCATTCCCCAAACAGCGCTTGCATTCAGGGGCTCCTTACTTGTGTATCTAAGGAATTAGACGGGTGTCCCGATGATCCTCCACGTTCGGGCTTGTAGTCTCCCCGTTGCTGCCCGTTGCCTCCTGTGTGTGGGGGTGTCCCGGGGATTCGTCACGTTGCCGCCCGTTGCCGGCCATTGCCGCCTGTGCGGTGTCCCGAGGGTGCCGACCTGCTCTTCGAAAAACGACCGCAGAGACGCTGGTGCATCACATAGCTCACACATCCGCAGTGCCACAACTTACTGTTTGAAGTCCACCTTGGCGAACATGCCACCTCACATCTCGACTTTGCGCTGCGCATCTGTATCTGTATGACCGATCGATGCGCTGGACTCCGTTTTCTAAGGAGAGGACCGGTGTGATGCAGGCGCTAGTTCAAGATTGTGGCTGGGACTCCTGCATGATCACGCCTGACGAGCAGTCCGCTATCATCAAGGAGCGCCCGACATCAAGGGGCCGGCGGCAGGGAACGACGAGAGTCTGGATTGGGAAGGACGGTAACGGCGGACAATAATCAGATGGCATATTTCGATCGTCGTATTCTCTTCAACGTCTCTGTCTCCCTCTCTCCCTTTCGCTCTTGCTCCCTTTCTGCTGGCAAGTCTGGTGTGTGTTGGTAGCGGGCGTGCCCCAAGGCGGGAGCAAGCACTCCCCTTCTTGACAACAGGGAGGTGCTGCGAGGAGAAGGAGCTGGAGGAAGCGAGGCTGGAGGAAGTGAAGCATGACGACAGGAGGGGGGTTGCGAGAGAGGAATCCCCGTGCCGAAAGGGGCCTTCTCCAGAAAGCTGCGCCGCACCTCCATCGGCACCGCTTCGTGCATGGCCCGCGGGTCGGTTGCTGGCTGATGCAGCTCGCGTTCCTCAGATTTAGCCCGCGAAGCGAGGGTCAAGAAAGCCCGCTCCCCACCCCCTCCCCCGCCGCCCTCCGTCCCCGTTGCCCCTCACTCCCAGGCTTCGAGCTTGCGTGCCAGGTCACAGGCCGCGTGACTCCTGGTCCACTTGGCCCCGCTCGCCGCCCCTGGGGGCAGCTTTCCCCCCCCTCTCTGCCTTCCCATCGCCCCCTGTCTCTTTGCCTCTTCGTACCCCGCTAGCCTTGACGATGTGCGCAGAGATGTAGAGCCACGTGGCTCTGGGCCTAGAGCCACGTGGCTCATCCCTCGCGCGTTCCCGGCCTATCGCCCTCGCCCGCCACGCCAAGCCAAGTATCCGACGCCGCGAGCAAAAACACGACTAGAGCACTCGACCGACCCAATTTTGGATGCGTCCCCCGAATGCCGAGAATGGGTGAAGGAGGAGGAGGAGGAGGAGGAGGAGGACAGGAGCAGGAGGAGGAGGAGGAGGAGGAGGAGGAGGAGGAGGAGGGGGAGGAGGAGGAGGAGCAGGAGGAGGAGGAGGAGGAGGAGCGCGCAAAGGTGTGCGCCAAGATAAAGACCGCCTGGCTCCTGGCGTGGATGGCTCCACTCATCTTGGCGGCGCGCACTGGGGGGAGGGGGGTGGGCGGGACGAGGGGGGGCGCCTTCTGGGGAGGCAGGGGGCTTCTTAGAGGTGTCCCGCCCTTGCCGCAGAGGCTTCTGAGAGGCCAGATGGCTTCTGGGCAGTGTCCCGCCCCTTCTCGGGAGGCCCCTGATGACGCCTCTCAGAGGGCAGGAGGGCCTCTGAGAGCCTAGTCCTCCGACGCCACGACCTGTTCGTGAACGTGACCCCCCAGAGCCCTCGACCCCTCTCCATATTCTCAGATTCTGATCTGTACACATGCACATCGATAGACCACGATTCATACACACATACGTACACACGCATAACTATATCCATGCAGATGTATGGAGGTGTGTGTAGGTGCTTGTGTACTCATATGGTACGTATATTCGTATACACATTCGTATGTGTGATATATATACACACGTTGTGATGGGAAGTAGGGGGCCGCTATTTCAAAGCCAGGCGATAACATGATACGACGATAAGACGATGCGACGATCTAAAACGATACGACAATACCAAGATAAGACGGTATAGGGCCTCGCCAGAAGATAAGACGATAACACGATTCAGGGACCCACCAGACGATAAAACGATAAGACGGTAACATTGTTTCATCGTCTTATCGTGATATGGTCTGATGTGGCCCTGCATCGTCTTATCGTCTGGTTAGTCTCGGTGTCGCCTTATCGTCATACCGTCCTATCGTCTGCTGCTGCTTCATCGTCTTATCGTCTTATCGTCTTATCGTCTTATGTCGTCTTACCATCTTATCGTCTGCGTGAGGTTTAGACTGCTGATCCCCACCACAATGTATCTATATGTGAACACATATATCTAAACACATGGACATACATACATACATACATACATACATACATATCTGTGTATACACACAGTGGCCGTCGGTCCATCCTTCCACCGTGCCTTGCGCATGTCCGAGGCTTCGTGGATGCCCGTGAGGATCTCTTGGGAGGCCTCTCGGACGCTTCTTCTGGGATGCCCTGGGGCCTTTGGGGGCCTCTTCGGGGCCTCCTGGGGTCCCCTTTGGGTCTCCTTGGGACCTCCTGGGGCTTCTTGGAGGCCTTTTGGGGGTCTGCTGGCGGTTTCGGGGGTCATCTTGGGCGGAGGGCTCGACATGTCAGTTCGAATTCTCCCTCTCGGGCCCCTCTCAGGGCCCTCGGCGGTTATCCAGGGGGCCTGTTGAGCCATGAGGCCCTCTTTGGCCGTCTTGGGGCCCTCTCGGGAGTCTCTTGGGCCGTCGTGGGGCGATCTGGGGGTGGGGCCTCTCGGAGTCCTCTTGGGCCGTCTCCGGGCTCTCTTTGACCGTCTTGGTCGCCTCTTGGCCCGTCTTGGGCCGCCCTGGCCTACTCAGGACAGGTCACGCGATAAGCCCCGAGAGGTCTGCGAGGGGCCCCAAGAGCGCCCAAAAGAGTGTTCGGATCCCGAGGCGGTGGATCCTTCAACCACTATTTCAACTTTCAATGCAAAGGTTCGAGAGACTTGATGACGCGCCACTCCGTGCCTCAGGGCACGGTGGCAGATACATGTGTGTATATGTAAGCATGTTTTCCTCTTCCCATGTTTCTACAAGCCTGGGGGGGCGACCCCTCCCCCGCCCCCAAACCAGACCTGATCCTCGGCCCCGGGGGCCTCCTGGATGCCCCTGCAGGAGGCCCCCCAGATTTTCCTGAGCTCCTGGAACTCCCCTGCGGTGCCTGGGCAATGGGGCCCAAAGCGGTCAGCAGGGCCGTCGAACGGCCCCCCGAGGGCCTCAAGAGGCGCGAGGCACCCAGCAGACGCCCGAAGACAGCCCAAACAAGACTCCCAAGAGGCTTTCGAAACGCAGATCAACATTGATCTTCAATGGTTTTTGATCTGATTTTGGGAATGCTCTGTTCTTCGGCCTTCCGGGCGTCCGAGACCGCCCAGGAGACCCGGAATTCGCCCCACAACTATCTGAAAGGGTCCAGGTAGTCCAGGAGAGCCCCAAGACTGCACAACAGGGGCCCAAGACGGCCCCAAGAGAGCTCCATGTCAGGTCAAGATGGCCCCAAGACGCCCCCCGAAGTATTCCAAATCGTGGGAGACCGCGGTGAGCAGGATGGCCCGAGGAAGTCCCCAGAGGCCCCCAGAAGGTGCCCAGGAGGCTTCCAGAAGGCCCCAAGAAACCCTTCAAAACTTTCGTGAGGCTCCCAAAAGGCACTCCTAGGAGGAGCCTCCACAACAAGAGCTGAGGAGGATGGGGAAGAATTCGCAGGGTAGGGTGAGAAGTGGGAAGAGAAAGAGGAAACAGGAGGGAAGGATAATGAATAGCATTATTCTAACGGCGATGCCGGAAAATGCAACAAGGCGTTATCGCAATGTGTATGTTGTACTTTCCTGTCCTTCCGACTGCATGCCAAACTTCAAGGACCAAGGTGCATGGCGCGAAGCGCCAATGCAGTCTTGTATGGGTGGGTGTATGTCAGTCTGTCTCTGTCTGTCTGTCTGCCTGCTTGTATTTCTGTCTGTCTGTCTGTATGTATGTATGTGTGCATGCATTTATGTATGTATATATGTATGTCTGTGCATATTGATCAATGCGTGCATGCATGCATACGTGCATGTATGTCTGCATGCATGCATGCATACGTTTGTACGCATGTGTGCATGTAGGTAGGTATGTACGTATTACGTATACATGTATATATATGTATATATACATGTATATATATGTATGTATGTATGTATGTATGTATGTATGTATGTATGTATGTATGTATGTATGTATGTATGTATGTATGTATGTATGTATGTATGTATGTATGTATGTATGTATGTATGTATGTATGTATGTATGTATGTATGTATGTATGTATGTATGTATGTATGTATGTATGTATATGTATTGAGTTGGGCCCCTGGGCGGTGCCTGTCATCTCCATGGGGGGTGGTCCGAAGCGTCCCGGAGGGCCCCTGGGACCGCCAGGAACAGTTCGAGACCGCCCAAGACGGCCCGCGAGCGCTCCAAGACGCGCATAGATAGCCTCAGGAATGGCCTGGAAGGCCCGAAGACGTTCCAAGAGAGCTCCATGAGGCCCCGAAGGCATCCCAAGAGGCCTCCCAAGAGAGCCCCGACAAGCCAAAATCGTTGATTTGTATAGTGTTTTTCAAGGTTTTTGGCTTTCTCGATTTTTCGGGGTTCCGACGCTCCAGGACCGTCCAAAAGTCTCCCAAAACCGTTCCAAAACGGCCGAATAAGCCCCCAAGACCGCCCCAAGACGGCCCAAAAGACCCCCCAAGTCGTCCCAAGACGGCCCAGGAGAGCCCCAAGATGGCCCAGGAGCCGCCCAAGCCGGTTCCAGGAGAGCCCCGACAGGGCTCCAAGACTGCCTGAGCGAACCCAGCGGTCCCCAAGAGGGCCCCGCGAGGCCCCAAGAGGCCCCAAAGAGGCCCCCAAGAGCCTCCCTGGAGGCCCCCAGAGGCCCCCAAGAGGCCCCAAAATTGCCCTGAGCGCGCCCCAAGACGCCTCCAGGAGAGCCCAACAGGCCTCCGAGAGGCTCCCAAGAGGCCCACCGGAGGCCCTCAGAAGGTCGTCCCCGTCATGTTCCCGGAAGGTGGTCCGGGAACATGATTCCGCGCCTTGGAGGAGTATTCTGCGCTTTCCGAGGCGCCTTCCGAGGCGCCTTGGACGACGTACTACGTTTCTATAGATTGTCCTTCTCCTCTGTACACGGTCCTACATGTCTTACGTATGGGTCTATATATATACGCACAAACATATATATATACACATATGTGTATATATATATATATAATGTATAAATACACATATATATATATATACACCCCTCCCCCAAGCCCTCCCGAGTCGTGCCATTTCCTTCCACGTATTTCAAATTCTTCCCCATATATAGAGGCCCCCAAGAATGCCAACAATGGCCCTGAGCGCGCCCCAAGATGACTCCAGGAGAGCCCAACAGGCCTCCGAGAGGCCCCCAAGAGGCCCACTGGAGGCCCTCAGAAGGTCGTCCCCATCATGTTCCCGGAAGGCGGTCCGGGAACATGATTCCGCGCCTTGGAGGAGTATTCTGCGCTTTCCGAGGCGCCTTCCGAGGCGCCCTGGACGTCGTACCTATGTTTATATAGATTGTCCTTCTCCTCTGTACACAGTCCTACATGTCTTACGTATGGGTCTATATTTATATTTATATATATAATGTATATATACAGGCCTCCGAGAGGCCCCCAAGAGGCCCAGCCCACCGGAGGCCCTCAGAAGGTCGTCCCCGTCATGTTCCCGGAAGGCGGTCCGGGAACATGATTCCGCGCCTTGGAGGAGTATTCTGCGTTTTCCGAGGCGCCTTCCGAGGCGCCTTGGACGACGCACTACGTTTCTATAGATTGTCCTTCTCCTGTGTTCACAATCCTACATGTCTTACGTATGGGTCTACATATATATATATATATATATATATACACGCACAAACATATACACACTCATATATATATATATATATATACATATATATATATACATATATATATATATATGTATATAATATATATATACCTCCCCCAAGCCCTCCCGAGTCGTGCCACTTCCTTCCACGTATTTCACATTCTTCCCCATATATAGAGGCCCCCAAGATGCCCAACAATGGCCCTGAGCGCGCCCCAAGACGCCTCCAGGAGAGCCCAACAGGCCTCCGAGAGGCCCCCAAGAGGCCCACTGGAGGCCCTCAGAAGGTCGTCCCCATCATGTTCCCGGAAGGCGGTCCGGGAACATGATTCCGCGCCTTGGAGGAGTATTCTGCGCTTTCCGAGGCGCCTTCCGAGGCGTCTTGGACGACGTACCTATGTTTATATAGTTTGTCCTTCTCCTCTGTACACGGTCCTACATGTCTTACGTATGGGTCTATATATAATGTATACATATATACATATACATATATATGTATGTATGTATGTATGTATGTATGTATGTATGTATGTATGTATGTATGTATGTATGTATGTATGTATGTATGTATGTATGTACGTGTATTTGTATATATATGTATATATATATATACATATACACCCTTCCCCCAAGCCCTCCCGAGTCGTGCCACTTCCTTCCACGTATTTCAAATTCTTCCCCATATATAGTGGCCCCCAAGATGCCCAACAATGGCCCTGAGCGCGCCCCAAGACGCCCCCAGTAGAGCCCAACAGGCCTCCGAGAGGCCCCCAAGAGGCCCACTGGAGGCCCACTGGAGGCCCTCAGAAGATCGTCCCCATCATGTTCCCGGAAGGCGGTCCGGGGACATGATTCCGCGCCTTGGAGGAGTATTCTGCGCTTTCCGAGGCGCCTTCCGAGGCGTCCTGGACGACGTACCTATGTTTATATAGATTGTCCTTCTCCCCTTTTTACACAGTCCTACATGTCTTACGCATGGGTCTATATATAATGTATACATATATATGTATATGTATATGTATATGTATTTGTATGTATGTATGTATGTATGTATGTATGTATGTATATATATATATATATATGTATGCATATATATACACACATATATATATATACCCCTCCCCCAAGACCTCCCGAGTCGTGCCACTTCCTTCCACGTATTTCAATTTCTTCCCCATGTATAGAGGCCCCCAAGATGCCCAACAATGGCCCTGAGCGCGCCCCAAGACGCCTCTAGGAGAGCCCAACAGGCCTCCGAGAGGCCCCCAAGAGGCCCACTGGAGGCCCTCAGAAGGTCGTCCCCATCATGTTCCCGGAAGGCGGTCCGGGAACATGATTCCGCGCCTTGGAGGAGTATTCTGCGCTTTCCGAGGCGCCTTCCGAGGCGTCTTGGACGACGTACCTATGTTTATATAGTTTGTCCTTCTCCTGTGTACACAATCCTACATGTCTTACGTATGTATATATATATATATATATATATATATATATGTGTGTGTGTACATGTGTATATATACATATACCCCTCCCCCAAGCCCTCCCGAGTCGTGCCACTGCCTTCCACGTATTTCAATGTCTTCCGTAAATATATGTATACATATATATATATATATGTATACATATATATATATATATACATACATATATATGTGTGTATGTGTGTATATATATAGAGGCCGTCCAAGAGTATCCCAAAACCGCTCCAAGACTGCCGAAGAGGCCCCCAAGACCGCCCCAAGACGGCCCAAAAGACCCCCAAAATCGTCCCAAGACGGCCCAGGAGAGCCCCAAGATGGCCCAGGAGCCGCCCAAAACGGTTCCAGGAGAGCCCCGACAGGGCTTCAAGACTGCCTAAGCGAGCCCAGCGGGCCCCGAGAGGGCCCACTGAGGCCCCAAGAGGCCCCAAAGAGGCCCCCAAGAGCTTCCCTGGAGGCCCCCGAGAGGCCCCCAAGATGCCCAAAAATTGCCCTGAGCGCGCCCCAAGACGTTTCCAGGAGAGCCCCACAGGCCTCCGAGAGGCCCCCAAGAGGCCCACTGGAGGCCCTCAGGAGGTCGTCCCCATCATGTTCCCGGAAGGCGGTCCGGGGACATGATTCCGCGCCTTGGAGGAGTATTCTGCGCTTTCCGAGGCGCCTTCCGAGGCGCCTTGGACGACGTACGTGTGTTTCTATAGATTGTCTTTCTCCTGTGTGCACAATCCTACATGTCTTACGTATGCTTCCATGTATATGTGTGTTTTTTGTATATACATATGTGTGTATACATATATATATATATATATATATATATGTATACATATATATATATATACCCCTCCCCTAGCCCTCCCGAGTCGTGCCACTTCCTTCCACGTATGTTCATTTCTTCCGTAGATATATGTATTTATATACATATATATATGTATATATGCATGTATGTATGTATGTATGTATGTATGCATGCATGCATGCATGCATGCATGCATGCATGTATGTATGTATGTATGTATGTATGTATGTATGTATGTATGTAATGTATGTATGTATGTATATGTATGTATGTATGTATGCATGCATGCATGCATGCATGCATGTATGTATGTATGTATGTATGTATGTATGTATGTATGTATGTATGTATGTATGTATGTATGTATGTATGTATGTATGTATGTATGTATGTATGTATGTATGTATGTATGTATGTATGTATGTATGTATGTATGTATGTATGTATGTATGTATGTATGTATGTATGTATGTATGTATGTATGTATGTGTGTATGTATGTATGTATGTATATATGTGTGTATGTATATGTATATAAATACATATATATATATATATATGTATGTATAGGCCCATAGGCCGTCCAAGAGTCTCCCAAAACCGCTCCATGACGGCTGAAGAGGCCCCCAAGACCGCCCCAAGACGGCCCAAAGGACCCCCAAAATCTTCCCAAGACGGCCCAGGAGAGCCCCAAGATGGCCCAAGAGCCGCCCAAACCGGTTCCAGGAGAGCCCCGACAGGGCTTCAAGACTGCCTAAGCGAGCCCAGCGGGCCCCGAGAGGGCCCCGCGAGGCCCCAAGAGGCCCCAAGAGGCCCCAAAGAGCCTCCCTGGGAGGCCCCCGAGAGGCCCCCAAGATGCCCAAAAATTGCCCTGAGCGCGCCCCAAGACGTTTCCAGGAGAGCCCCACAGGCCTCCGAGAGGCCCCCAAGAGGCCCACTGGAGGCCCTCAGGAGGTCGTCCCCATCATGTTCCCAGAAGGCGGTCCGGGAACATGATGAGGGTGGCGCTTCAGGGCCATCCATGACGTGACGCCCTTTCCAGTCACGAGCAGGAGGAGAAGGCGCAAGTAGTATAGCTCTCCAGCATTCGGCTTCACGTCCGCTGGCCCCGCGCGAGTGGTTGGGGTTGAGGGGCGCACAGCGTAACGGCGTGCTTGTGTACATCGACGTCGCGCGGAGGAGGAATCACTGAGAGCCACTACAAGCCACTAGGTGCCACAAAGCAGGACCTGGATAGGAGAATATCTGATCACCGCAGAGTACACACAACATCCGACGAGCGGGCCTGCGACCCATAGCACACAAGCGTCATGGAGTCCGCCAATTGCCCGCCGACGGTGCCTCAAACGTGTACTAGAACCTAGGCGCGCGTAGCGCGCGCGTGGTTCTAGTGTATATATATGCATACATGTATACATGCATGTATCCAGTCATGAATGTATGCATACATGTATGCATGTATGCAGTCATGCATGTATGTATGTATGTATGCATAGGCATATATGTAGGTTTGTAGGTATGTATGCACACATGTATACATACATGCGTGTATATGGGTAGACATTCATGATTACATGCATGCGTGCAAGCATGCACGCATGTAAATATATACATATGTATGCATGTATGTCGATATGTCCGTCTGTCTGCCCGTATGCAAGCATGCATGCATGTCTGTATACATGTATGTAGGTGTGTCGACATGCATGTATGCATGTATGCCTGTATGTATTTACGTACGCACGTATGTATGCATGCTGGTATATACGTATGCATGAATGTAAGTGTGTATGTTTGCATGCATGTATGTGTCTATGTATGCATGCATGTATGTATGCATGCATGCATGTCTGCATGCTGTGTGTATATATATGATCGTAAGCAAGTGTGTGTGCATGCATGCATGCATGCACGTTCCTTCTCCCCGCCCATGCTGGTGCCCCGCGGGACGCCCGTGCTGTACTGATCGGCTCCTCCTCCCCGCCGACCATGCCCAGCCGATATGTGCTGCCCCACATGCTCGCGCTGCGAACGCCGCGTGGGATGCTCCAGTGGCGGGCAGCTTCTTTTCCTGCCTGCCATCCGTGCCGGGATGGCTCTTCCTAGGATGACGCCTGCGGCGATCCAAAGCGATCCCGCTTGGGGGCCTGGCCGCGCGCGCCCGCTTCCGCGGCTTTCGACTTGCTCCGCCTCGTCGCTGCGCGCGAGGCCGGGACCACCAAACAGATGTGTGTGTGTATATATGGATATATACACATGTGTATATATATATATATATATACACATTCGTATATTCCTTTTCCTACATTTTTGTAGTCTGGGACCCTGCGACCCCCCCTAAACCGGGCCCTTCCGGATCCCTAGCCCCAGGGGCATTCTGGACGCCCTTGCAGACGGTCCCCTCTGCTCTCTGGGGCTCCTGAAGCTTCTGCTGGGACTGGGCAACGGGCCGAAATCGGTCAGTAGGGCGGCAGGACGGCCCCGCGAGAGGCCACAGAGGTCCCAGACACCCGCCAGATGCCCCGAGGCGACCGAAAGAAGACCCCCAAGAGGCATTCGAAATGCAAAAACATTGATTTCCGATGGCTTCTGTATGATAATGGGGATGGTCAGTTCTTCGGTCTTTTGGGCGTCCGAGACCGCCCAGGAGGCCAGAGAATCGCCCCAAATTTGACCAAGATGGCTTCCAGGCAGTCCAAGAGGAGCCCCAAGATGGCCCAACAGGGCCCCAAGATGGCCCGAAGAGAGCCCCATGACGGCCCAAGATGGCCCCAAGACGCCTCCCGAATCATTCGAAATCGTGGCCCGGTCGTCCCGGGAGACCGCGGTTGGCAGCAGGGTGGCCCTGGGAAGCCCCCAGAGGCCCCCAGAAGGAACCCAGGAGGCCTCCAGAAGGCCCCAACAAGCCCTTAAAAATATTCGTGAGGCTTACAAGAGGCTCTCCTGGGATGAACCTCTGCAAACAAGAATTCATAATGGGGAAGAATTCGCAGGGTAGGGCGAGCATGAGGAAGATGAAGAGGGAACATGAGGTAAGAATAACGAATATCAGGTTTACAACGACGATGCCAGGAAAAGGCAACAGCGAGTTATTGCTACATATTATGTTCTACCATATTATGTTCTACCTTGTTGCCCTCCTGTCTGCATGCCAAACCTCAAGGACCAGAGTGCATGGCGCGAAGCGCCAATGCAGTCTTGTGTGTATGTATGTATGTATGTATGTATATATATTTATATATATATATACATATATATATATATAGATGTTGTCTGTGTGTGTGTATGTATGTGTGTGTGCGTGTGTGTGTATGTTTGTGTGTATGGGGGGGGGGGGTACGCGCGTTTTTTGGTCCAGGCGCGCCGCAGGTTGAGTGGTCAGACGAGGCTTGACGGTCCCAGGCCACTCGGCGAGGACGACCGCTCGCCGCCCCTCTCCTCGTTTCTCGTCCTCGCCTTCTCGCCGTCCTCCTGCTAGTTTCGGCGATGCTACCGCTCGCGTTCGCGCTGCTGGCGCTCGGAGAGTGCCGCTGGCGCCGACGCGACTTGCGGCTTGCATGTCGTTCCATGCTCTCCCAATATTTACGCCCTGCTGCACGGCATGCCTGTGCTGGCTTCGCCTGTGCTCCCATTGAGTTGGGTGTTTTTGCACGGTCGCTCGCCTAGCGCAGCCACCCACCCGATTTTGACATTTTATGCTGCACGCGACTCGCCCTGAGTAGTTCTTCCATTTGCAACGCCAGGGAATTGATGCTAAACGTGCCCCGCCTTAGTTCTCGCTTTAGTTACGTCGCTGGGTTGTTCGAGGAAGTGGTGTATGTGTGTGTGAGAGAGTGTGGATGGTGTATCTCACATGTGCACAATATATGTGTAACATCTATGTATCTGTATGTACCAGTGTGTGTCTATATTCCCCGAGCAGTGCTTGCAAACAAGGGGGTCCTGGTTGTGTTTTAAACACCAGGCCCTGAATGGCCGTCTGGCGGCTATGTTGTCGCCGTCGCCGCCCCGTCGCCGCCTCGTCGCCGCCCGTCGTCTGACCCTGAATGGCGGTCTGGCCGCTATGTTGTCGACGTCGCCGCCCGTCGTCTGGGCCTGTTTGTCGGTCTGGCGGCCATGCCGTCGCCGTAGACGCCTCGTCGCCGCCCGTCGTCTGGGCCTGATTGTCGGTCTGGCGTCTATGTTGTCGCCGTCGCCGCCCCGCCGCCGCGTAAATTGTACCGCGTCGATTGCACCACACATCCTGCACCACATAAATTGCACCATGCACCTCGTATATTGTGCAACATAGGTTGCACCACATAAAGTGCACCACATCGATGGCGCCACATATATTGCACAGCATAGGGTGCACAACACTTGTTGTACCACACGTATTGCACAACGCATATTGCTCCATATACATCTATACTCGTACAGGCATAGGTGTTTGTGTATGTATATAACGCACCGTGTATATATATGTATATATATATGTTCACTGATATTGCCATAATCACACTGTTTGGGGTCCACTCTGGCTCACACACACAGCCACTCACACACACACACACATATATATATGTATGCAAATACACACATATAGATTATATTTATATGTATATATGCTAGGGGCCGCTCCTGTGATCTACCGTCGCTTTTGTTTTCCAACGTATGTCGTTGAGGTGTACGAGGAGGGGAGGAGGAGGAAGAGGAGGATAGCAAGGATAACGAGATACGAGCTACGAGGAGCAGGAACATAATAAGTGGAGGACGTGGAGGAAATGCAGGGGGAGAGTATACGAGCTGGAAGGATGAGGAGAAGAAGAAGGACTATGAGACAGAGGGGAAGGACGGACGATGAGGACATGCAGACGGAGAAGAGGAGTAGCAGTTGATGTCTTGATATTCACCTAACAGCGAAGACTGATAGGTTTCTAATGGGGTCAAAAGAGAGCATCTGATGACTTCCCAGGGGGGTCTGGACGGGAGCCGGACAGGCGAGGGCCGGGCTCGTTTTTTAAAGCAAAAACAGTCACACACTTCGTGCTTTTCGACGTCCCAGAATTCCATTCCCGGGCCACATTTTTGAATGCCCGGAGCCAACTGTAGGCCACTTCGTGCTCTTGGATTTCCCAGAACACCACTCCTGGGCCACATTTTAGATGCCCGGAGCCAATTGTAGGTCACTTCGTGCTCTTCGACTTCCCATAACTCCATTCCCGGGCCACATTTTGGATGCCCGGAGCCAACTGTAGGCCACTTCGTGCTCTTGGATTTCCCAGAACACCATTCCCGGGCCACATTTTGAATGCCCGGAGCCAACTGTAGGCCACTTCGTGCTCTTCCACTTCCAAGAACTCCACTCCCGGGCCACATTTTGAATGCCCGGAGCCAACTGTCTGCTTCCGATGTCGCCCAGAACCAAAACCACATCCAATTTTGGGATTTGCCTTTTTGGTGTTTGGCCCCGTTGGAGCATTGCGTTTGCGCGTTCGAAACTTATGAGATGAGAGGGAGCGATATCCTTCGTGCAAAGCGCGGCCCTTGGGCGGTGGATCTTCTGGCGGTCTTCTTCAGGGGTTCCTCGTGTGTCGAGCGCCCAACAGGGCGCAATCATTATCAGTGTTGTGCTTTGCGATGCCACTTGTCCTCGCAAACGTGGCTAATAATTCTAGACGCTTCGCGTATCCCCACCAGCCCGTCCAGAAATGAGTCCCAGGGGAGTGGAGGTTATGAGGGAAGCGGGGGAGCATGCAGAAGAACAGAGGGCGGGGTGAGCCGCCATATACCCCAAGAGGGGGAGGATGTAGGAGGAGCCGTCGTCGTCGGAGTAGGAGGAGGAAGAGGAGGAGCAGGAGGAGGAGCAGGAGGAGGAGAGGAGGAGGAGGAGGAGGAAGATAAGGAGGAGGAGATGGAGGACTGCGAGGACGAGGAGGACGAGAAGGAGGAAAAGGAAAAGGAGGAGGAGGAGGAGGAGGAGGAGGAGGAGGGGGAGGGGGAGGAGGGAGGAGGAAGAAAAAGAGGAGGAGGAGGAGGACAATGGCGAGCTTGGGGGCCTCTTGGGCCGTCTTTGGAGCCTCTTGGCGGTCCCGGGGGCCTCTTGCGTATCTCGGGGAGCCTCTTGTGGCCTCTTGGGGGTCTCTTGGGGGCCTCTTGGAGGCCTCTTGGGGGCCTCTTGGGGCCTCTTGGGGCTCTCTTGGGGCGCTCTTGGGGCGCTCTTGGGAGCTTT
Organism: Prorocentrum cordatum; assembly: GCA_963575745.1. Taxonomy (NCBI): domain Eukaryota; class Dinophyceae; order Prorocentrales; family Prorocentraceae; genus Prorocentrum; species Prorocentrum cordatum. The sequence goes on from CAUYUJ010014604.1 coordinate 950,897, forward strand.
CGAGGCGCTCTTGGGGCCATCTTGGAGGAGATCTATCAAAGAAGGGGGGGTCCTCAATTAGCGCTGCCCCTCTAGAGTGCCTCGAATCGCTTCTTGGGCCCTTCTTGAGGCCAAAATCTTTCCAAAACCTAGGTAAAATCAATGTTTTGTGTTTTCTCGCCTTTTCGCTCTTGGAGCCGTCTTGGGCCGTCTTGGGAGCCTCTTGGGCCTCTTGGAGGTCTCTTGGGAGCCTTTTGGAGGCCTCTTGGGCGCCTCTTGGGGCCTCTTGGGGCGCTCTTGGGGCGCTCTTGGGGCGCTCTTGGGAGCCTTCGGGGCGCTCTTGGGGCCATCTTGGAGGAGATCGATCAAAGAAGAGGGGGTCCCCAATTAGCGTTGCCCCTCTAGAGTGCCTCGAGTCGCCTCTTGGGCCCCCCCAAGAGGCCAAAATCCTTCCAAAACCTAAGGAAAATCATTGTTTTTTGCTTTCTCGCCTTTTCGCTCTTGGAGCCGTCTTGGGCCATCTTGAACTCTCTTGGGGCCTCTTGGGGGTCTCTTGGCAGCCTCTTAGAGGCTTCTTGGGGGCCTCTTGGGGTCTCTTGGGGCCCTCTTGGGGCGCTCTTGGGGCGCTCTTGGGAGCCTTCGGGGCGCTCTTGGGGCCATCTTGGAGGAGATCTATCAAAGAAGGGGGGAGCTCCAATTAGGGTTGCCCCTCTAGAGTGCCTCGAAGCGCCTCTTGGGCCCCCCCAAGAGGCCAAAATCCTTCCAAAACCTAAGGAAAATCAATGTTTTGTGCTTTCTCGCTTTTTCGCTCTTGGAGCCGTCTTGAGCCATCTTGGGCGTCCCTGACACCTCGCGGGACGCCTCGTCCAGGTCAGTGGGGAGGGGTAAGGGGAGGGGTAAACCCCTCCCCGAAGGGAAAGAAGGGGGGTTGGCAGAGGAAACGCTCTAGACCACCTACGCCCTAAAGGGCTGGTGGGATTAAGTAAGCGTTTCGCACGAGACATCCCCTACAAATGCTTTCCAGGAGGTCTTCTAAAACGTACCAGAGCCTCTTCCTCCTGTGAGTGAATGCGTGCCATCGAGCGCGCCTGCGAACACATGAAAATTATATGGCGATGTCGGTGCCCGGGGAGAAGTTATATGGCGATTTCTGATGCGGATGAGGAGGGGGAGGAGGATGAGGAGCAAGATGAGGAGGAGGATGAAGGAGGAGGAGGAGGAAGGAGGAGGAGGGAGGGAGGAGGAGGAGGAAGAGGAGGAGGAGGAGGAGGAGGAGGAGGATGACGAGGACGAGGAAGGAGGAGGAGGAGGAGGTTTGTGGGAATATTTTGGAGTCTCTTGGAGCATATTGGAGCTTTTTTTAAAACCCTTTTGGGGCCTCTTGGGGCTTTTTGGGCGCCTCTTGGAGTTTCCCGGAGGGGATGGAAGAGACATCGGCAGCTGAGGAGGGGGATATCAGGAGGAGGAGGAGGAGGATGACGAGGAATTGGAGGAAGGAAAAGAGGGAGGAGGAATGGAGGAGAAATCTGCAGCTGAGGAGGAAGAGGAGGAGGAGGAGGGACGAGGAGGAGGAGGATGAGGAAGAAAAGGAGGAGGATGAGGAAGAGGTCGGAGGAGGAAGAGGAGGAGGATGAGGAGGAGGAGGAGGAGGAGGAGGAGGAGGAGGAGGAAGAGGAGGGAGGCAGGAGGAGTAGGAGGATGGGAAGGAGGAGGAGGAGGAGAAGGAGGATGAGGAAGAACAAAGGAGGAGGAGGAGGAGGAGGAGGACGAGGAGGAAGAGGAGGAGGAGGAGGAGGACAATGGCGAGCTGGGGGGCCTCTTCGGAAAGAGAGTTTTGAGGTTCCTTGGGAGCTTGGGGCGCTCTTGGGGCGCTCTTGGGAGCTTTCCAAGCGCTCTTGGAGCCATCTTGGAGGGGATGAATCAAAGAAGGGGAGTCGCTCATTAGCGCTGCCCCTGTAGAGTGCCTCGAATCGCCTCGTGGACTCCACCTGAGGCAATATTGGAGCGCTCCTGGGCGCTCTTGGGGCCGTCTTGGAGCTCTCTTGGCTTCTCTTGGTGCCTTCTTGGGCCATCTTGGAGCCATCTTCAGGCCTAAGCAAAACACGTTGATTTTTCTAAAGTTTTGGATGGATTTTGGCATCTTGGGAGTCTCTTGGGATCATCCTGGAAGCCTCTGGGGCGCTTCTTGGAGCCTCTTGGGGCCCCTTTTTGGGCGAGCGGGGGAGCATGCAGAAGAACAAAGGGCGGGGTGAGCCGCCATATACCCCAAGAGGGGGAGGATGTAGGAGGAGCCGTCGTCGTCGGAGTAGGAGGAGGAAGAGGAGGAGCAGGAGGAGGAGCAGGAGGAGGAGGAGGAGGAAGATAAGGAGGAGGAGATGGAGGACTGCGAGGACGAGGAGGACGAGAAGGAGGAAAAGGAGAAGGAGGAAAAGGAAGGAGGAGGAGGAGGAGGAGGAGGAGGGGGAGGGGGAGGAGGGAGGAGGAAGAAAAAAGGAGGAGGAGGAGGACAATGGCGAGCTTGGGGGCCTCTTGGGCCGTCTTTGGGGCCTCTTGGCGGTCCCGGGGGCCTCTTGCGTATCTCGGGGAGCCTCTTGTGGCCTCTTGGGGGTCTCTTGGGGGCCTCTTGGAGGCCTCTTGGGGGCCTCTTGGGGCCTCTTGGGGCTCTCTTGGGGCGCTCTTGGGGCGCTCTTGGGAGCCTTCGAGGCGCTCTTGGGGCCATCTTGGAGGAGATCTATCAAAGAAGGGGGGGTCCTCAATTAGCGCTGCCCCTCTAGAGTGCCTCGAATCGCTTCTTGGGCCCTTCTTGAGGCCAAAATCCTTCCAAAACCTAGGTAAAATCAATGTTTTGTGCTTTCTCGCCTTTTCGCTCTTGGAGCCGTCTTGGGCCGTCTTGGGAGCCTCTTGGGCCTCTTGGAGGTCTCTTGGGAGCCTTTTGGAGGCCTCTTGGGCGCCTCTTGGGGCCTCTTTGGGCGCTCTTGGGGCGCTCTTGGGGCGCTCTTGGGAGCCTTCGGGGCGCTCTTGGGGCCATCTTGGAGGAGATCGATCAAAGAAGAGGGGGTCCCCAATTAGCGTTGCCCCTCTAGAGTGCCTCGAGTCGCCTCTTGGGCCCCCCAAGAGGCCAAAATCCTTCCAAAACCTAGGTAAAATCATTGTTTGTTGCTTTCTCGCCTTTTCGCTCTTGGAGCCGTCTTGGGCCATCTTGAACTCTCTTGGGGCCTCTTGGGGGTCTCTTGGCAGCCTCTTAGAGGCTTCTTGGGGGCCTCTTGGGGTCTCTCGGGGCCCTCTTGGGGCGCTCTTGGGGCGCTCTTGGGAGCCTTCGGGGCGCTCTTGGGGCCATCTTGGAGGAGATCTATCAAAGAAGGGGGGAGCTCCAATTAGGGTTGCCCCTCTAGAGTGCCTCGAAGCGCCTCTTGGGCCCCCCCAAGAGGCCAAAATCCTTCCAAAACCTAGGTAGAATCAATGTTTTGTGCTTTCTCGCTTTTTCGCTCTTGGAGCCGTCTTGAGCCATCTTGGGCGTCCCAACGACCCGCGGAACGCCCCGTCCAGGTCAGTGGGGAGGGGTAAGGGGAGGGGTAAACCCCTCCCCGAAGGGGAAGAAGGGGGTTGGCAGAGGAAACTCCCTAAACCACCTACGCCCTAAAGGGCTGGTGGGATTTTCGGGCGACGGGGGGGGGTGCGCCGAACGCCGGCGTCTTGTCAGCAATCGACGCGATGATCTAGGCGGAATTCGGAGCGTCAGCGGGATCTCCACATCGGGTTCCCGCGTATAGACACCGCAGCGCTTAAACGCCTGATGTCGCGGGGGGGCGCACGGGGGTGCTGAAGTCAAATCGGTCGGGATTGGGGTGCATGCGTCGCCGCGAGGGGGAGGGGGAATGTCACGATGGCCCAGGTGCCCCGCGACGCTATTCGCGGCGCAGCGGGGTGGTGTATATTGCCGTCGTTTGATTTGAGATGCGGACAGCGCGCGCCTGTCAGCGTCTTTGCATTTGTTTGTTTGCTTGTTCATTGATGAGCTGACAGTTGCGCATGCGTCGCGCACCCCTCCGCGTCGTCTGAAAATTGCGGAGTAGGGCGGGCGGAAGGGAGAGGCGTGGCAAGGGAGACGCGCGGGGGCGGGGGGCGAGGGCCGAGGGGGAGGAGGAGGGGGCAGGTGAACGAAGATGCGGGGCCAGGAGAAGCGCACGCAGGGAACAATGGGGGAGGAACGAGGGGGGAAGTGATCGGAATAAAGGAATTTGCATGATCAGGGGGAGAGGGAGAGACAGACTGCGGCACTTGAGGGGCAGGGAGGAAGGCTGTGGGGTAGGAAGGGGGAGGCTCATTTTCCAGACTCTTGGGGTCCACTCGCAGGAGACCAGAAGCTCTCGATTCGCCGACGGCCTCGTTGGATCCACTGGGTCCTGTGGATTCCCTAGAGGTGTGTCGAGTGGGAGGTCTCTTTGGGTTGTGATCTTGGGCCCATGCTGATGCACCAACCTCAACTTCTTGTATGATGTTCCCTTCGCGATTTCCGTAGCCATTTAAGCTCGAGTTGCTTAGGGACTCAATAGTTGCATTGCGCATGAACGAAGCGCCGCACGATGTTTTTTTTTTTTTTCCGCTTCGGCCGGCCCAGCTTATGCTTGAGCAGCGACGAGTTGGGCACATTGGATCGGCATGTGGAGGTATTCGGGAGGTTTGTGGATATTCGGGCTGAGCAGTTCGTGGCGCACCACGCGGACGAGCCACTGCTAGAACAGTTTTTTTCGGACGGCACCCCTTTTACCACCCGAGAGCGCGAAACCATCAATTGGGATACGTACAAAGTTACACGAGCTGGCAGAGAGTGCAAAGACTATTTGATGCAACGGGTGTTTCTGTCAACTGCGTCGGGCAAGTCGACGGTAATATTGAAAAAGCCTCGGTTCATGCATACAAAACACCATCTCGTGTCGTACCAAGGCATGACATAATTATGGCAAGGGTGCCGCATGGCTGGCGCAAAAGACATTGTGATATCATCGTTTGGTTTTGACCGCGCGGTGAAATCTGCAATGGAAAAAAGGTTGATACAGAGGCAAGCAGCCTTCGAACATGATTTGCTTGATGAGTTCCCAGAGGAAGCGTCTACCCTGATTCTCAAGTCGTGGGTCGTGGTGATTGGGTGCGCGTGTCATGACCTTCATAATGCGTTGAAGTGGGCCGTCTTGTTGCAGCTTGCATCGAAAGACATCATGCGAGATTGTTGGATAGTGCTCCAGAGTCTTCGACATAGCTCTCGGCAGATGCACCGTACTTTGCGGGAGTGGCTCGGGGGTGTGGTCGGCTACAAGAATGGCGACCCGGCGCTGTTAGAGGCAATGTATGTGCTCTTCGGCGTCGAGGAAGGTTGGATGCCGCTTTTTCTGAAATTGCAAATTCGTTTCGATGCTGGGCAGGTCCTCGTAGCCTCATCTTTTGCTGGGGCTCCCGCTGGTTTGACTCCTGTCATATGTGCTCTCATGTACTTGTGGACCTTCCCCACGCTGGGCCGAATCCCGATGGTGCGGTCTTGGCCTGTCTGGGCGCACTTTGATGGCAGCTCTTTTCGCTGGTCTTATGAGTTGGTGGGAATTTGTCATGATGAAGCCGCATGAGATTACATACTACATAAGAGGGTTGGGGCGACTTAGAAAACCAATCAAAAAATTGCTAGCAGTAGTCACTTGTACGTCTCGTGTTTCTGAAGAGCCACTGCGTTTGGTCCAGGAAGATGACAGATTAGGGAAACGTGCCGTCGAAATCCGTCAAGAGATGTACAAACGTGCGGACTCAGCCCTGAACGTGCGGCCTGACGTGATTGCCGAGATGGCAAAGCTTGGTGGCGTTTCCGAAATGGAGTTGTTGAGTGAAATTTGTAAGTCCGTTTGCACGCAGGTTGCGTATTCCGAAATGAGACTTCGGGAATACGACGTCGGTCGCTGGCCTCTCACCCGAGGGGGCATTGCGCAACATCTCCGGGATCTCCGAGAGAAACCGAAACCAGATGACGAGGTGTCTGCTCGCATCCACGGTTTTTTGCATTCTGGTTTCGAGCCCGAAGAATTGGTAAGATCCGCATCCCTTTTGGGCGACATCAGTTGTTCGACGAAGTACGTGGAAGACCCGCATTCGGTTGGGGACCACATCATGCGTCTCCACCCTTCCTACGGCAGGTCGACATTGGCGGGCCGCGTGCTCGTGAAAAACGGCGCTGCCTTTTTTTTCCATGAGCAAAGATGAGGAAAGAAGAACGTCTCACCCTTGCGATCGCGAAGGCTCGCGCGCGCAACCCTGCCAAGACAGCTGGCAGGCGCATGCGCATGAGGCCCTTGGCAGATTTGTGGCGGCAACAGCAGGAGGGCGGCGTCAAACCCATGATGAAAGTTTTTTTTCTTCTTCCAAGAGGGTCGCGAAGCGCCGTGGCGAACTTTGGGCCGAAATGGGCGATGACCGGAAGGCGCGGTGCGAAAGGGAGGCCGCGTCTTACCGCCAGGTAAAGCGAGAAGAGAACAAGCGCCTCGTTCAGAAGTTATCTTCCGAGTAGAAGGCAGTCCGCAGGCGTTTGGGGAAATGTTTCAATCGAGGCCCGCGCACTCGCTTGGGGCGCTGTCGTTTTTTATGCGCTGAGATAGCGGACTACGACGCGCTCTGGAAATCGCCAGAGTTCCAGGACGCCGATATCGCGGCGGAGAGAAGGCAGAGAAGTTCACAGCCACTCCATGGGCCCATCGCCCCAGAGGTCGCCACGCTCGATCTTATGGCTGTCCCGAGGGCCAAGGCGCCCCTTCCAGCGCCAGCGTGGATGGCGCGGTGCGTTCATAATAGGAACTTCTTCTCAGAAACCATTGTCCGTTTCGAGAGAGCAGGTGCGGGCGAGATGTGCAAATTTGCCCTGGGACTGCAACGGCCCACGTTGAGCGGCTGGCACAGAGTCGAGGAAGTCGACGACGTTGTCGAACCGACGCTTGTGGCTGATGGTTGGGCCGCCCAGGCGGTGCACATGCGCGACCGTTGCTTTCGACTGGACATATCCCGGACGTATTTCAGCGACGACGGGGTTCTCGCTGGGGCAGTTGACGTTGCTTTCGTTACGGATGTCAGGATGATGCCGAATGGACTCCTGGGCACAGACAGCGATTGGCAGTCGCTGGCAGACTTGCAGGCAGTGCTTCCTGATGGCGACGGCAATGTGGAACCGACGTCTGCGTGCGACGAGACCCCCTTCCCTGTCGTAGAGGGCGAGCCGTGGATGTCTGACCCATACATGTGGGAATATCTTCGGGCTGACGGTGACACGACGCGCGGGCGCGTATACGCCGGTGTAGAGGGCCGCAACGAACGAGGACATTCGGGGGAGTCTTCGGCGGCGTCCTCGTCTAGCTTTGGTGATTCCGACGTTGACGACGTCGCTGGCATGGGGGAACTTCACGACAAGCGAGCTTCTTTGGAAGGGGGCCACGGCTTGTCCTCAGGCGGGTTCACTTGGGAGTTGCGAGGGGGCAAGTGGACATTAGAACGCATTGGGTCGGCGTATGATTGCTACAGAGCAAAGGCTCGCGCAGTAGAAGCACGGTGCTCTTTGTACGGGTTTAAGAAGAGTGTTTCGTATAAACTCACACAGTACAGTGAGGACACTTGCCTCGTTCTCGTCAAAGCCTGGGCCGCCAGGATGGAGCATTGGCATTCTGTCTGGGAATCAACGGGGCGAGACGGCAACTACAGGTTTCAGCGTTCGAACGAGAATGGCTGGGCCGAGCATGCTAGCGTGGCCGCAGCGTACGCGGCTGGCAACGCCAAAGTACGCGAGCGCGCACAGCAGATCCGTTCCTTGGTGCCGCGACCAGTGGACCCATGAGGTTCGACGGAAACATCATCATCTATATTATTCTCGAATACGGCTGGTCTCGCTCACGCGAATCACTATTCGAAATGGCGCGCGGAATGGTTGGTTTGGGGCGAGCGCGGGGTCCCAAGAAGAGGCCCGCGAAGGCAGCATGACGGACCCCGAAGCCCTGGCGCGACCCCCAAGGGAACCCGAGACGACCTAGGGACGAAACAGAATTCTGCGTTTCAGCCAGCCATTTCATATGCTCCACTTGGAGTTTCCCGAGGTTCCATGGTGAACTCAGCTGGTTTCCCAAGTGCCCGATGACTTGTCAGGACTGGTGCATCTGAGATGTCCGCGTCAGATGCTCCACTTCGAGAGCCCATGAGGCTTCCGAGGCAGTTTCCCTGAGAGCCCCATGTGATTCTAAGCGCGCCAGAAGATGGCTGATTGAGGATACGCGTTTGTCTCCATATTGGGATGCGATTCGATGCATTCGTGCATGTTGTTCGCTCATTCCTATCCCCGTCTACTGGGCTCTCAAATTAAACCCGCCCGCGCGGCCTCGCGGCCCCGCTCCAATCCGTCGACCAATTCTCGCGCCAAAAATTTCACAATGGGAAATAACACTAAAACAAATCGGCGAGGATTTTGGTTTCAGTTTTGGCGCCCAGATTGGCCAGGAAAGTTTTGCCTTTCGAGGCGTCCGATTTGCCAGTTACCCCAGGATGGGGAATTGATGTATCCAATCTTGGGGTCGGCGCAAAATTGGATGCAGCTTCGGCGGCCCATCTGCGGGCCCGTTCGGGCGGTGGTAGAATGACAGGCGAAAGGGGGGCCGCGCTTGTCTGCATGATTTTCTGGGCGCGGAGACATCGCAGGGGTGCGAAACTCTGATTGGCCACGGGGCGAGTAGCAGAGCATGGCATAGATCGGATCGGAAGTTTGAATCCTCCGGCCGGTCGGCCGGGCCGTCTTGCGGTCAAAGTTCGAATCCTCCACCTGGTCGGCTGGGCCGCCTGAAACCAGACTTCGAACTTTCCGGCCGGTCGGCTGGCTCGCCCTGGGGCCTAAATTCGAATCCTCCGGCTGGTCGGCTGGACCGTCTCGGGGTCGAAATTCGAATCCTCCGGCCGGTCGGCTAGGCCGCCTGGAAGCCAGATTTCGAACTTTCCAGCCGGTCGGCTGGCCCCCCTGGCGACCGATGAGACGAGCGCAGCTTGTGACTGGCGATCGTCGTCGACGTCCTTACCATCGTCGCCGTCGTCGCCGTCGCCGTCGTTAGACATAGCCGCGGGCTTGGGCCTTGGCGAGCGCTTCTTGGGCTGTCCTGGGGCCTTCTCGAGCAGCTCTGGAGTTCCTTCGGAGCTTCTCGGGGCCCTCCCAAAGGGCGCCAACGGATGCTGCAACGCACCCCCTTGTTTGTAGCATCCGCTGGGGGTGGTGTCTCGGAGGTCTCAGGGGGGCCTCTTGGGGCCTTCTTAGGTTGTCTGGGAACCTTCCTGGGCAGCTTTCGAGCTCTCTTGGGCCGTCTCGGGGCCCTCCCCAGAGGGCCCCAACGGATGCTGCAACGCACTGCTTTGTTTTAGCATCATTTTTTTTTGTTGTTTCTTTTTCCCCCCCTTCTTCTTCTTCTTCGGCGTCCTTAGGCCCTGGAGCCCTCTTTGAGCCTTCTTGGGCTGTCCTGGAGATCTCGTTGGTCATGCGTGGCTAGGCCATTCCAGGTTGCCCGCGCGACGGTCACGGGCGGAATGGGTGGGAAGCGATGGCTGCGAATAGGTCGATGCACGCCCGAGCGGGAGATAGCTCGGGGTTGAACCCTGGAAACGCCAGAATGAGGAGGGGGAAAAGGGGCGAATTTCGAAAACACCGGTCAACCAGATCACCCGGTGTTTTCGCGACCCACATTTGGATTGAAAAAAATCAGCATCCGAGCGCCTCCGCATCAAAAAAGTCTCTGGCGTCGAGGCGCGGACGAGCACTTTCGCCCAGATCGTATGATTTCATGCACCAAACGCACCCCACCGGGGCCGCCGCAAGGGCCCCCGGGGCCACCGTCCAAACCCCCAGGGACGCGGCACGGGCCTACCGACCGACGACAACCTCAACGGAAATCGATGCCAGCGCGGGATGGGCCAGAGGGCATCTTTTATCAGCGGCGCAATTTTTCAAACTCACCCCTCGATTACAGCGAAACTATGGAATGGGGCATCGGCGCGGCTGTTGCGAGACAAGTCATCATTTCACCGTGCTCACGCTTCTTCTTTCTATCTTGGGTAGCGTCGCGTAGGGCTCCGGCGTGTCGCTCACATCAGCCTTTCTCTTCTGGGTGGTCGTCCTCGCATGTCCCAGCTTCGACTTCGAGAGGCCGCGAACGTCGCGGCATGCGCTCGGGAGGAGGAGTTGGAGGGGGGTGCAAGCAAGGAATGGCAGCAGGAATAGGAGGCAGCGGGCGAGCAATAATATCACGCGGCTTGAGAAATCAGGAGGGCACCAAGGGGAGGAGAGAGAACACTTAGCAGCAACATCGTCCGTAGCCATTTGGACTCAAGCTTGGAGGGGCAAGCTGCTCGCACCTGTCACTTGTAGGTCTCATTCTGGCAACCACGATGGCCAAGAAACGCTCTGCTTCCAAGGCTGTTGCAACGACGCCGCCCACGAAAAAAAGGCAAGGCTGGCTATGCTCCGATGAAGGCCTTCGAAAAGTTAGACGTCGAGGAGTCTGCCTGCAAGAAATCGCCAGGGGGTGGCAGGAAGCGCACCGATAACTCCACTTTCAACAAACTCATCCAGGATAATTTCTTGGACCGCGGCTTCGCCGCGGAGGAAGTGCAATTGGCGATCGCCGCGGACGGAACGCCTCTCTTGGATAAGTTGCGACAGGACCGTGCTCTGCGGGAAGAGGGGGAGCTCGCGATGGGGAAAAACTATTACGACAAGCTGAGAAAAGAGACCCGGAGCCCGAGTAGCACGTTCAGCCAGCTCGAGCAAGCCCAGAGAAGTCCAGCTCCCTTGAACGAGGATTTGGAGGAAGCTATGGCGGGGATTTTCGACCAGAAACGGAGGACCGACTTGTGGGATTCTTGGATGTCTTCCGTCGAGTCGGTCACCGAAGACACCTTGTGCGGCTTGTACAAGGGTAGCTTGTGAATTTCTCCAGGGAAGACCCTCGACAACGCTAGGATACTCATCAAGGTAATGGAGATGGTCTACAGGTTGAATCTCAAAGCCACGCACTCTGAGCTTTGGGAGCTCGTCCGCAGCCACTTCGATTTGGCCTTGTTGCGGCAGCTAAAGTCATACCACGCGCAGGAACTGAGTGGTGCGGAGTGGTGGGGGCGAGCGAGGGATTGCGCCAGCCTCGTTCTGCCGCTGGCGGACACAGACAAGGTCATGGAAGTGGAGAAGGACTTCAACCCTGTTTCGAAAGAGGCGTATGCAGTGCACGGATCCAGTTTGACGGGCCGACTGTTGATGGCTAAGGTCGTCAGGCAGCTTCACGTCGAGAAGGTTGCCGCCATGATCGCGGATGAGCTGGAGCTCATTAAAGGCAAGCCCTTTTACAAAGTCCACGTTCGACAAGGCGACCAAGATTTTCGAGACGAAACTGAGCGACGCTGGCGCGCCAGCGTCGACGCCGCTCGTGCGGAAGAAAGAGATCGCATTTATGTATCGTGGCATCACGTGCACGTCGTGGGCTAAGAGCCCGATTGATTTCTTCGGCGTCGCTCTCAACGGCTACAAACGAGGCGTCGGAGTGGGCGCCGGCGCGCTGGCCGCGATGTGGTGCGGGAACGACTTGGTTGGGGTGCGCCCGAAGCCGGCCTTCAACGTGGACCCGAAGGCATTCTCAGGTGAAGCCGTCGTTCGAAAGGTGGTGGCGGATTCGCTCGCAGATGACGATGCCACTGGGCCCGCCATCAATAGTGAAATGGAAGCCAAGGCGAAATTGTGCCATTCGCAAGGCAACAAGTGGAGGGTCGAGGAGGCATTTTGGAACTTGATGGTGGGTGATTCGTGCACGTCGAGGGTCCACGTGCTCATCGAGAAGGCTTCTGAGCCCGCTGGGGAGAAGCATGACGAGTCCATCGTCCTGGCCCGCCTCAAGGAGCTCCAGACTTCCAAGGTCCTCGCCTTCGCTGGCAAGCAGCAGCAATCCTTGCTCGCGACGGTCATCTCGTGGACCGAGGCGCTCAAGAGCGGCAAATCTCCAGGCTTCAGCAAAGTGTCTGCCTCGTCTACTTTCGTCAAAGGCCTCCAGGAGCAGATGGCGAAGCTCTGCCACCCTGCATCTGGAGGGTCCGCGGCCGACAACACGGGCAAGGCTTGGGTGGAGCAAGCCTGGCCTGAGTGCAAGGGTCTGCACGACGAGGGAGGGGGGGGCGTGGACTTGGCCAAGATCCGCACCGCGTCGAAGTTCCAATTCCTGTTGCCTGCGACTGAACAAAAGGCCATCGACGCGGTCTTGCAGGCAACTATGGCCAAGAAAGGGGCCGGGAAAGAGATTGTCGCCCAAGTGCAGTCGAAGGTGAAGAAAAGCAAGGCCGGAACCGACGCGCGAGCTGTGATCAAGTCCCTCTTCGCCAAAAACGCTGCGTGAGATGACGCGCGGTGTTTCTGCTGACGATTTTCCCCCTGCCTCGTGCAGAGCATCTTTTGACCAGCGCCCGATGCCCCTTTCAGTGCCGCGTCTGATCGCAATTGCAGTCGGGCGCTCCCTTCTTTGACACTCCTCGCCAGGTCTGGCGCTCAAACATCACGTGCGCTTGGCTCGTCGCCACTGCGCGGCGCTGCGCGACGCGAGGGATTTGGGGCCCCTGCGAGCCAGGGACCTTAGCGCGCTAAGGAGTGCGCGGGACGTCGTGTCACGAGGCGAGGGGGTGCGCTTCGTGAGATCGAAGGCCATTCGAATACGCTTGCATTCCGAGCTGGAGTCGTTGCCGCCGCCGTCGCTACCGCGCACATGCAGGGGAGGGGAGTTCCCGAAGGAGGGAGGGGGGATAGAGGAGGATTCGCAGGGAAGGTGGGGGGGTAGAAGGAGAGTGGGAGGAGGCGCGGAACGATGGGAGGGAACGATCCAACGCAAGATTGTGATTATGGCAACAACTGATAGGATGAGGGGAGGGCGAGGAGTTTTTTGTTGCGTCCGCCCAGTGGCGTCGACAGCTCAAGCAGTGGAGCACGACCAACCCAATCACGAAACCTTGTGCGCAACGATGCCACGCCCGAGGCGTATTAGAACAACTCAGCGTTTTGGGCCGCGTGGGAACAGCCGACGGCAATCGATCGTTGCCGCGGCAACTTGGCGAATAGGGGCGTTGACCAGATGGTCGCGCCACCAGCGAACACCATGGGTTTGGCCTTCATCAGTTTGCTCTGGTTGAACCATTGCTGAAATACTTTGATTCGTTCGGGCTTGGGGGGGGTGTTATTCCCTTGCCCCTTGCGTGGCCCCGTGAGCTCCTAAGCCTTCCGCCCGCCCGCCGCCTGGGCGGTTGAGCTTTGCCGAGCGGCGCTGGTGGCGTTGTTTGGGTCTGCGCCAGGTCTGCAAACGGCGGCAGTGCAAATGGTTGCTTTGTGGGCGCGGGAGCTCCGGCTGAACGAAGCTTGGGGCTAGGTTCTGGCACTAGCCCTTCCCGAGGGCCGCAGGGAAGAATCGGGTTCAAATTTTGGACGCGGCTCTTCTTGGCGCCCTCGTATGCAGCAACTGTGCGCCACTTCGTGCTCTTCCACTTCCCAGACTTCCAAGACTCATCATCTTCATAATCATTATCGCCCCCGTAGCCTTCTTGGCTACAGCCCTGCTTTCGAAGGTTTCCTTTCAAAGGAACTGCGCAGCGCCTACTGCGCACCTTAATGCCAGGACATGCTGATAGTTCTCAGTCTGGCGGCGGTGCCCCTGGCCCTGCTGCATTGAACGGCGGTGCTCCTCAGCCTGCGGCAGGGAACAGCGCTGCTCCTCAGCGTGCTGCATTGAGCGGTCCTCTGCAAACGCTCGTCGAGCACGCGAAGCAGTTCGGCCGGATACCGAAGCGAAATAAAGGAACGTCCGAACAAGAACGGGCCGAAAACAAGTTGGCCAAGCGTTTCTCGGACCATCGCGACCGCATCCCCAAATGCATTTTGCATGAACTGCGGGCCCTGGGCTGTGCTGATCAGCAGACGGAGGCCGAGGGGCTCAAGCGGAAGCAGAAGACCGAGGAGCTCATGTAGCAAAAGCGAGACAAGACCGAGGAGCTCATGCAGCAAGTGCGAGACCTCGGCCGCCACCCGAAGGAGCATGCCGGGCGTGGCCTCGCAGAGCAGCAGCTGGCAGAGAAAGTCCGGAAAGCACGGAAGGCCAACCAGTTCTCCCCGGAGCAGGGCGCCGAGCTCCAGGCCTTTCAGCAAGCGGAGAGCGAAGCCACAACAAAGCCTCGCATCGCGGAGGCGGAGGGCCTTCCAAACCCCATGGAAGGGTTCGCTGAGGAGGCGCAGAAGAGGATCGACCAGGACCTGCTGATGCTCGAGAGTGGCGTCCGGACCAAGGCAATCCTGCGGCGCCTTGCCGCCTACAAGGAGCTTGTGTCCAGCCTCTCTGCGCAGTGCACGGAATTCGCGCAGCGGTGCGCGGAGCGGGTGCGCAAGGCGTCGGCCGCCCCCGCGGGGAAGAGCTGCTACGTTCCCGGCGGCGAGGTGGAGGGGGGCCAGCTGCGCGTCTTCTCCGAATGCGACTGCGAGAACACCAGAATTCTACAACAGCACTCTTACATGAATACCACAGGCAATGTTTCCAGTTATGCTTCTACACATCGCTGTTAGGTTGCTTTGCGGGGATAATTTGTCGAGGCCCTGGTGTCAAGGTTTGGTTCCTTGCGACGTTTCTTGTAGCCGAGCCCCTGCTGCAACCATTTCGTCAGTGATGTAGTATGTGAGCGTTGCTCTCTGAGGGTGTTCAGTGTCTTTCATCTGGCGGTGTTCTCATCTCTGGGACCGCCCATTACATGATGACGTGGAGAAGGAACAAGAGGAGGGATAGGAGGGGGAGGAGGAGGGACAATATGTATAGCATACCGATGGCGATGATGTTGGCCACTATAATGGCCATTCGGATGCGGGTGAAAAAGAGGGGAGGATGCGAAGAGGATGAGGCTGAGGATGAGGGTGAGGATGATGATGGGGGGTGGGGGGGGGGGGGGGATGAGGAACAAACCTAAATCATTTGAGGATTCGGGTGGGTAGAATAGGAGGAAGATGAGGGCGAGGAGGGCACGGATGATGAGATGGATGGCTAGAGGAGGGAGATGATGGGGGGGATGCTGAGGAATTGGCGAGCAATGAAAATCTGGAGAAGGAGAGGGTCGGGAAAATCACGGGGAGAACAACGATCGACATGGTAGTGGGGATGGCTTGGCTCATGCACTCTTGATGTATTCCTGGCGATGTTGATCCATGGCCTAAGTCTTTTCTGGCCTTTTCATACGTAGCCGTGCTGTCTTCAATTTTTTGGTTCTGTTAGCCTAGTTGGCTGCTCAGTGCAGCGGTGCCTGCGTCTTCGCGTAAGGCACGGGGGACTAGAAGGGAGATCTGCCGAGACCGCAAACGACCGGCGTCGATCGGCAACTGGCTCGAAACACCGTGGGCCAGGGAACGCCTCACGCAAGCAGCGCAGGAACCGGTCACCAAGATCCGCGGCACCATGAAGTGGTTGAAGCAGAGGAAGGCGGGACTTTGCAGTGAGTTGAAGGCCAAGAAAAAGGAGGCCTTCCACCTGCGCCGAGACGTGTTCGTGCAGGCGGTTCTTGCGGATCTGAATGCGCACCACCACCATCCCAGCCATGCGGTGTGCAACTCGTTCTGTAAGCTGCCAAACATTACATAGCAACTAACAAAACGACGAGTTGAACACAACGGCGGTGCCACCCCGCCGCAGGAGTCATCTACGCATGTAGGTGACGTGACAATAGCAACAACACAACCGCACAAAACGGCATCGCCACAGCAAACACTGCAATCTTTGTGTTCCCCGCAGAACTTGGCCGACAACGCGCGCAATGCCTTCGACAAGCTGAAGACAAGGAACGACCACCTGCGCAATTTGCCGGGCGAGGCAGACGCCGACCGCAATGCGCTGAAACAAGAGACAGCGCGCGCTGCTCGGGCGCAGGGGGGGAAGGAGGGCGAGGCAAACGCTTGGGGGGGGGCGGGCAAGGAGCGCGACCGCTTGCAAACTGCCTTGAAGAAGGCCCAGGCTTGCGAGGGTGACAATGAGCCTTCTCTTTCTTTGCTACCAAACTAAACTGGGCGCTCGCTTCGGCGGGCGCCACGACGAACCCCGATTTTTTCTTGCTGGCCCCCCCAAGAGGCGACGCGCAGCGGCCTCTCCGCGGAACAGAACCGCTTCCTCCAGAACGCCTCCGAGGCGCAGCGGGAGGCCTACTACGAGCTGGTCAAGCGGCCAGCGTGCCCCGGGCCGAGCGTCCGGGGCGGGTGCTTCGGAGCGCAGTAGCCGTGGCTGCGGCGAACGAGGAATTCGGATGCGAGCCCTGCGCGCGGGCGCCCGAGCCAGAACAACCGAAGGACGAAGCGATGGCGCGAGCCAGGGCCGAATGCAATCCGATTTTGCTTATGGAGGGATTTCTGCTCTTGGGCACTCTTCTGGCTCGATTCGGGCAACAACGAAACAGCGCAACGCATAGCGAGCCTGGCAACGAGTCAGCGAGCGTCTGAAACCCCTGGACGATGGCATCCTGATCGCGCCCAAAAAAAAACAAGGGGCATCCAACGTTGGATGCCCCTGTTTTCGAAAAGGGGGGGGGGGGGGCATTCTTGGACAGAGATTTGTTTGGTTCCTATGATTTTGAAACATCTGTTGGCGTTGCGTGTTCCTGGGGGTTCTCGTGGCGCCCGTTCGGCTCGTCTGAGGGTGCGCGAGGTTTCCTGGTGTTCCGTGAAGCTCCTTCCTGTCTCGTTGGAAATATCCTCGGCGCGAACAGAAACCCTCGCAACCAATGGGAGGTGCCAGGGGCCGCCCGCCTGCAATCGCCACTGCGGCTGCGTCATCTGTGCCTAACCGGCGAGCCGGCTTGATTTCAGAATTCAAATTGTTGCGCTTTTGAATTTCATGTTGTGCGTGTGTGCGTGTGTGTGTGTGTGTGTGTGTGTGTGTGTGTGTGCGTGTGTGTGTGTGTGTGTGTGTGTGTGTGCGTGTGTGTGTGTGTGTGTGTGTGTGCGCGTGTGCGTGTGTGTGTGTGGGGGGGCAGAATTGGGCGAGGCCCGCTCGCCCGTTCGTGCATGCGAGAGATCGATGGGGCATCCGATATTGGATGCCCCCGTTTCTCGAGGAGTCCAGAGCGATCTCGTATCCATCGGGCCGCGCCGCTGCTGAGCGGGAGAGCGGCAGAGCGGGGAAGGGGGATTTCATTTGGGATCCCGTGAGTAGGGTTTCACTTGTGTGTTTCCGTAGCCGTGGCGGTTCGGTCTGAAAGCGCAGCTGCGTTTTCTTGCGTAATTTTCCTTCGCGGCCAGACGCAGACATGGCCGCTGCCCGCGCCCCCGCGGCCGCCGCGGCATGCGAGCCGACCGAGCTCGAGAGGGGGTGGCGTGATAGGCTTGCCGTTCCCATTCATGCGTGCGACGACGCGTGGGCGGAGCTCGGCCGCTGCGGCGCATGCGCGCGGGGGCCGAACCTGCTGGTGAAACGCGGGGTGTTGGGCGACCGCGTGCTTTACAAGGCCTCTTGCGACTCTGTCATCTACGCCGACTGCCGCAAGTGGACTGCCGCTGGCATCGTTAGGAAAAACGGAATGCCCGTCTCCTGCGGCTCGCCGGCCCTCGTCCAGGGCACGCGGTGCGCGATCCCGCTCGAGAACGACGGCGCCATTGAGAGGAAGTGCGCCTGCCCAGCAAAACCACGAGACCTGCCGCTCATGCCTGGCGCCGCCATGGATTACGCCGACGTCGGCTGCCGGCGCCGCCGAGTGCACTTTTTCAGGTTATGTTGCAAGTTCTTGGTTTGGTGTAATGTTCTTTTCAAGGCAGGCGACGATGGTGGATGTAACTTTGCGGACTGGCTTGGCTCTGGCGACGGCGAAATGAGGCGCGTCGACGAGCGCTCGTGGGCGCAGTGGGCGTTGTGCCTGAATTGCAGGCAGGGTCGCTGCACCCGCGCCCAGGGCGCGTTTGCCGACGCTCAGGAGATGGATCGCGCTTGGGGCGGCCACCGCGCTGAACTTTTACAGTCCCTCTTGTTTCTGGCGGAAGCGCCGAGCATTCAAGTCCCTGGCGGCCCGTTGCTTGGAGCGAACGAGCATGAGATGTTCAATTCTTGTGTTCATTCCCCCGCTGGTGACGGAGCCATCGCGCGCTCGTACTCAGCCTTGGGGAGCAGCAAGATTTCGCCGCCATCTTGCAAGCAAAGATCGCTTTGAATTCGTCGTGGAGCAGTGCGAATCCGCTGCTGGCCTTGCCGCCGAAGGGACGTGCGACGAGGCTTCGGCGTTTCCGACGCCTGGAGTTCCCTTTGCGCCTTGTCCGATGCTGGCGCCGACGCGCGACTACGAAGCAGCGCAGCTAGCTCTTTGCGTCAAAGTTCGGCAAGGCCATTGTTCGTCGGGGGACAGGTTCGCTCGACCTGGCGGGCGACTCCAGTGCGAACGCGGCGAGCAAGATGCCAAATCTATTCGGGGTCTTCTGCTGCTGTGCCCGCAGCCAACCATCGTGGTCCAGAGCATTGTCCCTTGATTGCCAGATCCTCGGCTGCCCTTATCGCGGCCCCCATCTCCGCTGTTTCGAGTGTGCCACGTGGGGCGTTACTTGCGGCGCAATGGCGCAGCGAACGCGGTCGCCGCTGCTGTGGGCCGACGCGCAATGATGGGCGCAGCGCCGCAGCAGCGCGCAGCGCCGCCGCCTGCTGACGCGGGCTCGACGCCTCCTGAACATCAGGTCGGGATGCGCCTTCCGGTCCCTGGCATAGTCTTCGCAGAGCGCGCGCCAGCGCCAGTGGCTTCACTGGCGGCCTGCGCATCGATTTGTGGGGGGGTATATCGACGCCCTCGAGCAGGTTGCGCAGACCTTGCGACGCCGCGCCTGCGTCGGCGGATCTCCTCCAGGCGGGTAAGCAATCCGACGCCGGCCCGCTGCGGCGCTTCGCGCCAATGAGCCCGTGCTCAGCGCAGCTGGGGCGGCAGATCACGGATGCCGAGGTGCCGCCGAGCCCCCGTTGTCTCGCGCCCCCCAGCGAGGATGATTCCCCGTTAGATCAGCCAGGAGAAGGCGCGGAGCCCGATGGCATCGACGCGGTGTTCTCGCCGCCCACGCATTCCGATCGCGGTTCTGCCTTCGATCAAGCACTTGGTTATCGAGCGCAAATCTGGCCGCTTGCCTTTCCAAAGGCGCTGTGCGTCGACGTGTCCCTGGACTGGCTCGGGAACCCCCGCTGCCCAGCATCGAATTTCAATATCTGAGATTGGCGAGATCACTGTCGCGTCCAGATGCTACGAGCCGCGCGCAGGCGCCCAGCAATTTTCGCGGGGCGAAGCAGGTGGCCTCTGACTTGGGCGAGATCGATTTCGAGGCTGGTTCTTGCGTCGTCGTGGAATGCCAAGGCGAGGAGTTCTTCCGAGGGCCGCTGGCAATCCCCGCGAGGTTTGGCGAGGCGGGCGGCTGCGCGTGCCTGGCTTCTGGCTCGCCAGTGGAATTCGCCGGCGAAATCAAGATCGATGCCGGCGGCATGCCGGCCCGTTGCTTGGAGCGAACGAGCATGAGATGTTCAATTCTTGTGCTCCGGCCCCCGCTGGTGACGGAGCCATCGCGCGCTCGTACTCAGCCTTGGGAAGCAGCAAGATTTCGCCGCCATCTTGCAAGCAAAGATCGCTCTGAATTCGTCGTGGAGCAGTGCGAATATGCTGATGGCCTTGCCGCTGAAGGGACGTGCGACGAGGCTTCGGCGTCTTCGGCGCCTGGAGTTCCCTTCGCGCCTTGTCCGATGCTGGCGCCGACGCGCGACTACGAAGCAGCGCAGCTTGCTCTTTGCGTCAAGGTTCGGCAAGGCCATATTGTTCGTCGGGGGACATGTTCGCTCGATCTGGCGGGCGACTCCAGTGCGAACGCGGCGAGCAAGATGCCAAATATATTCGGGGTCTTCTGCTGCTGTGCCCGCAGCCAACCATCGTGGTCCAGAGCATTGTCCCTTGATTGCCAGATCCTCGGCTGCCCTTATCAAGACCGCCATCTCCGCTGTTTCGAGTGTGCCACGTGGGGCGTTACTTGCGGCGCAATGGCGCAGCGAACGCGGTCGCCGCTGCTGTGGGCCGACGCGCAGTGATGGGCGCAGCGCCGCAGCAGCGCGCAGCGCCGCCGCCTGCTGACGCGGGCTCGACGCCTCCTGAACATCAGGTCGGGATGCGCCTTCCGGTCCCTGGCATAGTCTTCGCAGAGCGCGCGCCAGCGCCAGTGGCTTCACTGGCGGCCTG
Source organism: Prorocentrum cordatum (assembly GCA_963575745.1). Lineage (NCBI taxonomy): Eukaryota > Dinophyceae > Prorocentrales > Prorocentraceae > Prorocentrum > Prorocentrum cordatum. The sequence goes on from CAUYUJ010014604.1 coordinate 971,156, forward strand.
CGCATCGATTTGTGGGGGGTATATCGACGCCCTCGAGCAGGTTGCGCAGACCTTGCGACGTCGCGCCTGAGTCGGCGGATCTCCTGCAGGCGGGTAAGCAATCCGACGCCAGCCCGCTGCGGCGCTTCGCGCCAATGAGCCCGTACTCAGCGCAGCTGGGGCGGCAGATCGCGGATGCCGAGGCGCCGCCGAGCCCCCGTTGTCTCGCGCCCCCCAGCGAGGATGATTCCCTGTTAGATCAGCCAGGAGAAGGCGCGGAGCCCGATGGCATCGACGCGGTGTTCTCGCCGCCCACGCATTCCGATCGCGGTTCTGCCTTCGATCAAGCACTTGGTTATCGAGCGCAAATCTGGCCGCTTGCCTTTCCAAAGGCGCTGTGCGTCGACGTGCCCCTGGACTGGTTCGGGAACCCCCGCTGCCCAGCATCGCATTTCAATATCTGAGATTGGCGAGATCACTGTCGCGTCCAGATGCTATCTGGACGCCCGAAATGGGTACTGAAAGAATGGGTACAATGCCCAACAACAACTCCTGTTCATTTTGAACAGGATTCGCTGTCCGCGCCGCCGCAGCCTGTGTCCATTCGAGACAGAGGGTCGCCTGCCCAACAGCGGCCGCTGTTGGCTTGGGACAACATTTGTTGTTGGGCATAGTGCCCATTCTTTCAGTACCCATTTCGGGCGTCCAAATGCTACGAGCCGCGCGCAGGCGCCCACAATTTTCGCGGGGCGAAGCAGGTGGCGCTGACTTGGGCGAGATCGATTTCGAGGCTGGTTCTTGCGTCGTCGTGGAATGCCAAGGCGAGGAGTTCTTCCGAGGGCCGCTGGCAATCCCCGCGAGGTTTGGCGAGGCGGGCGGCTGCGCGTGCCTGGCTTCTGGCTCGCCAGTGGAATTCGCCGGCGAAATCAAGATCGATGCTTGCTGCATGCTGGTTGCTTGGAACTTGCTGTCAGGGTTATATGATATTCCGCACGAGTATGCGGCGCAGTCGGGCCTCCCCGTAAACTTTTTCCGGGCGGTTGCAGGCGCAGATGTCCAGGCTCTCCGCGGAGGCAATTACTTGGTCAGGCTTGCCGCCGCAAGTGGATTTGACGATTGCGCATCTGAGCGCCCTCCAAGAAGACGAGACAAGCGGGTCCATTGGAAACGTGGGGGGCGAAAGGGTACGAAGAGTTCAAACAGATCGGCGATGGAATCCACGTCGAAGAAGAGATGGAGCAAACGCCCGATGCCATGATCGACATTACGCAGGCGATTTTGGCTCGCTTAGATGAGGAAGTGACGGGGTGGGTAGCCCAGCCAAGCCGACCACTGCTCGATGCTCTTGTCGTAGCCGCCCTCCGCGTGGTTATGATCATCCAGTGGGATCCGTATAGTGATTTGCTCGTTGCTTGCCTGGCGGCCTCAGTCCTGTTTCATAAGATCCAGGCGCACCCTGACGCAGTGTATTATTACAGCAATGGAGCTTACACCAGGCTGCAATAATTGCCGCCGTCTTGCATCACTTCCATCGGCGAGACGCTGATCAGGGCACAGTGCGTTTTTCCAATCGATCGCTTTAGAACTGACAGCGCCTGCTAGAACTGGGGAAAGCGTGTTTCCATGTGTAAAGAATCCCGATCTCGATGCGTTAGTTCATCAGCAGACTCGTCTAAAGAGAGAGCTCAATTTCAAGGCAGACGAGAAGCGTGGCAACGCGCGGTTGGCCAACGCAGGCGAGGCCGTTGCGACCGCGCACACAGCGATGACAGACAGGAAGAGATCAACACCTATATTGGATCTCATTGGGAAGCGGCTCGCTTGTGAAATCCCGCCGCCAAATGGTCTCGTGAACATTGAAGACGAGACAATACTGTGGGTGCCTGGCCCGCTGCAGTCTGTCGTGAAGAGCCCGCTGGACAAGTGCGACATTCATTTGCCAGTGCGCCTCAACTGGAAGCCGTCTGACGACGCGTTGCTGAAGTTGCGCGCGTTTCTGTGCGCAGCGTTTGCTGGCCGTGACGACGCTAGGGCGGTTGACGAAAGCATGGGGGCCCTAGCGCTCGATGGCCAACTTCTCCCGCGCAAGATGTCTGGTTTCCTGTCGAACGGCGGAAACTGGAAATCTGCGCAGTCGAAGCTGCGCGCCAACGTGTTTGGCAGCTCCCGTTTTTTTTTTTTTTTTTTTTTTCTTCTTCTTCTTCTTCTCCCTTCTCTCTCTCTCTCTCTCTCTCTCTCTCTCTCTCTCTCTCTTTCTTTTTCCCAGCAGGAGGAATATTTTCGGAAGCATGGCTGCCAGGTCGCCCAGGCGAAACGCATCGCCATCCAGGGATGCCAAGCAGGGGAGAATCTGCAAGAGAGCGAGATTTGGAACAATTTGTCAGCGGCGGGTTTTCTTACATACTAAAGTTTGGCATTGCCCTGCTGTGCGAGATACTGGGGGCTGAACCTTATTTTGCCACCGATCAACGGGGGCCCGAGCACTTTAAAGTCGTTTTGGTTATTCGCGAGGCGGCTTGTCGTCTTGGTTCTGGAGAGCGAGTTTGTCATTGGCGCCGATGGCACGAGCGTCGTTGATCGCATATTTCCTGAATATCCCAGCTTAGAGACTTTTCTGGAAGGGCATGAAGCTCGCTACGCATACGTGAGATATGTTCTACTACCGCGCATGATGAAATATTCGCGTGACGAGCTGCTGAATGTCATCGTGCAGATGAGCGCCGGGATCGAGCGAGACACTCTGCAGCTTGTGCAAAAGATGGCAAACGATGGATTGCGAGACGTCGAGCCGCAGCAGGTTGGCGCCGTCGCGGAGGACCGTGGAATGCCTAGACGGACCAGCAGTGAATGTCTCGTTTGCCAGGTCCACGCAGAATCAGCAGGTCTCAGTGAGATCACTGAAACCGTCGTGCAGAAGTTGGGCTGCATACTTGGGCTGTTCGTCAGGGAGAGCAAGAAGGGCAAACCAACTCGAATTCAGAATTTCCGAGCCGCGATTGAAGACTTCCCGTTTCTATTCAAGCCCGTTGCAGACAAGGGGTTCGTTCGTTTGAACATCGACGTGGAGAAATTCATGCATCTCTTGGGCAGATGCGGCCACGCTCGCTTCGGCAGCTGGCATGAGTGGGGATCAGTGTGGGGCGCCCGTTGTAGCGTCCAGCGGCTGTTCCACGACGGCGCGGCCCCAGATAATGACGAGGCCGCCTTTGACATGGGCGAGGACGGCGATGCTGAGAGCGTAGAGATGTTGGAGGTTGTAGACATCGCCAGACTACGGAAGTACGCGGCCAAACAGGTGGGCCGCCGGCAGGAGCTGCTCGCGGCGTGCATTGCACGGCTTGAAGGCGAAAGTCAGGCGCAAGGACCAGGGGGGAACGAGAGCGGGGACTGGCCCAGGGGGGGCGCATCGACCCCGAATCGCCCAGTCATCGCCGATCGGGACCCGGGTGCCCTACCCCGCCCAGGAACATGCGGCGTCGCTACCGGAGGCTTATCGCCTATCCGTCGTCGATTCGATGTCAGTGCCCCCCCCTTGAACTGGCCCTTCTCTCTCGTTGCCCCCCCAAAGGGAACTGCATGACTTTATGCGTTCGGTATTGCTGTAAGCACGGAGTCCCTGGTCGCCAGTATGCCATGGGGCCGCCATTGCAGAAGCCCACGAAGGAGGCTCGCATGGAAGCCATGGACGGCCTCACCTTTTCACTTGATGCATGCAATTGTTTCCCATCGCTTCTCGCGGTTACGCTGGAAAACGACCCCCGAGGCGCGAAGGTCCGCGGGGGGCGCGCGCTGCAGGCGCGGGGTGCAGATTCGCGAGTCTGCGCAAGGCAACCGTTGCCGACGAATTCGGGTTGTCGAATTCAAAGCCGTGGTTTTCTTACGCGTCAATGATTTCGATTAGCTGTTCAATGCTACAGCCAAGAATGCATTGCCTTGGTTTTGGTATCAGTGTCGAACATCGCATGTTTGGACTCGCGATGGCGCCCTCGCCCGCCGCGTTCGTTCCCTGCTGAGGTCACCTGTGCATCGCTCAAGAAGTTCAACAACGCGTGTTCGGAATGGCGCGGCGTCATGGCATATTACCTGGACGTTGGCGCAGCTGGTGCAACGAGAGCAATATCAATAATCTTCGGCTTGGGAATGCCAGAAGCCGACGTGCCATTCTTGTGGTCCTTTGCCTCGGACGTCGCGCAGGCGGCGCACCTGGTCTTGCAGGTGCCAGACAACGCGTATCAGATGGGCATGTCCAGTGACCGACCGAACCCACGAGCAACGCGGTTCTTCTATGCGGCGTCGAAGCTAGAAGACAAGTTGATCACCAAAGTAGCTGATTGCATCGACAAGTTGGCTTGAAGGCCCTCTGCGATGTTGTTTGACGAAGTAGATCCAATTGCGGTGCGCGCATATCCGCCACCGCGCTGAGGTCGTGTTTGGGCCCTCCTGGGCGAGCGGGGGAGAGGGTCTGGAGGGCAGGCAGGCGCTCGGTAGGGGGTAAAGGCCAGGGAACCCGGCGACCGCCAACCTCGTATTGGGGCATATTTTATGCTTGGAAGGCCGAGAACGCAGGGACTTGGTGACACAAATGAAGGCACCTTGGGCTCGATGCGCCAGGGGGCCTTAATTATTGCTTCGCAAGGAGCGAAAGGGCCCGACACACACCTACCGCTGCAAGCGCGGTGGCGGATTTTCAATGTTCGACGCCCCCCTGACCTCGCGGGTGATGCGGTGGCCGACATGTGCGAGACTTTCGGGCATGCCTTCAAGGTCGGGAAGCCGCAGATTACGCCGACGTTCGGCAACGTGTGGTTTGTCTTACGTTGCGGCGCAGCGGGGGGGGGGGGGAGGGTGATGTTGATCGGTATTTAGGCCTGCAACAATGCTTCTATGACTCGCTCAGCTACATTGGTTGTGATTCGCCGTCTGCGCCCCCTTCAGCGGGCCCGCGTGCTGCTCGTGAGTTCAACGCGTTGCAGACTCGCAGCCGCCAGTGCCAAGCTCATGTTTATCACCTCCGCCGCGTGGAAGTCGGTGACATGCAGGCGTTGCTGGCGATGGAGGACAATAAGTTTCTTTGCTTACAGCCTCACCTAGAAGACGGCGGCCACTTCTTCGCTGTCGCAGTTCCCAAGAGCCGCGTGATCTCTGTCATGGACAGCGCCATTGGCCAGCATATTGACGTGCCTCCGCTGGAGTTTCGGATGGCTTGGGCACGGGTTGGTAGACTTGTATTTTTTCGTGTTGGAACTTTCATCAGCAGTAGACGCGCCTGTCATGGGCGACGAGTGCGACCTCGCCGGCGGCGGCGCCAGCATGCCCAATAAGGGACATCGCCGCGTGTTTGCGCGGCCTAAAAAGCTAGACAATAAAGAGTGGTCAGCGCTGTGGAAGAAAAACCCCTACGTGAGGCGCGGCCAACCGACCCGTGGCCAGATGTCTCAAGCAAAATGGTCGTGCAGTGCGAAGCGACTTCAGGCCTTCTCCGAAAAGCAGATCATCGCGGAGATGACGACCGTTGGCTTCTTGCAAGGTTGGCCTCAGCATGCGTGCCCTCATTGTAGCGCGTGCGAGGTGATTGCGGCTTGGAACCAATCCCTAGCGCCGCTGGCGCAAGCCAAATCGAGTTTTTGTTGTCCCCCTCCGTTTTTTTTGTTTTTTTTTTGGGGGGGGGTATTTTCTTTGTTTAATTTATGTATAAACAAGTACTAGTCTTGGCAAACCGTGAAACATTTTGGGCATGTGCAAGCGCCAGGTTTCAAGCCGCTCAAGGTGTCGAAGCTTCATCGCAGGACGAATGGGGCATGGAATTACCGCTGCTGAAAGAAGTCGTTCCAGAAGTACATTCTGCCTCACGCTTACCATCCAGTGCTGTCGTCTGCCTGGGGTAGGGACTACGTCAGCTTGAGAGACCAGATGCTCGTCCTCTTCTGTTTAATCGTGGGGCTAACGACAGCCCACAACAATTTGCTGTGGGAGAGAAGTCGAGCTTTCGTGTCGAACATGTCCAGCAAGCTTGACATGGCCAGGCAGATGTTCGTCCTGCACGAGGAGAAAAGATCAAATTCGGTGATCCTCCCCAACAGCAGTGGAGAAGCAGACGAAGTTGACTTCGGCAAAGAGCAGGTCGGTGACACACTGGGGTGGGATTAATGGGCGGGCATTGTTGCACGCGGCCGTCCTGAGTCTTTGATCCAGGCAGATGAAGCCTCGCGCCCCAGGCCCGGGCCCCATCACGGGGAAGGACTGGGCGCCGATGGCCAAGAAACACTTGCGACGGCGCAAGATCCTGCTTCGCACGGACGGCGCCAGGGCTTACAAACTCGGAATGGACCGAAAGAAGAAGCTCGACGGCGTGGTGCACGACTACGTCGCGCACGAGCTGAAGAAACAGGGTGCTGGCAACAAACTCAAGGCGACGTACGTTCAGCTCTTCTCTCACTGCGTCGAAGCGAACGCTGTCCACACGAAGGGGGGCGCGCGGATCATCGACCGCTGCTGGAGGTGTTTGCGGAAACGCACCGGGACTCGCTCTTCCTCCGCTCCAGGCGCCCGGAAGTGCAGCGCCCGAGTTCGCGCTGCGCAGTGGCGCTACTGGCGCGTCGGATCTGACCTTTGGGGGAAAACAGGCGACATGTTTCGGGCATTGCTGTGAGGCCTCTGCGTTCGCATTGCGACAGCTTGTAGAGGCCTCGCGGACAGCTGCTCGGCGCTCGCTAGCCAGACCGCAGACGAGTCTGAAAGCAGACGTAACATCCTTGAGCACGGGGTCGAAGTCCACGGGGATCATGCACCTGTTTGCGTGCTGCCAACGTTGGGTGTTATCGAGTCAAACCAGGTAGAGTGATTTCAATTGTCTGCTGAGGGCTGGTCAGAATGCTGGGCGGAGAAAAAACAACATTCGCCTGTGCGAGTGCGATCGCTGCTCGGCAACGGGGAAGAAGGACAGAGCGCTCGCTCGCATGGTTTTCCCGACATGGGTCCGTGGTGCCATGTGGATTTTCCCATTGGGTTTTTTGGTTGAGCTCCTTGCGAAGCGTGGAACGTGTGCGGGTTGTGCTGAAACGGGTTTGATAGCGCGGCGCATCTTTCCACGTCGACGTTTTCTTCGCATTTTTATCAAAAAAGTTCGGGACACACTAGTAATCCTTTTGTGAGCCTGTACACGAGGATTCCTATTGAACGGCTTCAATTGGAATCCTCTTGGGAGCTCTTCGAAAGGATTCCTTCTGTTTGTCGCTAGAAAAGGGTTCCCATTGCATCCCAGGCAATCGGAATCCCTTTGTAAACCAGTACAAAGAAATCCTATTGGAAGCCGCCCAATAGGATTCCTTTTGGGGGGCAGCATGCAAGACATTTTTTTGTAGGGCATTGCAACAGGATTCCTCGTGTATCCCATGCAATAAGGATCCAATTGTCGGCGAAACTGTCGGAAACGCCGCCGGCGGGAAAAATACAGCAGACAAAAAACCATAGAGGGTGCCAAATAAGCCTGGCGGCTTCTTTGGCACCCTCCCTATGCATGTATTTGTAAAAGGACTTTTTTTGTATTCCGCTACAAAGGAAATCCTTTCGCATTCCGCTGCAACGGGAATTCCTCTGTATTCGGCCACAAAGGGAACCCCTCTGTATTCCGCAACAACGGAAATCCTTTTGTATTCCACCACGAGAGGAATTCCTTTGTATTCCCCCTACACAAGGAATCCCTTTGTATTCCGCTACAAAATGAATTCCTTTGTATTCGGCCACAAAGGAAATCCTCGTGTTTTCCGCCACAATGGAAATCCGTGTCTATTCCGCCGCAAAAGGAATTCCTTTGTATTCCGCCGCGCAAGGAATCTTTCTGTATTCCACTACACAAGGAATTCCTTTTGTATTCCGCCACGAAGGGGATCCTATTGACATTAATCTACTAATTGAAAACCAGGGCCAGGCACAGCTGTCACAGCATTTTTATTTCAAAACAACCATGGCCAGGCGCAGCTATCACAACATTTTGAATTAAAGATATGGGGGAAACCATGACCAGGCACAGCTTCTGTTTTTTGTTGTTGTAAAAGGAATTGAAATACTTTTCCAACTATGGAAGTTAATTTCAATGCAACGCTGTGAAAACACATGGCATTCTTTGGTTTTCGAATGAAAAATATGAGGGGGGGGGGGGGGGGGGGGGGGCTTGTGTTTTCACAGCGCTTTATTTAACTTAACCTCCATAGTTTGAAAAAAGATTAAAACAAAGCTGTGACAGCTGTGCCTGGCCATGGTTGTCTTAACATTTTTTATTAGAAATGTTGTGATAGCTGTGCCTGGCAATGAAAAAACATTATCTCCAAATAAAAATTGTGATAGCTGTGCCTGGCCATGGTTTTCAGTCAGTCCATCAATTTCATCAGGATCCCCTTTGTGGCCGGATACAAAGGAATTCCTTTTGTAGCGGAATGCACAGGAATTCCTTCTGTGGCGGTATACAACAGAATTTTATTGGGGGGCGGAATACAAAAGGATTTTTCTTGTGGCCGAATAATAAGGGATTCTTTTTGTAGCGGAATACAAAGGATTCCTTTTTGTGGCGGGATGCAGAAGGAATTCTCTTGCGGTGGAATGCAAAAGGATTTTTGTGTGGCCGAATACAAAGGGGTTTCTTGTGTAGCGGAATACAACGGAATTGCTTTTGTTGCGGAATACATCAGGATTTCTATTGTGGCGAAATACAGAAGGATTCCCGTTGTGGTGGAATACGAAAGAATTCCTTTTGTGGTGGAATACGAAGAGGTTTCCTTTGTGGCGGGATACAAAAGGATTCTCTTTGCCTCCCGCCGCTTTTCTCCCTCCTCTCCTCTCTCTCTCTCTCTCTCTCTCTCTCTCTCTCTCTCTCTCTCTCTCTCTTTCAATCGCTTTCTTTCTCTCTCTGTCTTCCTCCCCTCTCTCTCTCTGCTCTTACTACTATTACTACTACTACTACTACTACTACTACTACTACTACTACTACTACTACTACCACTAAGAGGGTCGCAGGTCCTATGAGCACCGCGGAGACGGCGGAATGGGGCGCGAACCGCAGGAACCTGCATGCTGAAAATGAGACTGTGCGCGTTTTTCCTCGCATTGCTTCTCTGCGGGAAATCCAAGCGCGCGGCGGCTAGCAGCTACCTTGGTTGTTGCTAGCAGCTGCATCGGGAATGCTAGCGAGCAGCCAGCTCAGGGCGAGAACGAGAGAAGGTGATAGCAGGCATTCAATATCTAAAAAACATCTCTGCCAGACAAACATAGCGGCTCGCCATGCGGAGTTAATGGAACTGCAAGGTTCGACGGGCCGACGCCAGCGATACACCCGATGCCCACCGCCATTGATTTCACAACATTGCTAATTGTGTTCAACTTTATTCCGTTCGGTGCAATCTGGCCTTTGAAATAATTAGCATCTGACAATTTACCGACCAAAGAGCTCTGTCCGTGAGCGCCGCTCATTTGAGTAGACGCCGCCTATCTCTGTACGCGGGAATCTGAATGCGAACAAACGTCCCTCGTGATCCAAGCGCCAAGCAGTTTTTGAATTCATTGCAAAACAATTTGGCCAGCGGTCCTCCGATGGATTTGGTTGAGCGGCCATCCACTGTAAATGCCTTCATGTATGCTTTAATATTATCGATGCGCCCGACATGTGCGCCTCGCCATCGGTTCTCAGGCCAGCTCGCCAGGCTAGCCTCGCTGACAACGCAATGCAAGTTTAGTTCGTCTGCAAGCACAACTCCCAGCTTCTTCGCGGTGCTGGTCCTCAACAGGCCGTTGCCGATGCAATGAACTAGATAGCTGATAGCCTTAGATGCGTGGAGCACAACGTTCTCGACTGGTAACCCGGCCTCCAAATATAGCCAAGAATTTTCGCGGCAAGAATCAAGTACTAATTGAAAGCCATGGCCAGGCACAGCTATCCCAGCATTTTTATTTTAAAGCAACCATGGCCAGGCACAGCTATCACCGCATTTTTAATTAAAAATATGGGGGACCATTGCCAGACACGTTTTTTTTTTTTTTTGGGGGGGGGTGTAGACGTTTTTTTTTTTTTTTTTTTTTTTTTTTTTTTTTTTTTTTTTTTTTTTTTTTTTTTTTTTCAACTGTGGAAGTTACTTCCAATGCAACGCTGCGAAAAAAAAAAAACACTTGGTTTTCTTTGGTTTTCGAATGAAAAATATGAGGGAGCCTGGTGTTGTCACAGCGCTTTAGTGAACTTAACTTCCATTGTTTGAACATGTTTTTCTATAAAAAAAGCTCTGGCAGCTGTGCCTGGCCATGGTTGTCTGAACATTTTTTTATTGAAAATGTTGTGATAGCTGTGCCTGGCAATGACAAAGCAATATGTTTCTCAATTAAAAAGTTGTGATAGCTGTGCCTGGCCATGGTTTTCAATTAGTACATTAATTTTAACAGGATTCCCTTTGTGGCCGGATACAAAGGAGTTCCTTTTCTAGCGGAATACACAGGAATTCCTTTTGTGGCGGTATACAACAGATTTTTTTTGCGGAATACAAAAGGATTTTTCTTGTGGCCGAATAATAAGGGATTCTTTTTGTAGCGGAAGGCAAAGGATTCCCTTGCGTGGCGGAATGCAAAATAATTTCTTTTGCGGTGGAATGCAACAGATTTTTGGTGTGGCCGAATACAAAGGGGTTTCTTGTGTAGCGGAATACAACGGAATTCCTTATGTTGCGAAAAACAACAGGATTTCCTTTCTGGCGAAATGCAGAAGGATTCCCGTTGTGGTGGAGTACGAAAGAATTTCCCCCTTGTGGTGGAATACGAAGAGGTTTCTTTTTCTCTCTCTCTCTCTCTCTCTCTCTCTCTCTCTCTCTCTCTCTCTTTCTCTCTCTCTCTCTCTCAATCGCTCTCTTTCTCTTTCTGTCTACCTCCCCTCTCTCTCTCTCTCTCTCTCTCTCTTCTCTCTCTCTCTCTCTCTCTCTCTCTCTCTCTCTCTCTCTCTCTCTTCTCTCTCTCTTTCTTCTCTCCTCTCTCTCTCTCTCTCTCTCTCTCTCTCTCTCTCTCTCTCTTACTACGATTACTACTACGACGACTACTACTACTACTACGACTACGACTACTACTACTACTACTACTACTACTACTACTACTAGTAGTACTACTACTACTACTACCACTACTACTAAGAGGATCGCAGATCCTATGGGCACCGCGGAGACGGCGGGATGGAGCGCGAACCGCAGGATCCTGCATGCTGAAAATGAAACTCTGCGTGCGTTTGTCCTCGTGTTGCTAGTCTGCGGGAAATCCAAGCGCGCGGTAGCTAGCAGCTACCTTGGGTGTAGCTAGCAGCTACATCGGGAATGCTAGCGAGCAGCCGGCTTAGGGCGAGCGCAAGAGAAGGTGATAGCAGGAATTCAATATCCAAAACACATTTCTGCCAGACAATCATAGCGGCTCACCATGCGGAGCTAGTAAAACTACAAGGTTCGACGGGCCGACGCCAGAGATGCACCCGATGTCCACCGCCAGTGATTTCACAACATTGCTAATTGTGTTCAATTTTATTCCGTTCGGTGCAATCTGGCCATTGAAATAGTTAGCGTCTGACAATTCACCTACCAAAGAGCTGTCCGTGAGTGCCGCTCGTTTGATCTGACGCCGCCTATATCTGTACGTAGGAATCTGAATGCGAACAAACGTCCCTCGTGATCCAAGCGCCAAGCAGTTTTTGATTTCATTGCGAAGCAATTTGGCCAGCGGTCCTCCGATGGATTTGGTTGAGCGACCATCCACTGTAAATGCCCTCGTGCATGCATTAATATGATCGATGCGCCCGACATGTGCGTCTCGCCATCGGTTCTCAGGCCAGCTCGCCAGGCTGGCCTCGCTGACAGCACAATGCAAGTTTAGATCGTCTGCAAGCACAACTCCCAGTTTCTTCGTGGTGCTGGTCCTCAATTGGCCGTTGTCGATGCAATGAACTAGATAGCTGATAGCGTTAGATGTGGATCACAACGTTCTCGACCGGTAACCGGGCCTTCAAATATAGCCAAGAATTCTCGCGGCAAGAATCAAGTGCGTTGTCGTGAAACTTCTGGTCTAATGCTTCGTCCCTTGCTTCGAGCCACACGTCGCTCACTTTTGTTTTCATCGGTTGAGGAGGTGGGGTAATTGTTTTTGGATACCCGCGGTTTGAAACGCTCAGCTTATCGTCCTCGCTATCTGCTTCATCGTGCCACCGCCGCTTCCTGGAAGTCAATGCCAGAGATTGTGGGGCAGCTGTTTTATTTGCATATGCTTTGGTCAGCGTGTCTGATAACTCATCATCTGCTTTGGGGCCATGCGAACCGAAATGAACATCGCTGTCCTCGTCTGAAGAGGATGAGGATGAATCTTTTGTGAGATCCTCTCGTTTGCCACCAGCGTCTGAATTGCCATATGATGTTTGCCCCCATCCATACCCATGCCACAGATATTGGTAATGCTAATAATTAGTTGACATAGGCACAACAACTGGCTGTTGAAAAGCTTGAGAAACAGAGCCGCCACCAAAGGATTGACTTAGGGCGCGCGCGGCATCTGGGAACAAGCTTTTCCAAATCCCAACCACTCCTCCTCCTTTTTTTATGCATCGTGAAGTTGTTTCGGAACCTTTAAATTGTGCTTTGCTTTCATATCTTCGCACAAAGCGTCTCCAAATGAAGCCCAATCTGTAGATCTATTGATAGCATCTGGCGCCGGTCCCGCTGTGCCGATGATGCGGCGCAACTCCTCCATGGCGACTCTCAAAGAAGCTATCTTGTGCCACCAGTGCTACGGATAATATGGCGGCAATACAAGAGCAATTGGAGTTGCGGCAACGTAGTACTAAGCAGTATATGCTGATAATCTGTGTAGTGATGGCAATGTGTATGAATGATGATATCGGTTATGAGGAATGATGAAATAATAATAAGCAATATATTGTGATCATCTGCGTAGCGATGGCAATGTGTATGAATAGTGGTATTGATTATGATGAGTGATACTTTTTGGGCATCGTAAGCTGCGTATCTGCCATTATGAAGGCGATCAGTCTTCTCGCGCGTGCAGCACCTAATGCGAAAGCGAAACGCTTTCTTGTGAGAACGAGCAGTCCTCTTAATGAGTGGGAGAATTTCCTGCGTTGTTCACTTGCCCGTGCGAGCCCGCTTCTTGCTTACTGCCGGAGTGTAGTCCTTCCTGTGCTTATCAGAACGTGAGAATCGGTTGCGCCACACGCAGAATTGTCGAAGAAGAAATCTGTAGTGAGCTCTTCGCATTCTGTATAGAAGCCGAAATTTGTCCAACTTTGGCCAGAACTGTTCTGCAGTTTGAGAATTGCAAGTTGACTTCTTCTTCGGGAAACGGGGCGTATCACACTTATGTCTTTTCCAATGGAACCCATCAAGATAGCATCCACCAGAGAACAGGGTTCCTTTCCAATCGTGATACATGCAATTGCAATCTCCAACGTAGTCGCGAACGGCACTTTTCGATTGCTTCATCTGTCGCAGCGCCTCCTTCTTTATATCCGGAACATTCACAATTCATCATTTTTCCCAAGTGGAGAATTGCATTTAAGGCGCCTTCTTGGCCTCTGCTCTTCATGCCCATTGTGGCCCAGAGACCTCAAATCCGGGTTTTTTCTTTTCAATTTCGGCAGCCCTTTTGACGTGCTGGCATCGTCGATCTTTTTGTTCTACAGCGGGTCTACCCTTCTGCTTATATTTCTTTTTGAACTTCTTCTCGTCCTCATTTACGATGCGCGTCACCTTCTCGTTGCCAGGGAGGCGTCCCGCGCGACCTGCTGCTGAGACCCCTTCTTGCTGTCCTCCTCCTCCCCCTCCTCCCTCTTCTCCTGGCGCCTCCCCCTTCTCTCCCTCCCCCTTCTCCGTCCTCCCCTTTTTTTTCCTCCTCCGGCTTTTTCGTTTCCTATGCCTTTGCAAATACATGCATCGGATTGGGGGCCAAAAGCGCCCCAGATTTTTTTTAATTCTCTACATAGAAAAAACAAGCAAGACACTCCGAGGGGCCAAAAATGTTGTGTTTTGAATTGTAAAGCTGTTTCTCAATTGAAAACCAACAAGAACAAAAACCACAAACTGGAACCAACGAAACCCTGTGTTTTCAGGGTGTTTGCGCCTCTTCACGTTGATTTCTATTGGTGAGCGCACAACAGAATCCTTGGGTGAGCCTGTGCAAACAGATTTCGATTGGACGGCCTTCAATTGGAATCCGGTTGAAAGCCTTTCAAAATAATTATTTTGGTGGGCGCTACAAGAGGGTTCCTATTGTATCACAGGCATAGGAATCCTTTTGTAAACGCGTACATAAGGGTTCCCATTGAAAACCATCCAGTAGGATCCCTTTTGGAGGCAGCATACAAGAAATACTTTTGTAGGACATTACAAACATGATTCCTATGGTATCCCAGGTAATAGGAGCCCAATCATCGGCGGGACTGTCGGAACCGCCGCCGACGGAAACAAGAGAAAACAAACAACACAACAAAACTGACAATTTGGGGGAGCAAAAATGTTGCGTTTGAGTTGTAAAGCTGTTTTTCAATTGAAACCTTCAAATGCAGAAAAACACAAACTGGAACCAAGGACACCCTGTGTTTTCACTGTGTTTTTGCCTCCTCACATTGATTTTTATTGGTCGGCGCACAATAGGAACCGTTTGGTGGGCCTGCACAAAAAAGAATCCATTTGTAGCGCCAAACAGAAGGAATCCTTTTGAAAAGCTTTCAACCGGATTTTTTTGAAGGCCGTCCATTAGAAACTTGTCTGTACAGGCTCACCCAAGGATTCCCATTGTGCGCTGACCAATAGTAATCGATGTGGGGAGGCGCAAACGCTTGGAAAACACAGTGTTTCTGTGGTTCAAGTTTTTGGTTTTCAAAAAAAAAAAAACGCTTTACATTTAAAGACACAGCATGTTTGCTCCCCCAGATTGTTTTTTTTTTGTGTTTGTTTGTTTTGTCGTTTTCCGTCGGCGGCAGTTCCGACAAATTTGCCGATAATTGGATTCATATTGCCTGAAATACAATAAGAATATTTTTGAAATGTCTTACAGCAGGATTCTTTTTATGCTGCCTCCAAAAGGAATCAATCCTATTGGATGGCTTTCACTAGGACTCCTCGTGCCGGTTTACACAAGGATTCCTATTGCATGGGGTACACAAGGAATCTTTTTGTAACGCCAAACAAAAGGAATCCTTTTCAGAGTTCCCAAAAGGATTCTTATTGAAACCGTTTAATAGGAGTCCTTTTGTCCAGGCTCACACAAGAATTCTTTATTGGGCGCCGGCCAATGGAAATCAATTCTAGACGCTTCGCGTATCCCCACCAGCCCGTCCAGAAATGAGTCCCAGGGGAGTGGAGGTTATGAGGGAAGCGGGGGAGCATGCAGAAGAACAAAGGGCGGGGTGAGCCGCCATATACCCCAAGAGGGGGAGGATGTAGGAGGAGCCGTCGTCGTCGGAGTAGGAGGAGGAGGAGGAAGAGGAGGAGCAGGAGGAGGAGCAGGAGGAGGAGGAGGAGGAAGATAAGGAGGAGGAGATGGAGGACTGCGAGGACGAGAAGGAGGAAAAGGAAGGAAGGAGGAGGAGGAGGAGGAGGAGGAGGAGGAGGAGGAGGAGGGGGAGGGGGAGGAGGGAGGAGGAAGAAAAAGAAGAGGAGGAGGAGGACAATGGCGAGCTTGGGGGCCTCTTGGGCCGTCTTTGGGGCCTCTTGGCGGTCCCGGGGGCCTCTTGCGTATCTCGGGGAGCCTCTTGTGGCCTCTTGGGGGTCTCTTGGGCCTCTTGGAGGCCTCTTGGGGGCCTCTTGGGGCCTCTTGGGGCCCTCTTGGGGCGCTCTTGGGGCGCTCTTGGGAGCCTTCGAGGCGCTCTTGGGGCCATCTTGGAGGAGATCTATCAAAGAAGGGGGGGTCCCCAATTAGCGCTGCCCCTCTAGAGTGCCTCGAATCGCTTCTTGGGCCCTTCTTGAGGCCAAAATCTTTCCAAAACCTGAATAAAATCAATGTTTTGTGTTTTCTCGCCTTTTCGCTCTTGGAGCCGTCTTGGGCCGTCTTGGGAGCCTCTTGGGCCTCTTGGAGGTCTCTTGGGAGCCTTTTGGAGGCCTCTTGGGCGCCTCTTGGGGCCTCTTTGGGCGCTCTTGGGGCGCTCTTGGGGCGCTCTTGGGAGCCTTCGGGGCGCTCTTGGGGCCATCTTGGAGGAGATCGATCAAAGAAGAGGGGGTCCCCAATTAGCGTTGCCCCTCTAGAGTGCCTCGAGTCGCCTCTTGGGCCCCCCAAGAGGCCAAAATCCTTCCAAAACCTAGGTAAAATCATTGTTTGTTGCTTTCTCGCCTTTTCGCTCTTGGAGCCGTCTTGGGCCATCTTGAACTCTCTTGGGGCCTCTTGGGGGTCTCTTGGCAGCCTCTTAGAGGCTTCTTGGGGGCCTCTTGGGGTCTCTCGGGGCCCTCTTGGGGCGCTCTTGGGGCGCTCTTGGGAGCCTTCGGGGCGCTCTTGGGGCCATCTTGGAGGAGATCTATCAAAGAAGGGGGGAGCTCCAATTAGGGTTGCCCCTCTAGAGTGCCTCGAAGCGCCTCTTGGGCCCCCCCAAGAGGCCAAAATCCTTCCAAAACCTAGGTAGAATCAATGTTTTGTGCTTTCTCGCTTTTTCGCTCTTGGAGCCGTCTTGAGCCATCTTGGGCGTCCCAACGACCCGCGGAACGCCCCGTCCAGGTCAGTGGGGAGGGGTAAGGGGAGGGGTAAACCCCTCCCCGAAGGGGAAGAAGGGGGTTGGCAGAGGAAACTCCCTAAACCACCTACGCCCTAAAGGGCTGGTGGGATTTGAGGAGGCGCAGGTTCCAGCTTGTGTTTCTTTTGGGTTTCAAGTGAAAAGCAGGTTTGCAATTGAAAACACAACATTTTTGTTCCCTCTGATTTTTTTTTTTTTTTTTTTCTCCGCCGGCGGCGCTTCCGACAGGTTTGCCGATAATTGGGTTCCTATTACCTGAGATACAACAGGAATCCTTTTGTAATGCCTTTCTAAAGGATTCCTTTTATGTTGCTTCCAAAAGGAATCCTGTTAGATGGCGTTCACTAGGAATCCTTCTGTACTGTTAACGAAAGGATTCCTATTGCCTGGGATACAATAGAAATCCTTTTGTAATGCCCTACAGAAGAATTTTAAGCTGTATCCAAAAGGAATCCTATTGGTTGGCTTTCAATTGGAATCATTTGTGTGGAGGCGTATGAGTTGATTTTCTGTGTGTTGTACAGAATGAAGCCCTTTCTCTAACCAGTCCGAGCGCCAGGAAAAGAGAAACGTAGATCACAGGGGTGGCCTTTTCCACATCTCTATATATATATACACACACGCTTCTGTTTGTGAGTGTGTTTGATGACAAAATAATGGGCAGTTTCTGGCAGCGCTGGGGCCCGAACCAGGCCCTTCGAGTCCCCTCGAGGCCCACTTGGAGAAAACGCCGGCAGTCTTTTGCTTGTCGCGACGGAGGAGGTACGTGTCCCCAGACCTTTCGCAGGAGGCGTTTTAGCAATACTGTCAATGTGGATCGAACCGTGGCCACGAGGGCGCTGCAGGATGCCCGACAATGTTAAGAACGTCCAATCATGCTGATAATGCAGAAGGAGGTTTCGGAGGCCTCGGAGGCACGTCCAGGGGTTTGTTCCGACCCGGATTGTGAGGCGGATCCAGCCATGCCGACGAGGGGGTTCCAGGAACCAAAAGGAGAACCACAAAAGCACAAGAAGGTGATTCTCAATCCGCGATCGAGGTCTCGGGAGGGCCCCAGCCCCCCACCGTGCGCGCCGCCAACCGTCACCTTCGGGATCAACTCTGTGTACTGCCTCTTCTGCGCCATCAACGGCCCGTGGCTCAGGCGGCCGTGGCTCGCGACGGTCCAAAGGGGGAAGGGGGCAGGGGAGGATCGAGGAGGGGGAGAGGGAGGGAGGAGGGTTAGGAACGGGAGGAGGAGGAGGAGGAGGAGGAGGATGAGGAGGAGGAGGATGGAGGAGGGGAGAGAGTGGTGACGGGGTGCGGGAGGAGGGGGTGTGGGAGAAGGTGGAGGGAGAAGGTGGAGGGAAAGGAGGGGGAGGCGGAGGAGCAAGGTTTATGATGATGGTGGAGTTCGGTTGTGATACGATGATGACGATGGTGATGCCGCTGATGATGACGATGATGATGGTAATGATGATGCTGATGGTGGTTGTGATTGTGATGGTGGTGGTGGTGATGATGGTGCTTGTGACGACGACGATGCTGATGATATTGACGATGATGCTGCTGCTGATGATGGTGGTGTTGATGATGATGATGCTGATGATTGTGATGATGCTGCTGATGCTGATGCTGCTGCTGATGAGGATGCTGATGATGATGATGATTTTGATGTTGATTATGATGATGCTGATGATGATGATGATGGTGATGTCGATGTCGATGTCGATGTCGATGGTGATTGTGATGGTGTTGGTGATGGTTATGGTCATGGTGACGACGATGGTGATGGTGATGGTGATGGTGACGGTGACGGTGACGGTTGCGGTGAAGTTGTTGAATTCTGATTCAAGAAAATAGCTATGTTTGATACGCCCACGGGTGCACTTTGTTTTTTCAATTGAAATGCCCCTCCCAGGGCTCGTACCTGTTTCTCACAAGGAGAAATCTTGAGCCTCAGACGGGGCCCCTGGCCCCCGGTTTACCACAACAACGGTTCCCGCCTGATATTTCTACGTACTTCTTCACAGTTCAAAGAAATCGAGCTCTCGCGCGGGCGTGCTCACATTTTGTTTGCAGGAGTCGCGCTCTCGCTTGTGACTGCCTTGCAATTTATTGAAAAGACGCGCCCTCGACATTCAGGAATCAGGTTCTCGCTTTGGACTTCCTCATGGTTTACTTGGGAATCTCGCTATCGCTCGAGACTCGCTCGCGATTCATGCAGGACTGACGCTTCAGCGACCCGCCCGCTGGACCTGGCTGACTGGGCCGCCCGCCCGCCCGACCCGCCCTTCAGGGTCCGCCCGCCCGACCCGCTTGTTTTACTGCTCCTAGCCCCCCTCCTGCTAACCTCTCTCGTGCTCCGTCCTTCTCCCTCCCCCTTGTCCCTTCCTACCGCTTCCCTTCCCGTGTTTTAGGGGCTGCGCCAAGTACACGTGGCAGATGAGGAAGCTACACTTCCAACGGGGGTACGATCGAAGAAGAAGAGGACTGGTATTGATAGTTTCGGGATGTACAGGTTGAGTGGCACGCGAGTTGCTTGTATTAGTTGAACACTCACTCTTGAAGAATAGTTATTGTTGATTCCCCCACCCGTGCACATGGTACTTTTCAGTAGAAGTGCCCCTTCTCGGGGCTCGCACCCTGGTTTTTGTCTGGGGAGGTCTTCCTGCCCCTGGCACCCCGGCAACAGTAACAACGACTCCCGCCTGATATTTCTTCACAGTTATTCAAAAATCGCGCTCTCGCGCGGGAATTCCTCACATTTATGCAGGCATCTCGCTCTCGCGTGGGACTTCTTCGCAATTCATTCAGACGCCGTGCCCCCGACACTCAGGAATCACTCTCTCGCTTTGGCTTTTCTCATGGTTTACTCGGAAATCGCGTTATCGCTCGAGATTTGCGATTCATGCAGGACTCACGCTTCAGCAACTCGCCTGCTCGACCTGGCCGCCTAGGCCCGCCTTCCCGACCCGACCGCTAGGGTCTGCCCGCCAGATTTGTCCCTCTGGTTCTACCACTTGTTTTCCTGCTTTTAGCCCCCCTTTCTATCCGTTCTCTCTTTCCCTGTTTTAGGGGCTTCGCTAAATGCACGTGCCAGGCAAGGAAGATACACTCCCAAGGGGGCACCATCGAAGACGAAGAGGGCGGATACCGAGGGTTTGTGATATACGTGTTGACTGGCACGCGACCAGATAGGAGCGAACAGTCTCAAACTGATTGTTGAATGTGAATGATTAAATATTTATTATTGTTGGACCCCCTGGGCGCTTTGGCGCTCTCGCCTCGGTGCCGGCTACATTTCCATTGAAAATTATGCTCACGCTCGAGCGGTTTGGGGGGGCGCCCAAACCAGCCCCCCAACAACAACAACAACAACAACAACAACAACAACAACAATCATTTTACCCGAACGCTCAGTGTTCTCACCAGTGCCAGGGTTTTCATGCGACGCGAGACAATACCCCCACTTCGTGGGGGGGCAGTTCAAGCTCTACCAAATATCCAAACGACTCTTCGCGACCACCCAAACCCAGCTTCCCGCCCTATGACGTTGGGACACTTCACTTCGTGGCGTGCGGACGACCGTGGCTACTACACTGGCGTGGGGTACACACCCACAGAACTTGGTCACTTATTCGGGGCGCGCGTGTGCCCAGCATCCTGCAATTGTGACATACAATACATGACACAGACAGACAGAGAGAGAGACAGAGAGCAGACAGAGAGAGAGACAGAGAGAGCGGAGTTGGTCACATTTTTGGGGCAAGTTCCTGAGATCGTCGTGTTTTTTGTTGGTCTTGCGCGCGCGAATGTCCACTTTACTTTTTTTTTGCAAGGGAATATTGATTATGTTAGAACAAGAAAAAGTAGCTCGCGCGAGCTCATGTAACATAAATGTTGAAAAACCATTGGTTTTGTGGGAGTCGGACAGCGCGCGCGGGATGAAATTTGGACATTTTTTTTTGAAAAACCATTGGGTTTTTGATGTTTTTATGTTGAAATCGTTACGAAACCTAAGGTTCTGGAAGGATTTCGTCTTGCGCGCGCGAATGTCCACTTTACCTTATTTTTTGCAAGGGATTATTGAAATTTGATTATGTTAGAACAAGAAAAAGTAGCTCGCGCGAGCTCATGTAACATAAATGTTGAAAAACCATTGGTTTTGTGGGATTCGGACAGCGCGCGCGGAAGGACATTTTGACAATTTTTTTCTAAAAAACCATTGGGGGTTTTTGATGTTTTTATGTTAAAATCGCTACGAAACCTAAGGTTTTGGAAGGATTTCGTCTTGCGCGCACGAATGTCCACTTTACCTTATTTTTTGCAAGGGATTCTTGCAATTTGATCAAGTAAGAACAAGAATTTTCATTTTATAGTGTTTTTTGCAAGGGAAAACGAGCGTCAACAAAACAACCGGATCCGACATAATCCACTTTTCTCTTTTGTTTCTTTCGCGAAAAAATGATGAAAATGTAGCTGCGGCCTAGGTTTTGGAGGGGGGTCGCGCACCAGGGGTCCCAACAATAATTATTCTTAAGAAGAAATAATGTTCAACAACACTCCCGCTCGAGACTTCCTCTTTTTTTGGCGCTACTCTTTCTCTAATCGGCGCCGCCCCCAGCAACAACAACGCTCCGGCTCGAGACTTCCTTCCTTTTTTACTCAAGGCGGTGCTCTTGCTCGCCGCCGAAAGCTGCCGTCCCGACAAAACCAGCGCTCCCGTCCGAGGAGACTTCCTCCCGTTTTACGCTGGATTGGCGCCCTATTCTCTTTTGAATTGGCGTCGCTTCCAGCAAGAGCAACGCTCCCGCTCGAGGCTTCCTCTTTTTTTCCTCAGGACGGTGCTGTTCCTCACCGCCGACAGCCCCCGTCCCATCAAAACCAAGGCTCCCGCTCGAGACTTCCTCCCTTCTTACTCAAGGCGGTGTTCCTCCTCGCCGCCGACAACCGCCGTCCCAACAAAACCACCATTCCCGCTCGAGACTTCGTTGTGTTTTACTCTGGACTAGTGCCCTACTCTCTTCAGCATTGGCGCCGCTCCAAGCAACAACAGCGGTCCTGCTCGAGACTTCCTCCCTTTCTATTCAGGGCCAGGTCCTTGCCTCGCTGCCGACAGCCCCCATCCCCACCAAGGCAATCCTGTCGCTCGATACTTCCTTGTGCTTTACGCTTGGCTGGGGCTCCACTGGCGGTCTCGCATCGGCGCAGCAAGGCGCGGGCATGCGCTTTCGAGGCGGGATGTGCTGACATTCCTTGGAGGAGGTGTTTGCAAAACCTTATTAGGCGGGAGATCTGGGAATGGGAATAACGGACCCCGCTATAGAACAATAATCCCCCATGATGGGGATGGTTATCATGATGGTCGCATGCTTCGTGTGGAAACATCGCGCATGAGGGTAAAATGGATTGTTGTTGTTGTTGATGGTGATGCTGCTGATGAATTGTTGATGATGTCGGCGAGATGATGACGATGACGATGACGATGGCGATTGCGATGACGATGATGGTGCTGATGCTGATGCTGATGCTGATGGTGATAATGATGCTGATGATGATGGTAATGCTGATAGTGGTGATGACGTTGATGCTGCTGCTGCTGATTATTATCATGATGATGATGATCAGGATGGTGGTGGTGATGGTGATGGTGATGGTGTTGGTGTTGGTGATGGTGATGGTGTTGGTGATGGTGATGGTGATGGTGATACTGATGATGCTGATGATGATGCTGCTGATGATGACGGTGGTGATGATGATGATGAGGATGCTGATGATGATGATGCTGATGATGATGATGATGAGGAGGAGGAAGAGGAGGAGGATGACTCGTGACCCAAGCAGTGCTTGCTCTTGGGCGTTCTTACCTAACTTTTCTCACTCCTGGGGCCATTGGTCCCCAAGAGGGCCTCAAGAACGATACTGTCCGTCCGGCGGCATCGCGCAGCGCCCGCCGGAAGTGCCGCGGCTGTTCCCTCCTGAGGTTTCATTGCAATTGAATTTGTGGGCGCCTTGTGGGCGCCTCGTGGCCGCCTCGTCGCCGCCCGGTGGGCCAGCTGGCACTTCGGGTTTTCGCCCGGCTGTTGCCGCCCAGTCGCCGCTTCAGTTTTGCACCACAAGGCTTGCACTGTATAGCTTACACACCACGTCACCACGTAGCCTGCACCACATGGCATCTGCCACGTAGCTTGCACAACGGAGCCTGCACAACATAGCATCTGACACAGAGCTTGCACCGTGTCGATCTCACTACGTATTTTGCACCACATAGCTTGCACCACATAGCTTGCACCACATAGCTTGCACCACCTATTTCGCCATACAGCTACATATCTAGTAACACATGTATGAGCTTGTACCTCATGTGTTGCACAAAATAGGCAACACCGCGTAGCTCCTGCCACGCGGCTTGCACCACATATCATGCGCCACATTGCTTCTGCCACATAGCTTGCACCACATACGCGGATATTGCACCACCTAGCTATAGCACCACCTAGCATGCACCATAGAGATTTCACCACGTCGCCTGGTCCACACACCTTGCACTGACTAATCTATACCACATAGCTTGCACCTCATCAATTACACCACTTATCCTGCGCCGCGTAGCTTGCTTCTTCAGTCCTGTCAGCTTCTCTCGGAACTTGTCCCCTGGCCATGGACGTCTGCATTACCTTTTCTCGGCGAGGGCGAATGGAGTAGAAGCAGAACTTTGACAATCACAATATCCTGCTCTTGATATTCTTTCATTGCGCACCATGGCCTGTCTCTGTGCCATCATGACTCCTGCTACGAGTCTGACCCGCTTTTCAATCTTACTGTGCAGGCTCGCTGTGTGGCTGGGTCAGAAGGCGGCGCCCCGTAGATGTCCGCGCGGTTCACAGCTGTGGTCCAGATGGTTGGCGGGATTAAGTCCATCACTTGCCTTCATTTTCTTGTCAATCTTAGCCTTCCCTTGTGTGGGCTGATCCCCCTTTGGTGGCCTCTGCCTCTGCCCGATGCCGCAGTCATTGTAGCACCGGTCCCTGCTGGTGCCCTAGGCCCTGCAGCCGCTGCATGCCCTTGCCCCACGGCGCGGTCACGCCTGGCTGCGCCGCCTGGCGGTCGCTGTGGATGCGCGCTGCCTTCAGTACGCGAGCCAGCGTCAGCGCGCGTGCGAGGCCCTGTTGAGGGCGCGGCCTTCGATGCCGTGCAGGCTCCTTTCGGCGCCGCGCGGCGGCGCCACAAGTGCCAAATGTGGCACTGGCGCGGCCGCGGTTCCATGATCCCCCGCCGCGGCGCGCGCAGCCCCGCCTCCCTGCAGGGCGAGCCCAGACGGAGGGTCGCGCGCCTTCCAGCTCTGCCATCTCTGGAGGTCGTGGCGTCCTCCGCTTCCCCGCCCCCTCCTTTTCCTCCTCCCCCCCATCCGCCGCCTCTGACTCGAGAACGCTGGCAGAGCCTTCCGGAGCGCTCTGGAGTGGCCGCGGCGCCCGATACATCCAGAACCTCCGAATCTCAAAGATTCCCGGTTCGTCCTGGTCCGATGTTGTCCGTGTCTTGGCTTCTTCCTATCCTCTCTCTCTCTCTCTTCCTCCTCCTCCCCACCCCTGTGCCTCCTCCTCCTCCTCCTCCTCCTCCTCCCCATCCTCCTCCTCCTCTTCTCCCCCGGGTGTGCACGTCTGGGTGTGGATGGGTCTTCGGTGCTTGCCCAGGGGTGCGCGCGCGCTCGCGTCGTTGGGTGCAGCACGGCCCTTCGGGCGTGGGCAAAGTGCTCCCAAACGCACCTATTCCTACCCCCTCCCGCCCCCTACCCCTCGCCCTGCTTCTCTCCCCTTCCATCCTCACCCTCGCCCACTCGCGCAGGGTCACTGACATTCGCCAGCTTGAGAAGGCCCTGAGGAACTTCGTCCTGATCATCGCCATGGCCGCGGCTGGCGGATGGGTCTCCGTCTCCGTGGCGGGGGCCTCCACCAGGCTGCCGCGGCGGGGGCGCCTGGACTTCGGCCCCTGGTGCTCGGGCGCCGGCCAGTCCTCCCGCCGGGAGCGTGTGTATGTGATCCTGCTCCCCGGCACGTCCTGAGTGTCTGTGCGACCTGAGGGTTCTCCGGCCGTCCCGCGGCCTTCCTTCGCCTCGCCCTGCGTGGATCTCCGCCCGGTCCATCCTTGGCACAGGATCGATGCCTCCCTGGCCGAGCCTGGAGGGCGCATGCACCGATCCTGGGCCCAGGATGCTCCGGACCAGGGTCGGTGCATATGCCCTCGTCAACTCCTCTCTAACGAAGAGGGCTTTTGCTAAAGGAGCATCTGTCCGCCCCCGATTCTTGGATAGCAGCACCAAGAGGAAACACGGCACGAACGCAGTCTTCCCCGCGGGTTTTTTGGGCTTGCGAGGTGGGCCTTCCCCTGCGCCACGGGATGGGGTGGTGCCCGGCGGCGCATGCCCAAGAAGAAATTGCGCGGACTTCTGACAGTTTCTGTTTATGACGTGCTTTGTTCTTCTGCCTAGGGTCCCAGCGATTGCCCACCGGTCGCTGAAAGCAGGAGTTTTTGTATTTCCACGTTCCAGTCTCTTATTTCAAGGTTCGAGTGGTTTTCTTTCGTCTTCAGGGGACGGACAGAGATCGAATCTATTTCCAATGCCTTCCTACTTCATGTCTCCGCCCACTTTTCCCGACCGATGGGGACTCGGGGGCGTGCGGTATGTTCGCGCCGCCTTGACGCGGCGGCGGCCCCAGCGGGGGCGTTCAAGGTTGAATTCCGCCAGTGGGCCAGACTCGGCCGACATCGAGCGACCCGCGCCATCGGAAAGGCTCGATCGGTCAAGTTTGAGCTATCCGCACAATGTCAGAAGCCAACGCGCAAGGCTAACCCGCCGTGCAGCTGACGCCTCCCATTAGGATGAGGAGCTTGGCCAAATCTTGGCCCTTGCCAGCTATATGATCTCTCCGGCCAGTTGTTGTACTTTGTAGCTTCATGTTCGGATGCATTTTTGGGGAGATTCAATTCAACATCGGCGATGATAGATCTGTGGTCAAAAGCCAGCTTCATGTGACATGGCCTAGACTAATCCAGCTGATTCCCGCTGGGTCGTGGTTGATCCAGCTTGATCCAGCTGAATCCGATTTGGCTAATCCGATCAGTTGGTTTTTAATGTTCATTGGCTTTCAGTTGTTCTCACAAAGACCTCCCAGAAGATGCCTCCTAACTTACGATTGGCCCCTGCCGCAGCCTGACCTGGCCTTGTGCTTCGTGCAGATCTGGGAGGCTTGTGCTCGCGGTGCGCACAGGCGCGCGCGCACTCGCATCGCACCACCTACCAAACCACCCCAACCCAACCCTAAGGTCTCACTTTGCCCTCAATTTCAAGTGGGGGGTGGTCGGGGAAAATTGAAAAAACACATGGGACCCGTACCCCCCCCCAACCCGAAATTCGGGTCAAATTCGGGTCTTCGGATTTGGTTGTGGTGGTCTGGTAGGTAGTCAGCATGTGGCGGCGAGCCCCGATGCTGCATGGGTTTGCGCGCTAGCGTGCGTACACAGGCCAGTGATGCAAATAGACGTATGCGGGTCTGCGAAGATCCGAGAGATCTCAGATCTCCGACGATATGTTTTTTTCAGTCTGGGCGTTTTGCCTCGATTTTGGCTTCTGGGGCCCTTTGTCCGCCCCCCGGGCCATCGGAGATGCATCCGGGGCGCAAAAACACCCCCAGGGAAGGCGCTTTGTGGCAATCTCCCTGGCGTCGGGGGGGGTGCTCTGATACGCCGCCCGGGACCATCAGGGAGCGGCCCGCGACGAGAAACTTGGCCCAGGATGGGGTCGAGAGGCCCACGTCAAGAACAAGCTACGATTTCGGAGTTTTGGGTAGGTCTTCTAGCTGAGTTCCTCAGCTAAGCTGCCTTTTCGTCCACCCTAGGCTAGGGTTCCCTATGCATTCGACGGCTCCATGTTTTCGAGGCGCGGGCTCTTTCTCGTTCGCCGCAGGTTCAGCTTGAGGTTTGCAGTATGTTGGTCATTTGGCTACAGCGACGCCCGAACACCTGATAGCACCACCACAAACCACGGGACACCCACGGCATAATCTTCAGTGTTTAGTTGTTTTTTTGTTTGGACCTTTTTGAGGGGCACCACAGTGCTCGTCGGAACAACACAGCGGAAATTCCAGGCTCAGCTCTTGCTGCACCTCAGTGGGGCACCACGTTGTGCAATCTATAGTCCGAACTCATTCAATTTCAGCCCTCATTTCCTAAACAGCTTGTCTGTAAGGGTGCTTTTGTAAACCTTTTGAAGAAAAAACTCATAGGCGCGCTACCAGATCCGGAATCGGGCGGGTGACGTTGCCTCCCATTGCCTCCCGTGGCATCCCGTCGCCTCCCGTGGCCTCCCGTTGCTTCCCGTGGCCTCCCGTTGCCTCCCGTGGCTTCCAATTGGCGTCTCTATCCCCGTCCCTGTCCATATCCCTATTCCTCCAGCCCCTATCCTGCATCCCTATTCCTAATCCTACCCCCATCCCTATCCCTGTCCCTATCCCTACTTCCCTACCCTATGCCCCCCGCCCGATATCCCTATCCAAATCCTTGTCCCGATCCCTATCCCGATCCCCCCATCGTTGCCCAACATCGTGGTCCCCATCGTGACCCCCCATCGTGGCCCCTATCGTACTTGTGTAAAGCTGTCTAGGGTCTTCTTGCGCACGCGTGTCACCCTTTTCAGGTGTTTTTCTTAGTCTAAACTTGGCCACTGATGTCTGACCGATCCGTAAGGTTTACGCATAGATCGGATGCAGCATTAGCTCTGGGTTTTCTGATGATCGCCGGCGCCTAGCTTGTAGCTTTCAGTTTCATACGTGCCCTCCTGTTCATCAGTGTACACGTGTTTGTTCACAGGCTTCAATTTCAATCAGAGCTTTTGTTTCGGTTCCATTTTGCCTTGCCAGTAGCTTTTATAGAAAATTTTCATTGACTTTACGAGGGGACACTGCGTCCATGGGACACCTGAGACCAAAGTCTTGTAGCGCCGTAGCCAGAGGTTCCTTAGAGGCCTGTGGCTATGGATTTGAATCCATAACCGCGTCTCGTCGTTGTTACACCGTAGATGCCGTCAGTGACCAGGGAGCGGCCGTGCCCAGCAACGGTTCCGTGTGCACATTCACCGCTTCCATATAGAAATTCTGGATGCTTCGCTTCACGTTGCGCCCTGGCTGCCTTTCACATGGAAAACCCTTCCTCCCCGCCTCCTCCTCCCCCCCTCCCCCCCGGCAGCTGATCGATCGACCTCGCGGCCCCTAAGGTGTATACGGCAGCCGACAGCTGCACCCTGGCTCCTGCCCATACAACCCTGAGCAGCCGTTAGCTGCAACCCTGGAACATGGGCAATTATAAAAGCAACCAAGGGCCGCTGGCCCGCTGGCCAACCTGCGAGGCATGCTGCCCGGACGCCCCCCCGGCCACTGACGGCCTACGTCCCTTCCGTGCGCGAGAGTGCCCCTGGCTGCGGTGGACACACTTCAACGGGGAATGGTGCTGGTGGTGCGAGCTGTGCCAGAAGCAGTGCGAAGGGAAAGTGCACCTTCTGCGGGGAGATCACTTCTGGGAGGGCCACAGGCAGTGGGAGAACGGATGGCCAGACCACAGGCACTTCACCTCAGCGGGCAATCCCTGGACCATGACCCGTGGAGGTGAGTATGACGGTACCCACGACTGCGTGGTCAAGAGGCACCCAAGGCCTGGGTGGAGGCTGCCAGAGCCAGTAAAGGCGCACGGGCAGGCCTCCCTCCCCGGCTGGTTCTTCCCAGAGGAGTGGGACCACGTGCCTGTGAACTTCCCGTGCAAGGACGACCTGTTCAACTACATCAGCCCTCCAGGCACCATCCGATCCCTGGAGATACGACCATCCCAGCAACTGCGACGAGGGACCTGGGCCTTGGGCAGCGCCAGCAGCACGAGCGCCGCGGGAGGGCTTCTGGAAAGGCGGGGCGCCACCCTCCGCGCCACTGCCGCCAACCCCCCGCCGTGGAGGATCCACAGCGCCGCCGATGACAAGCCGAATGCTGCGAGCAGAGCGTCGTCGCGGGAGTCCGCAGGGAGGCGGCAGACAGATGCGCCTGATGAGCGGCCATTCCCAAATGGCGCATCAGCGACCCCAGCAGGCGCACCGAGGATCGTCCTTGAGTCATCGGCGATGGCGGCGGCGACGGCGGTCAAGCAGCTTGTCGCCATCCCCAGCAGTTGCGGCAGTGCCCAGATCCACCCGACCGTGCCCCTGGGGACCATCCCACGCGCCGTGCCGCTCCCACCCCAGTGGTCACAGGAGCTACGGCAGCGCGGACGTGCGCTCGAAAGACTCGCCTGGATCGAATGCATGGCCGAGACCGAGACAGTCTGGGGCGGCTCTCCCAAGGCGAGGACGGACCTGCTCAGGCGACAGAGTTGTGCCCTGGAAGTATCCGCCTCCCGCGTCGACCAGGAGTCGCCCTGGGCCACCCTGGGCCGCTTCCAGATGAGGGAGTCACTCACCGCTGGGGCGGGGGAACAACTTCTGCTCCTGCAGTGGAACTCAGTCTACAAGATCCCCCTCAAGGGCCAAGACGCAGGGCAGGACGCACAGGTACTACTGCTCAGCTTCACCAGCCCCGCAGTGGACAAGGTCGCCTCCGTCAAGCTATGGTGGCCACCCGACCTTGGCGCCGCTGTTCTTCCTGCCGACTGCGAAGCGCTGGGGCTCCCGCTCGGCTCTGAGTACCCAGGCAATGAGTGCATCGTTGAGTTCCGCACAGCCAAACACGGGCCCTTTCACGAGGACAGCAACATCCCCCAACCAAGCCATGAAGGCGAACCGTGGTACAGGTTGGACAGGGCGCCCTCAGAACTCCAATGCTTGAGGATCTCGGCGGCGGTGACCGAGATCTACTAGCTACGGCAGCATCCCGGCGACCTGTTGGCACCCCCTAGACCCCATCACCTACTTGCTCACCATTCGGACAGCCGACAGGAAAGGCAAGGCCACTGCTAACGATGCCGTGCACACCGCGCGGTGCGGACAAGACCTCAGGGCGCGCGCCATCGCCGCCTTGGAAACGGCATCAGCAACGCCGGCGCAGCCCGCCGAACTCCAAGCGGCGCTCCCTTTCGTAGACCTCGAGGTGGACTGCGCCACTGGCCAGGTGTTTCAGCGTGGTCGCGACCTTCTGTCCATGGAGACCCCGGAGGATGGCGCAGCGCGTCGCGGTTTCAACGGCGACGCTACCAAGGCGCTCCTGGCCACCACCGACCACCGCGTCACGATCGTGCACGGCCCCCCAGGGACGGGCAAGGCGATCTTCTCAGTCGCCACCATGGACACCTGGGCCGGTGCACTAAACCACGGGCTGGCGGTTGCCCTTGCTGCGAGGTCAAACGCAGGTGCGGACCAAACCGCGCTGGCGCTCCTCGCCGCCCACAGGGCTAACAAGCTGGCCCCCGACGCCGGGTTCCCCGCCCTGTGTGCACGCCTTGCCAAAGACCACAAGGCGGCGAGGGAACTGGCAGCGCTCACTCCAGGGGGGCGCTACCAGAAGGCCACAGGCAATTCCCCATGCGAGGGTGGCGCGCCGTCGACGAGGGACTTCCCTGGATTCCGCACCAACGTACTCAAGGAGGCCAAGTCCATTATTGCCACCCACGAGTCCGCCGAGGCGCTGAAGAAAGCAGCGCCCGTCGCCTTGCTCATCATCGATGAAGCGGGACAGGCGCGCGAGCTAATGGCAGCGATGTCCCTTGACAGCGTGGTCCGCTCTGGGGGGCGCCTGGTGCTGGTCGGCGACCCCAAGCAGTTCCCTCCCACTGCCATCTCCAGGGAAGCCGCGGACCAGGGACTCTGCCTATCCATCTTCGACCGACTCCACCACGCATTAGGGGGCCACGAGTCGGCTGTTATACAGCTCAGCGCGTGCTACCGCATGCACCCTCTGATCCTGGCCTGGCCCAACTGGGTCTTCTACAGCGGCGCCATGCGGACGGGGCTCGACGACCCCCTGGCCCAGAGGCCGCTCGTCAAAGGTCTACCAGACCTTGGGATGACGGCAAACTGGAGAAATTGGCCGACGCCACCAGTGCCGGCAGCGAGGACCTGCGCAGGGCGCTGGAAGGCCTGGACCCCGGCAAGCAATCCCCTGAAGAGCGGCGCCGATTCCTCTTGGTCGACAGCCCGTCGCTGGAGGTCACATCCAGGTTGCGCGCCGGGTGCGCTAACCTCCAGGAAGCGGCCCAGGCGGTGGGCATCATCCACGCCCTAATCCCTTCAATGAAGGAAGGCGTCACAGTCCGGGTTGTCGTCGGCAATCAGCTCCAATGCGCCACCCTGGAGAGCGGGTGGCCCCAGAGCTCCCGAAGCATCAGCGGCTCACTCCGCCAGTCGAAGGGCAAAGGCAAGGGAAAGGGGAAGGTCGCGGGGGGCAAAGGCAAAGGCCACGGAGCAGCAGGCACTTCCAGACGCCTCGCCGGCCTGGGCGACTTCGCCAGCGTGTTTGACCAAGCCGACTTTTGGCGCACTGCCATCTCCCTGGATCTCTCTGGCGCGCGCCAGTTCGCTGAGGAATACCGAGCAAACGGCGGGCTCGCCCTCTCCACGATCGACTCCAGCCAAGGCGGAGAAGCAGACCTTGTTATCTTCCTAACGACCAGATCCAACGGCAGGCACGACGGGGGTTTTATGGACAACGCCAACAGGGTGAATGTCGCCATTACCAGAGCGACACGCAACGTCGTGATCATCGGCGACGGAAGGATGTTCACTACGGCCACCTGGTCCAGACTCCGAGAGCTCTCCGAGTGCGGCCGTTTCGCCAAATTGCGGGTGCGGTTCCAGGAGCCCGACCAGAGTGGACAGCGCAGGGCGCTCGAGGTCGACGAGGAATTCGACCCCATCAAGGACCTTGCCACCTGGGTCCTAGAATCCCCTCCCTCGCACGCAGGCGACGACGTAATAAAGGGGGTCGACAGAGCGATTGACAAAGCTCGGGCTTCAATGGAAAAGGACTTCGCCGACAAGATCGCGACCCCAATAGGCCCATAATTCTGCTGGAAAGCCGTCGGCGAAGCCATGCAGAATAGCCTTCAGAGGCTGGTTGAAGACCCCGCCCTGGGAGTGGTCCTGTGCACAGTCTCTGGCCTGCGCCCTTCGCCAGTACTCGATTGCCGACGCGCCGAGAGAACCGGGCCTCTTCGACCACTAGGCCTGGAGCCACCCGGGGTTCTGCTACGACGTGGACCTGGGAATTGACGCCAGCAACCTGGTCTACAACATGACGTGGGCCGCCCTGGTGTGGTTCCGGTTCCTCGGGCTCGGCGCACCCTGGGATGAAAAGAGCCCGGCCGTGCCCGCCGACTCGCTCCCCCTCCTGCCCGAGGCGCGGGGCCGCAGCCACCGCCCAAAGGGCGCCAAACGGTGTGCCCCGCACGAGATCCTGCGCCAGTTCCCCAAGGCCTGGGGCGCTACCACGGGGAAATGCAAGAGGCACCGCGTGCGCCCTGGGATGCAGAACCTGGCGCCCCTGCTCCACACCGGCCAAGCTGGCTCCACGTTGAGGCAGGGCCTCCTCGACTGCGACGGGCGCCCGCTGGACGCCCCATCATTCAGAGTCCTCCTGGTCGTCATGATGATCTCGTTGCGAGAGCCGCGAGCGACGCTTTGGCCTTTCCCCCGCCCTGAGGCAGCAGGGGGCATCATGGAGGCAGCGATGGGCATCTGCGTACCCCGGCAAAATGTCCACCTGGAGTACAGGACCGCGTTCGCGAACGCTTGGGGCTTCACCCCTGGCGCCCTGACCGCCCTCCACGGGACATTCGAGGGCGCCATCAGGCACATCAGCATGCTAGCCACGTACGCCCATCACCATACCGTCGCCATTGAGCACAAGTGCCCGCGCACCTGGGCAAAGATGCAAGGCAGCAGGTTCCCATTGGAAGCGCCCGTGAGGGTCCTGGAGGCGCTAGTCCGACCGGCCAAGGTTGCCTCCGCAGGTGAATTCGAATGCTCAATCAGCATCCTTCACAAGGAGCTCACCGGATCGGAACAGGGCCTCGGGTGCCCGGACTCAATGGCAGGACTGCAGTATATCGGAGGTGGCATAGCTATGTCACAGAAGCGGCTCGACGACGACACGCCGGCCTCCCCCGCCCCTGGAGTACACCTGAACCCACGCAGGGTGACCGACGACCGGTTCACCAGCAACCTCAAGGCAGCCCACATCCACTGCGACGGAAGTGGCTGCAGCAAGAAAGGGCTCTGGTACTCAGCTGGCACTTGGGAAGACGACGACACAGGGGAGCTTAAGAACGCAGAATCGCGCCCAGGCTTGCATTCTGGGCAGGGGCTGCAGGTGGCTCTGCGAACGGTGCTGGATCGCTTTAGTAATGCGAAAGGCCCCCCCCGCGCCCTTTGCCCCGCACGACTGCAACTCAGAAAGGTCCTTGTCCTTGCGGATGCAGGACTACAAGAACGCTCTGCAGCACACGCGGCAAGACAGGAGGTCCATGGTGCTCCCCTCCCTGGAGCGCCTCCCGATCGGGTGCGGGCGGTCCGCCCTGGCGCTTGCCCCAACGTCGATGCGCGACCTCGTCATGACGCCCCCCCCCCGCCTTTAGTCCGCGAGCCGCCAGCAGGGCACTCCCTGCGCGCGCGATGACTGATGGGAGGCTTGGTCCCGATACTCACTCTACCGGGATCTATTCGGCCAGGTGCGACACGTGCCCGCCAGGGCCCCCCTGCTGGTGTGGGGCGCAAAACACGCCGCCCTAGGCCGCTTCGTCTGGTGGCCAGAGCCACTGGTACCCGTCTGCAGTAACACGGCCCCCCCCCCTGGGAGCAGATGCCTGCCCTCTGGACCCAGCGAAAGTGGAACGCCAGCTGGTCCTGCAGGAGGTGCCCAGCGCACATTTGGAATGTGGCCCCAGGCACGCTCGACCACATCCCCGACAAGCAGTCGCCCGGCGTCTACCCCAAGGCACCAGGCGGGAGACCCCGTCTGGCATGGACGTCGACAACACCGACATCGCCCTGCACCTCGCCCCTGGCGCCGCCGACGCGACCGCGTTGGACTCCTACTCACGCCCGGCGGACCGCGCCAAAGGGGCGCCTCCCCTTGCCGGAGATGACCGCGCCTGCCCCAGCGGGCGGCCAAGCCGTGAAGGCCCCACGCGGGACATCTGCGCTTTGCTCCCAAGCATCCCCCCGCCATCGGGTCCCACATTGCCAACTCGCTCCACAAGCGAGCTGCCAGGGCAGGACTCCCAGGGCGTCCTTCGCCCGTTGGTCCGCTTCTTGCTCGAGTGGAATCCGGACATCTACGGTCGATGTACTGACTACGTTCGGGGGCACGGCGACGGGATCCCCGGCGAGAAGACCGACGAGGAGTCCTGGCCACCCAGCAGGCTCAGCCCCATCCTGGTCAGCATCTACGGGCAAACGATCCCGTCGAAATGCCACCCCGCCGACGCCCCCTGGGACGGCCAGAGGGCTGCGGCCGCCAGGGTCGTCTCCCACCTCTCACAGAACGACGGGTGCGCGAACAAGTGGCGGACGTATATTGCTAGACAGGGGGGGCAGCGAGGCCTCAGCACTTTTCGCCATGCGACCAGTACCTTACTGGGATACCTCGCAGACATGGACCCCATCGGCCCTAGCCGACGGCACCATCGACTCCCCGGCGCAGCATGGCCCTGTCCAGACCGCCACCAGTGCAGCGGCGCCGGTGGACTCCCCCGCAGCCCACTGGCTGGACAGGCGCAGCGAAGCGGCAGAAGTCGCCCCCCCAAGTAAGGCAATCCTGGGACAGGTTGCGCAACATGATGACACCTCCAGGCCGGTCCGCGAGGCACCCGGCAACGAGGGGGCCAAGATCGGACTTCAGACCAAGCAGCGGCAGTCGAGCAGGACAGCGCCGGGCAGGCCTGCAAGACAGAGACGGAGCCACGGGGGCCCAGGAGCCCAGAGTCGCCAGACTGGAGTCCTGACTGGAACGAAGACTCAGGGGCCGCAGCCGCAGCGGCTAAGGAGAGAAGCCCGAGCGGTAGCTCCGAGCCTGCGGCCGCGGCGGCCGATGACGACGACCCCCTCGGCATATTTCCAGTGGCGCCCTCCATCCGCTCCCCATGGACGCCCGTTCGCGCAGACCGTCGACAAGGGCGCAGCCAGGGTGCTCCAGAGGGCCACGGACGACGCCGCGCCGACCAGCGCACCGCCCTTGGACCGAGTCGGGGCCAGGGACGCCCGCGACCCCAACCCGCCTCCCTGGCACCAAAGACGCAACCGCCCAGACTCCGAAGACACTGGGGGCCGGAAAGGGCGCGCCGCGAAGTCGCCCAGGTGGAACCAAGTGCGACTGGAACCGTGCAGGGAACCCTGGAAGGGCACCAGCGCCGGCCGCCGGGCGCTCGGAGGCCTTCAAGACCCCCTGGGTGGCGGCCCCATGCGCAAGTGTTCCCTGGCAGTCGCGAACCTAGACAAAGTGGAGGACATCCAGGTCAAGATTGCGCGCTTGCAAAAGACGTTGGGGGGCGCCTTCAACGCTATGCGGCACGCGTGGCCGAAACGCGCGGCACTGGGCCATGACGCCAAGGGAGGCTACGAGAGCACCCCCCTACTCAACACACCCGAGACATGCTCGGACTTCATGGGCGCCTTGTGTCGAGCTGGCTACGACGCGTACCGGATGGATCATGAGCAGGAGCTCGGAGTGGCTTCGGGCGCCATTCGCCGCGAGCACATGAAGTTCTCCGAGCGTTTCGGTGCCCTTGCGCAGGCCCCCTGGGCATCGGACAGTCGGGGCACGCCGGCCCCCTGGTCAGCAGAGACCCGCAGGGGCGGACGAGCCGTGGCGCAGGCCCCTGGGGCAGCCAGCAGTCCCTCGGGTGCCTCCGACCAATGGCGCGGCTGGCAGGGCTGGCCCTCATGGGGCCAACGCGACGCCCCATGGACAGACGCCGAATGGAAAGGATGAGACAAGCGATTCCCCCGGCGCGACGACCACCGCGACTCCGAAAAGCGAGGCCGCTGGTGGGCATAAAGCGACACCGCGACCTAAGGGCGAGGGTCAACCGCCATCGGACAACAGGCTGCGGCGGGAACAGTTTCTGCAAGACTACAGTCCAAGGACAGCTCGCCACCTTAGGTGTTGGCTTCGGGTTCACCCCGCCACCGCCCGCAGTTCACGCTGGCCCGCTAGGGCCCGTTTCACCTCGCTGCGCCCGGCCTGTCGGCCGTAATGCCTCGGGGCCGCCCACCGCTGGGGCGGGGGCTGCCCCTCCCCCCCCCCCCCCCTGCGCAGCGTAGCTAGACGGCCTCAGCTGGTTAGAGGCGCGTGGGCGACGCGCGGACTCCGCAGCCCGCCCGCTACCACTTTCGGGCGCCCCGACGGGGCACCCCCCTCGGCGCCCGACACATCTCACCCCCCTTTGCGCACCTGACTCACGACTGTGGAGGCCTCGGCCGCCCTGGAAGCAGCTGCCTTGAGATGGCAGACGACCCCGCTGCGCCCCTGGCTGCTGCTCAGGAGAGGAGCCGGCTCAGCCGTCCCTCCCTCCCGACAGGAAGCAGGCGCGGGTAGGGTCCAGCGCTGGTCCCAGTTTTGTCGCGCCGCTGGCGCCCGGCGGGAACCGGTCTGACCCTGGCGGCTGGGCGGCCGCGTAGCAAGTGAAGGACAGCTCCGTGACGTTGCAGTCGTGCACTCTGGGATGGAGAGGCGTGACAACCTTCGGGGGGCTGCCCACTCGCTGCAGCAGATGTGGCCCCCCTGGACTTTTATCATCACTGAGCAGCCGTTAGCTGCGCCCTTGGCAACCTCGGCGCGCTTGCAGGTACTGCGATGCCTGCGACGCAGACAGGCCGACGACACCGGGAACAGCAGGTCAACATTAGGCAGCGTCTCCCCGGGGGAAGCTCTGCCCACCCATCGCCCCTGCTGGACGGGCGCTCAGACTTTTACCGAGCCCTGAGCAGCCGTTAGCTGCATCCCTGGATCTTGGGCCCGGGTTTCGGCCCCCCTCCTGTCCCTCTCCCGACGCCAGGTGCCCCGGGTGGGCCCTTCCGCCTGGCTGGCTGGCGATTTCTGTCCCCGCCGCCCCCCCCCGCGGAGGTCCCGCGCGGGCTGGGCGGCCTGTCGGGATTTCGTGTCCCCGTATCACAACGGTGGAGATCGCCCCCTGGCGCGGCTGCCCCCTGGTGCCCTCTTCAGCCACGCTGGCGATGTTCATCCCCGCCAGTCTGGCTTCCTGCCGCGCTCAGTGCGGCGCTCTACGACGCGTGACATGCATGTGGCATGGGCCGGGCCCGCAGGGCTCTCCACAGGGCCAGCTCGTTGTCCGTGCTCGGGACTGGTGGGCCCCTGGAGTCTCGCGGTCACCTCGGAGTGGTTCAGCCTTCCGTCTCGCGCAGACTTCCATCCTGGCTCCGTCCCAGCCGAACAGGCAGGTCTATGCCGTCGTCGCGGTTCTTACTCAGCTTACCTGGCTGGTATACGCCGTCGGCACGGTCTTGGCCCTTGGCGCCCCGCTGGCGACTCGACCATTGTTTACCTCGCCTTCGTGGCCACCATGTGTGAGAGGGGGGTGCAGTGCAGGGCGCTCACCTGCGTCCGCGCCTCCAACCGGGTGGTCTAACGCCGCAGGGCGTAATATGGAATTCCCTTGCATTTTGCTTTGGGCTGCACGATGCTCGAGCTTCCCTGGGCGCCCATCAGCCAGCCAGCCCTCGCCTCGCTGCCCTGGCGGCCGCCTTGTGAGCTGGCCCGGCCGGCCTGCGTTGCGCCCTGCAGCTAATTAGGTTTGTTCGTAGGCCGGGCAACTTCTCTCGCCGCGTGCGCTCTTCGCTCGCGGCCGCGACCAAAAAAGTACACCCGCCAGCTAATTCCTTTCTGGCGTTTTGGAGCCATTAGTCGCACGGTGCATCAGCTACCCTGGCCGTTTGCAGTCAGCTCAGCCAGCTCCCCTTCAGCGTGCGGCCCCACCGGCGGCTGCCTCTGAGCGCGGGCGCGGCCGCTGTGCTTTTAGGCTTGCGCGTTGCTACTTTGACAGGCCCGTGGCCCGGACCTCTCAGCTCGGCGACTGCGAATTCGCGTCCGCCCGCGACCCAACAAAAAGTAACCCCACCAACCTCCCCCTCCTCCTTCTCCTCCTCTTCCTCTCCTTTCTTTTGTTTCAATAGTAGTGCGACGCCTGGATGTCCCCGTGGGCTCTGGGCTGTCACGGCCGTTTTCGTGTGCGCCGGGACGTCCTCCGTGGATTCCTGGCTGCTTCTCGCGAGCTTTTTGTGCTGTATCTGGCACTGGCCCCGCGTGGGGATGCAGACGCGTGTTTGGAGCCTTGCACGCGCGGGCTGGGGACTGCTTTGATTCCGAGCGCTGTGTGTGTGTGTGTGCAAAAAAACACACACACACACGACGCGACGCGCGTTCCCGCGCAGGATGGGATTCCTTGTGTACTCGGCAAGCCAGTGGCCGTCAGCCACTCCCCGGTAGCACTTCTGCGCACCACTGCGGGCTTTCCCGCCCTTGTTTCACCCCAGACGCCGCCTGCCGCGCAAGGGCGCTATGGTTGCTGTGGTCACCTTGCAGAAGCGCAGCCTTCAGTTGCTTCCTGTTCCCCTGGTGTGCCGACCAGCAGTGGGCCGCAGCGGGCCACTCGGCATGTGGGCGTCACGCCTTCCCTGCCCGGAGGACGGGCTCAGCAGCTGACAGAAGACTCGCGGGGGCATTCACTTCGGCGACGGGCGGGGCGACATGCGCTCCCGCACTTGGTGGTGTTCCTTCTGTAATCGGCAAGCCAGTGGCCGTTAGCCACTCCCTGTTAGCGTTTTCTGCCCAGCTCCCGCTGCCCCCCGTCCTTGGGATTCTAGCAGCGGCCTGCTGACAATGCCGGCGCGTGGACTGCCGCTGGGGCCGTGGTTCACTTGTCTTAGGTGGCCCCTGGCCCTGCTGTAGCCGTTTTCACCGCGATCGGCGCGTTCCACCCCCCGCGCCCGCAGGCGCCCGCCGTGCCCGAGCGGCTCGCCCCCCCGCGGTTGGGTTGCCCTGCCCCGCTCCGTCTTGGTTCTCCCCCAGCTCAGGCGGCTGGGCGTCGCAGCGACTCCGTCAGCTCCGGCCCCCGGCCCCCCCGCTCCAGCGGCTCAACCCCATCCCGGGGCGCTTGGGGCTCCCGAGCGCACGTGGTTCAGCCTGTGCTCTCCTGGCTGTCGGGCGACCGTGTTGACCCGCCCCGCGGTCCCTGGCGGCGATCTTCGCGGCGTCCTCTTGCTCCCTCGCCCCGGTGCTGAGACGCGGATCTCCCTGGTTTGGTCAGCTCTCAGTCGTCCGTTCCTGCTCGAGAGTGCGCGTGGCTTTGCCTGGTCCGGTCGCTCAGGCGCTTGCGGTGTTGATTGCATCCATCGTTCCCCTGGCTACTTCACCCGTCCTTGGGGCCATTCCGTGGACGGTCGTTGCAGGATCAGTACTCCCCTCAGGGGACTTGTTGTGCGACTTTGGTGGCGCCACCCGATGCGCCAGTTTTGGGCTAGTTTGGGCTCCCATGGCAGTCGTCGCAGCGTACTGGCTGGCTGCTGGCTGCCTCCATGGTCACATCCTGGTACGACCCTCTCGCCATTTCGGCTGCGCCCCAGCCCTGGTTGGCTAATCTTGCACGTGCGCGCCCCTGGACCTGGCCCTTGGCACCTGCAGCTTGCGCCCCCCCTCTCGCCGGCCCGCCCGCCGTGGCGCTGCTGAGATCGCCGGCCCGTCGGCGTCAGGTAATTCGGCTCTTGCGCGGCCCGCTCGGACCTGACTCGCCGCTGGCGCCTTCGCCTGCGGTCGCGACAGAAAGTAGCCCCACCAGCCCATCCAGAAACGACGCCCAGAGGAATTACCTCGATCGGGGAAGTGGGCAGCACGCAGAGGAAGGGTTTCCCAATGGAGGCCTCTTGGGGCGTTTTGGGTGCCTCGGATTGCGTCTCT
Organism: Prorocentrum cordatum; assembly: GCA_963575745.1. Classification (NCBI taxonomy): domain Eukaryota; class Dinophyceae; order Prorocentrales; family Prorocentraceae; genus Prorocentrum; species Prorocentrum cordatum. The sequence continues at coordinate 1,010,792 of CAUYUJ010014604.1, forward strand.
TGGGAGCATCTTGGAGGCCTCTTGGGCGCCTGTTGGGGCCTCATGGGCGCCTCTTGGGGCCCTCTTGAAGCGCTCTTGGGAGCCTTGGGAGCGCTCTTGGGGCCATCTTGGAGGACATTAATCAAACAAGCAGCGAGCATTAGTTAGCGCTGGCCCTCGGGAGCCCCAACAAATGCCTCTTGGGGCGCTCTTGGGGCGCTCTCGACGCGCTCTTAGGCGCTCTTGGGGCTGTCTTGGGGCTCTCTTGAGCCTGTCTTGAAGCCCTCTTGGGCCATCTTGGAGCCATCTTGAGGCCTCGGATGGCCATCGGAAACGAAAAAGGCGAGGAAGCCAAACACATTGATTATCCGAAGTTTTTGGCCTCTTCGGGGCCTCCTGGGGGAGCTCTTTGGCCGCTTGGTGGGGCATCTTGGAGCATCGTGGGAGCCATTCTGAGACATTTTGGGGTATCTTGAGCCATCTTGGAGGTCATCTTGGGCTCACCCAGGCGCTCTCGGAGTCATCTTATTCAGTGCCCCCCCCAAGAGGCCAACATGTGGCTAAAACCTTGGTAGAATCAATGATTTGGCATTCTCGCCGAGGCCTCTTGGAACATCTTGGGAGCATCAGGGGGGTCTCTTGGGGCCTGTTGGAGGTCTTTTGGGAGCCTCTTGGGGGCATCCTGGGGGCCTCTTGGGGCTTCCTGGCCACCTCTTGGGGCCCTTTTGGGGCACCCTTGAGAGCCTTGGGGCCCATCTTTGGGCCGAGGGGGGACCGCTAATTAGGGTCTCCCCATCAGGAGGCCAAAATGGGGCCAAAACCTTAGTAAAACCAGTGATTTGGCTTCCTCGCCGAGGCCGTTTTGGACGCCCTGACACCTCGCGAGCCCCCGTCCAGGTCCACGGGGGGGGGGTAGGGGAGGGGTCAAGACCCCCTCCCCGCCTGCAAGCCGTCTCGCTCACTCCCACCCGCCCTCCCACCACAGACGTAGCACCCGAGTCTGGCCCGAGACCCACCATATTCAGCAGTCGTCTTTGAATGGGCAGCTACTGGGGGCCAATCCGCCGCCGCCGCCGCCGCCGCCGCCGCCGCCGCCGCTGCCCGCCGCCGCCACCGCCGCGCCGCCGCCGCACCGCCTCCGCCGCCGCGCCGCGCCGCCGCCGCCGCCGCCGCCCGCCGCCGCCCCCCGCTGCCAAACCGCCGCCGCAGCCGCAACCCCCGCCCGCCGCCGCCGCCGCCGCCGCCGCCGCCGCCGCCGCCCCCGCCGCCGCCGCCGCCGCCGATCCGCCGCCGACTGCCGCCGCCGCCTGCCGCCGCCGCCGCCGCCGCTGCCGCCGCCGCCGCCGCCGCCGCCCCCCGCTGCCAAACCGCCGCCGCAGCCGCAACCGCTGCCGCCGCCGCCGCCGCAGCCGCTGCCGCCGCCGCCGCCGCCAAGTGTACTTTGTATTGTTTTTTGACAGGGATGGTGGGGGGGGGGGGCGCATCGGGTTGGCTGCGCATGTTCCGAATTTGGAGGCAGAGTGTGTTCTGTATCGCCTGGGGGAGGGTGTGTTTATTACTAGGGAACAGTGATAAACCCCTCCCCGAGAGGGAGGAAGGAGATTGGAAGAGGAAACTCCCTAAACCACTTACGCCCAGAGGGCAGGTGGGATTGCGGGCCTGAGCTCCCGAGCTCCAGGGGACCAGAACAGTCAACGAAGCGTCCACCTACATCACGGAAACCCAGCTGGGTTTCCTGGCACCAGAAGTCCTGGAACCTCGTCAACTTTATCAACGCGCCATGCGCCAATCGAGAAGCCACAGCCCCAACCATAGGATCGCAAAAATATCTTCCGTGCCCCCACGAATTGATTATGGTTGTTGATGTTCCCGAGCATCCCGTTCGGATGGCCTTCGAGCTCAATGGAATCTTTTGCGTTCGAAATTCGTTTGCCACTCCGACTGTGCTGGTAGTGGTGCTGAGCCGCTGCTCTATATCAACACCGCCATGCGCGCACCACGTCACAACGTTTCAACGAACGAGCTTCCATCTTCTACCAGGCAAACCTTTCAGTACTCTTACCACCATGCGCCGCCTCTCATGAAACCTCGATTGCACGTCAACGCGAAAACAACATCACAAACGAGAAACGATTTGCAATGGTTTTCAACCGCCGGAAGTATATAGTGGTGGTCGCCACGCGAGTTGTCTGTACGTCACAGTTCTGAGGCCACGTCCTGCACGCCATGGTCTCGCGGGCACGAGCGGACTCCCCAGAGAACCACGCATGACTCTGGCGTTTGCTTCTCTTCGTGTCGCTTCTCATCAAACCTAGATCCATGTGCCGGCTGATAGTCAAGACGCTCCGATGCCCCCACGATGCCACCGAAGCGCTGCAAGGACATTCACTGCCGAGGGCGCGCTCCCGTGAGCGCACGGCTGCGTCCAGCCTCAGATCATTGGCGGAGATCCTCATTCATCAGTCTCCAGTTGGCAGGTAGTGGGGTTCAGCGCAAACAGGGTTCAGCCAGAGCGCCAGATCTTGCAGGGTCATGCAGAGAGGTTTTTTGGCTGAGCCTGGTTTGGGAGCCGTTTGCGGCTCTGGAGCTGGCCTAACATATTGGTTGAGCCGGTTTTGCAATTTTCATTGCGATCTTTTCTTAATTGGTTCAGCGGGTATTGCGCTGAGCCGGGGTAGTTCATGCCCAAAATCTCGGGCTGTTGGTTTTCTTGGTCTTGCCCCTCCAGCTCGCCACCACCATTGTCGTGTGTTCTTTGAGCATTGGCTTTTCTTCGAGATTGATATTGCCTTCGCTTCAGCTACTGGCTTTTTCTTTGCATGCGGCGTCGGGGGTCGACTGTTTCGCTTGTTCGGTGCCTTCCCAACTCTGCTTTAAAGATCTTTTTGGATGAGCTCCTGGCCACATTGCAGAGCCCTGAATTATTGAGGGGTTGCCCTCACAAGTGTCCAGACTCGACGTGTTCAATCGTAACGGGCCGCGCCCGAAGCCTGTCCGTGATGCAAAGGACGGATTGATGTAGGTTTTCTCTCTTGTCTCCGCTGACGCCAGCGCGATGTCGGTACCGGTCTCTTGGCTGCAGCCTCGAGGCAAAAGACAGTACGCGCTTGCCAGGGATGCGTGTGTGCGTATGTGCAGATTGGGCTCCGAGGAGGGAGCGCCCGCTCCCTCTTTTCCACACCTGTGGCAAGCCAAAATGCTGCAGCATCAACACGCACATGCACGACAGTAACATACACACCAGGGGCCTCCCCGAGGCCCTGAGATCAGCACTGACTAAAAACAAAAATTGTGCGTCATTGAGGCTGCACACCCTAAACGCAGGACTCTCACGCTCACGGCACCCGGGTCCTCGACCTCGGAGGAGACGAGGAGGGAGTGGCGGCGGTCGGCGTCGGCTGCTCGGCCTCCCCGTCCTCCATACCCTCGTCAACCGTCGTGAGGAGAAAGTCACGGGACGCCTTAAACTCACGTATCATCATCTTGATGAACTTCAGGCGCTGGTCTTCGTAGTCCGCCAGCTCCTGGTTCCCCCACTCGCACAGGTTCTCGATTGCCTGCACGAACTCCCTGTCCTCGGGGAGCTTCGTAGAAATGACGCTCCACGTGTCCGAATCTGACTGTCCTGGCCCGCCCTCGTATGAGTGCTGCGCCGGTACCCGTAGGCTTTCCATGACCGACTCCATGCCCTCGAGCACCTCCGGGTCCTTGCCGTCCAGCACTGCGAGGTAGGCGCTGTCCAGGTGCTGCATGTACAACAGCGCCGAGTCCTCGATGATGGCCGCCGTCCTGATGGCGATGTTGCCTGTCCCCTTGCTCCACGTCAGCGTCACACGATTGCGGTACTGGCGGCTGTCTGGATCTCCCAAGATCTGCATGTTGGTCACGACCTTGCACGTCGTCCCCGAGTGGCGGACTGGCTCCGCCTGTATGCTCTCGAACAGGCTCCTGACTCCGTCCTCCGTCAGGCAGCTCTCGAACTTGACCATGGCCGGGCGCCGGTGGCGTCGGCTGGCGGCTGGGACGATCCTTCCTGTTACCAGCCGAAAGAAGCTGACGACGGACACGCTCTTGGGCTGCTGCTGCCATAACGGCTGGCTCGTCGGCTAACTGATATTTCCCGCTTGTCATTGTGGCTCTCAACATATCTGCTGGCTCGGCTTTGTCTTTAGTCAATATATCTGCTAGCTGAAGGGCTGATGGTACCCACCGATAGCTCACACCTAGACGTTTCACGCTCTCCTTAGTGATGACTAGATCGACCGCCACCCGCTTGTCCGAACATGACCCCGCACTCCCACAGCCGACGATGTGATCGTACAGTGACTTGCAGTCCGTGACCGCAATGGGAGCCAACTTCGGAAGACACTCAGATCGACGACGCAGGCAGAATCTTCCATCGCTGCCCTCGAGGAGCAGGCAGGAGATCCACTCGAGGTGACCTAGGCCGTCCATCTGGGCCTGAGTCTCCGCGGCGAGAGTCGACGAAGTAACTCGACGAAGACGATAGCTTTTCCAGACCAGCGGGCTCCAGGGGCTCAACTCGTTTCGGATCATGTTCTCGTCGGTCGCAGCGATGACGTAACCTGCCTGGGTCCCGGATTTCGAGGCGTTCTGGTTCGAGGCGTCGGCGTGCATGATGACCCGGAGACGTTCGATCGGAATCGGTTTAATCTTCCAGGACAGGTTCGAGAACTGTTTTGCCCTCCTCACGATGGTGTTCCCGTGTCTCACCTCCCCCACCGTCGGCCTGGGCATGCACTGCTGGCTCATCGAGACCTGGACTGCTAGATCTGGCCTGGATTCTCGAGCTAACCAGTTGCCACTACCGAGCATCGCGCGGAAGTTCGCGATTTCCTTCTCGGTAGCCGGGGTCTCCGGGGGCGCTCGGGGTCTCACACCAGCGGGCTTCATCGACTCAGCGAACTCCTTCTGAGACACGGTTATCTCCATGGTCACGGGATTCTGGACAAGATAGGACCCACAGAACTTCCCCTCGTTGACCTTCCACTTGGGAAACGGGAACCTCATGCGCAGAAATCTGATGAAAGCGTTGTACTTTTTCCCTTTCCTCCAGTCAGTATGTCATCGACGTGCGTCGATATCAGTCCCTGCAAATGCCGACCCTCGAACAGGAAGAACAGGCACGGGTCGAGCTTGGACTGGCGCCAGCCCTCGCACCCGTCGCTCGGCCTCCAGTCCAGGATGGTGTCCCTGAATTTGCCCCACCACTGAGCCGGGGCGTCGTTGAAACCGTAGATCGGCCTGATGACCTTCAGCAGCTGGTCGGGGTGCAAGCCGGGAAGGCCTCCGCGCGGCTGCTTGAGGTACAGGTCCCCATTCTTGCGCTTGATGGGGTCCGCCTCGAGGAAGGCCCCCTCAACGTCCCCGATCTGAACCTGGAAGCCGTGCGAAGCCAACAGCTGGTAGGCCACGACCTTCCCGTTCTGTGATAGGGTCGGGGAGGAGGTCTTGTTCTCGCGCACGAGCTGCATCAAGTCGGGATCCGTGTAGCCCTGACTGCACAGGCGCGCCTTGACCACCTCCGTCTCAGAATCATCGATCTTACTCGTCAGGATCATCCGGCTGCCGACGATGCGCTCTGGACTATTCCGTCGGATCTCATCCGACTCGACCCTAGACGCAGGCGCCAGCGCCTGCTTCTTGTTGAACAGGTTGTCCACCTCCTTGCCGATGCCGGCGTCGATCTTCGCGAGCCCCTCCCGGCTGGTCCACTTTGGGTCCTTCCTGTTGAGCTCACGCCTCCCGCCGGCCAACATCGCGTCCTCCAGCTCCTCATCGTCCTCCGAGTTGACGTACAGCACGCGCAGCTCCTTCTCGTCCTCCACTGTGTCAGACACCACACTCGCCAGCAGCACGCTGCAGACGTCCTCCGACAGCCTGGGCATCTTCGCCTGAGGAGGTGGCAGCGGTTCCTCAGGTTCGACCCTGGGCGCCTTGGGAGGCCGCACCTCGGCCGGGAGGACCGCCCTCTTGCCCACCAGCCGGCGGTGCACCTTCGGGTCGGCGGCCGTCTCGTCGGCCGGTGGGGCGGCAGGCACCTCAGCGGGTGGTGCCGCCTCAACGTCCCCCTCGCGGTCGTCCGAGGTCGGCTGCACCTGCGGCTCCTCCGTCTCTGCAGCAACCGGAGGCTGCTCCTCCGGCGGCTCCTGCGCCGCCGGGCTCGGAGCCGCGCCAGCAGGTGCTGCGCCAGGGGGTCGCTCATCCGCGGTGATGTCCATGAAGCCGCGCTGCGGACCCTGGCCGTCCATGAACTCCTTCGCCAGGGCTCGAAGCTCGGGCTGGACGACCTCGGCGGCCAGCTTCTCCTCCTCGGTAGCGTGCCGGAGCTGCTCCGGCGATGCCTTGATCACCACGCCTGGCATGGCGACCCAGAAGTTGCCGCGCACGGGGCCCAGGATCACGGCCGACCCGCGCCAGCGGGCGTGAGCCTTTTTGCCGGGGATACCCCGACCTCGGCGCCACACAGCCACACGATCGCCCGGCTTGAATGACTGTACGACTCTGGGTCGACTGTCCAGTGCGACCCTGGCCGCGCGATTGTCCATGTACTCCAGAACAGCGATCCTCGCAGCTTGTCGGCATCTCTCCATCTCGGCGAACGGCTCGTCATGTAGGGCAGCGCTGTTGGCGACGATGTTCGGCTCCTCCTGCAGCAAGTCCGTCGGTACCTCCGGGTTCCTCCCCAGGGCGATCTGGTACGGCGAAAAGCCGTGGACACGCAGGAGGGAGTTCTTCGCCATCACCACCGCGCGCACACAGGTCATGTATTCAGCCTCGTCCTTCGGGTTCGTCTGGTCCAGCACTTTGTTCAGAATGTCCTCGAACCAAGTGCCATGGCGCTCGGCGTGACCAACTTGTTCATGAGCCTCCCCCGCCGCGTCGCTGACCTCCGTGCCCTGCCTCTCGAACGCGTCGACAATCTCCTGGCCCAGGTTGGTCTTGCCAGCATCACACTTAATCAGCACCGGAGGCCCATACGGCTGACTCCAGCCGTTCTCAAAGAGCTCCTTCAGCACCTTGCCGGTCTCTTGCACGAAAAAGGGTAGCATCTGCTGGAGACCGCTGCTGGGGCACACGATGTTCAGGGCTTTCACCTTCATCCCTTCCGTCCAGCCTGGCAGCTCCTTTACGTCCAGCTCGACCAGCCTCAATGGCGCCAACTTCGACGGCACCTTCACTGGCCGCACGGCCTTGGGAAGCCGCCGTCCTTCACAGACGGAGCAGGAAAACGTCCGCGCCAGGGCCAGCACCATCTCACTCGCCTTGGCGTGCTTCAGGATCCTGACCATGTCCTCATTGCTTGGGTGACCAAGATTAGCGTGCAACCTCCTGAGGGACGCCTCGAGCGACAGCTTTCGCCGCTTGATCACCTCGTCGTCCTCAGTCGTCGTCAGGATGTCGGCCGTCTGGAAGGCGCAGTCTGCCTCCAGCTGACTTGCCATAGCGCCAGCTATCCTCCTGCAGAGGTCCTCAGGGTACTTCTCCGAGAACGCGCTCCTCTTAATACCCTTCGAGCTGTCCCAGCACCACTGATGTTCATGATCACGAGAGCACCGCAGCTCCTTCAGCGTCCACTTGAGCATGTCCGCGTTGGTCGCGAAGCACCACTCCTTGGACATCAGCTTCTTTGTCACTGGATCTTTCAAACCCACCTGGCACCCGTTGACCGACACCCGGTGTACTCCCGCCACCCGACACAGGCCCAGAACCGACGCACAGTCCCAGGATCTCGCCGTCGGCGGTGCCTCGAGCGTGAAGTATCGACCTCCTCGGATCTGCATCCGAGCCACCACCACACAGAACCTCAGGTACCCGACCGCCTCCTTGACTGCCTGGCGGTACTTCTCCGGGTCTCGTCGCACTTCCGCCATCGTCAGGTTCTGCAGGATCGAAAGGGGACCGCATGGAGGGCTCATGCCCACAAACTCCGGCTCCTCGACGTCGACCATGTGTAGGATCTTGTGGCGGTCCGCCGCTCGGCGGGCATCCCAGCCGTTCTGCAGGTCGAACGCACCGAGGCTCTTGAACCCCATGGACTCCAGGGCGGGGGTCACTCGTGGCACAGAAAAGATCTCCAGACACTTCGGTTGGCGGCCCAGCCGGGCCTGTGCCTCGAGGACACCCCTGATCACCGACCGCTTGGCCCGCCGACTCATGATATCGGTGACGCCTTCTGACCACAGGACGTCGGTGTCGTCCCAGTCGCCGTCAGCCTCTGGGCTCCGGCTCGGCCCTAGCGAAAACCTGACGACGCCGCCGCGACGAACTCCTCGAGCTCCAGCTTCTCCTCCGCTGTCCGCCCGTCGTCCTGCTCCGCCGTCACCATCACGTCGACCTCAGCCGTCTGGATCCTCCTGCCGTCCTCGTTCTTCCTCTCGCATAGGTTCAGCTGGTAGTGGCCGCTGGCCGCGACCCGGAGCGGCACCGTGACGTTGATCCGGGCGAACCGAATCTCGTCCCGCTCCATGTCCAGCTGCGCGCCGAGGGCCTTGAGCATGGGCTTGCTGACCAGCAGCGGGGTCTCGCCTGGGACGACGCACAGGCGGAGCACCAGGAGGCGACCGCCCACTCGGCACTGGATCTCCGCGGTGTAGATCGACTCCAGTGTCTCCTGGTTGCCGAATCGGAAGGTCGTCGCTTTCGTCTGCTTGATCGTCTTCACCGCGAGACCTGCTTTCTCCATCTCCATCTTGTGCTCCTTGAGGGTCTTCTCGCCGATGACTCCCTTGCCGCACCCAGTGTCGACCACGCCCGACCCCGGCTCGTGAGCCGACGCCGTCAGCACCTCTGGCATCTCCTCGTCCCTGTGCATCGTGGTCAGCCTGTGGTATGCCTCGATCACGTCGTCCATGTCGTCCCTCGCCGCCGTGTACGCCTCGTACAGATCGTCGATGTCCTGATCCTCGTCCTCCTCGTCGGCCGTCAGCTCGCAGTCGCACTCGTCGTCGTCGCTGCAGCCGCCGACGCTCAAGGGCCGCCGGAGCTCGTCGTCGCACACGTCGCACTCGAAGGTCTCCTCCTCGACGATGTCCTCGGTCCCGCCGTCGCCGGCCACGAAGACGTCTTCCTCCGTGTCGCTCTCGTAGACCGTGACCACGTCGCTGCGCTTCTCGCCGTCTTTGCCCTTGTGCTTGTGGTCCCGTGGAGGAGGACGGCGTTGTCGACGCGGCTTCTTGCAGTCTCTGCTGAAGTGGCCGACCTCGTCACAATTGTAGCATCGCACTCGCTTCGCCATCGCCTTGGTGTCCGGCTTCTTCGGACCAAAGCCCCGAGCCAGCTGCTCCTTTGTGATCTTGTTGCGCTGGTCGCGCCAGGACACGAGTATCTCGATGGCCTCACTCTCGTCCAGGATGTCCCCGTCCTCGGTCTCCTCGATCACGTCGAAGCCCGCCAGCAGCGCCGTGATGTCCGAGACGTCGTCGCTCTCGTCGGCTTCTTCTCTTGCCACGTGCGCCCCGAACGCCCTCGACTGCTGGCCGAAGTCCGCCAAGCCGTTGGGGTACGTCGTCCTGAGCGCCATCGCCACGTCCTTTTCCTTGTATGATCGGCTCGATGCAGCCAGGACGACCGCGAGGTTCTGCGGCGCCAGGTGCACACCCAGCAGCAGGAGGTACCCACGCGCCATGTCCGGCAGCACTACGCCCTCGGTCTCGCCCTTGGCGAACGCCGCCTGAGCTCGACCACAGTATGCCGCCATCGACTCGCCCTTGGCCAGGCGAATCGTGAATACCTCTTTCAGCGCTTCTCCGAGACGATCGTGGGCTGCCACGTCGGGGAAGCGTGAGTCAAGAGTCTCGAAAATGAGCTGCTCGCCGCCGTCTTGTTCCAGGTCGTCCATGTCGACCACCTCCAGCGCCTTGGCGGCGACGTCGTCCAGCAGCGTGAACAGCGTTGGCCCTAAGGCCGTCGCAGGCGTCCCCTTCGCCTTCTGCACAATGAGGTACGCCCGCGCCCACTTCTTCCAGGATCGATATTCCCGAAAGGCATCAGCTCCACTCCCGGCGAACCTCCTGATCGCACCGCCGGGACCCCCGTTGTCCGTGCTCATCACCTTCTTCTAGCGTCCCGCTGGCACTCGCCTGAGTGCCTCCCAGTGCGACAGCGCCTGCTATCGCGCGGCACGCTCCGCTCTACCAATGCAGATTGGGCTCCGAGGAGGGAGCGCCCGCTCCCTCTTTTCCACACCTGTGGCAAGCCAAAATGCTGCAGCATCAACACGCACATGCACGACAGTAACATACACACCAGGGGCCTCCCCGAGGCCCTGAGATCAGCAGTATGTGTGTGTGTGTGTGACATTTTGTGTGTCTGTGTGTGGATGCGTGGCGCGATGGAAGACGGGTGATATCAATTGGGATGCTGCTCTGGAAGGCAAGAACCAGAGGCTCGGGGGACGAGGGGCATTCCAGCACCTTGCTTCAAGCTACTGTTACCCAGTGCTCCCCCGTCTTCGATCGAAGGCTGACTGGAGCCTTGCTGTCCTTCCTCGCCGCTGGCATCATCCTCCTGGTCATTTGGATGTACTTGGAGATCGGCGAGCCGAGGGGGCTTCGGGAGCTTACGGCTTTGACCTGGCCTCGGGCCCTGGGCGCAGCGGTACAAGAGAGAGAGAGATAGCGGGGAGAGGAATATGACAACGATGATGATGCTGATGCTGATGCTGATGCTGATGCTGATGCTGATGATGATGATGATGATGATGATGATGATGATGATGATGATGATGATGATGATGATGATGATGATGATGATGATGATGATGATGATGATGATGATGGCCCGTTCTCGAACAATAATCGCTGGGGCGTTGAAGGCCGCGCGGGTTCTCCGAAACCGCCCCGACTCAAGCCTTTTCTGTGAGGGCCTCAGGTGGCCGAGCCCCCTTCGGGGCCCGCATGCGCGCTGCTGCCCGCGCGGGAGGGCTAATCGCCTTCCACCTCCTCGCCGCCTGGGTGGCGCGGCGGTGGGCGCCGCTGCCTGCGGCGCTGCCCGTGCCGGAGCCGCCGCGGGCGGCACCGGCGCCCGCTCCGCCGGCGCGGAGCTGCCCAGCGGCCGCGCCGCCCGCCCCCGCGCAGGTCTTGGACCTCTGCGCAGAGATCGCCAGGTGACTGCCGGCGGCCCCGCTCCCGGCTTTGGAGGTCTGCCCCGATCCCTGCCCGGCCTTCCCCAAGCCGGAGGAGGGTGGCTTCAAGTGGGGCATCGAGCTCGGCGTCGGGTTCTTCACCCTCCTGCTCTGGGAGGCCGTCACCACTTGCGGGGCTGCGCTTCGCAGCCAGGTGCGACGCCTGCTCTCAGGCGCGCGAGCGGCTGGTCCCCGAGCGGTGCCCGCGGCTCTGGAGGACGGCAGCCCGTCCGCCCAGGTGGATCGACGCTTTCCAGGTGGCAAGGGTAGGCTGGTGGCTGCCTGATGAATGTCGGCGATGAGCTGCTGGTCTGCTATGACGTTCCTGGCGCTCCTCTGCTCCATCGTCGCATCGTTGTCCGTGTCAGCCAGGTGCAGCCGATGCACGCCGCCGTGGTCTCGCCCGACTTCGACTTGTTCATTGAGCACTTCACGGACGACAACGACGACATCGCCGCCTGGTATCGATGCGGACCTGGCGGGGCAGTGCCGGCAGGACTGGGCGGGGTGGCGCTGTACGACTTCCAGCGGCCGCTCACAGCCCAGGAGTTCTTCAACCTCGTCCCGAGGGCCGAGGGTCTCGTCCGCGAGCGCGACAGGCAGCTCGCCGCCGCGGCCGGCCCTGGCGCTGACGGCGCCCGCGGAGCGGTGGTCCCGCTTGGGCCCCCGGCCGCAGGCCAGGCCGCCGCGCCCCCGGCTGGTGGCGGCGCGCCCGTGCTGGGTGTCGGTGCTGGAGCGGCCGGCGGCCTGGCTGCGCTCCTAGGAGGTCAGCTGGGCGCCCGCCCCCCCGGTCGTGCTGGAGCGGGGGGGCGGGCGCCCAGCTGGGCGCCCGCCCCCCGGTCGTGGCGGAGCTCGCGGCCCGCCGGCGGCTGCCGGCGCGCCCGCCCCTGGAGCGGCTGCGTTGGCCGCCCCCCCGCCGGCTGCCGCCCCCGCCGCCGCCGCTGGCGCGGCCCCGGCAGACGGAGCCGCCGGGCACGCCGGGCTCGCTGCTGCGGCGGCGGGGCCCGGCGCCCCTGGGCAAGGCGCTGCCGCTGCGGGGGCCGCGCCGGGCCTCGCCGACGCCGGGGCCGCCGGCAGCGTGGCCGACGATTTCAGGACGCTGGCCGTCGCCTACGACATCAACGGGAAGCGGCGCAGGTCCTTCGCAGCGGGCGTCGCCCTCCTGGCTCCGACCATGTGGGGGGGCTGGCCCATCCCGGGCCCTCGCACAGTGCACTGGGTGGCGACCTTCATGCTGGAGAACGGCGGCAGCGCTATGGGCCATCACGCGCAGTGGAAGTCTAACATACGTCGGGGCCTCGAGGACGTCGCGGTCTCGAGCCACCTGGAGCGCAGCAAAATCTTCGAGGCGGCGCTGTGCTGCGACCAGCTGGAGATCAGCAGCCTCGCCTGCCTGGAGCTCGTCGGTCGTCAGCTTCAGGCATGCGAGGAGATCCACCGCGACCTGCTCTTCGGCACGAAGAAGGGCGAGTCAGACGGCCACGACGAGTACTACTACTACTTCACGGGGATGGCGTCGACCCGTGGCCTCATGGTGGCGCCGGCGCTCAGCACTTGGATCAGCGAGCAGGTCGCGCGCGAGGGCGCCGTGGCCAAGGGGCGCAGGAAGGCCAGAGAGGAGCGCGCCCTCGCCAAGCCCAAAGGAAGGGCTAAGGTTGGCCAGGAGTGACCCTAGGCCTGCCCGTCGCAGATCAGGCTGCCCGCTGCTCCTTGGCTCCGGGCTGGCAGGCCTTCGATTTTTCAGCCACTTCGGGATGTCCCGCCAGCGCGACGTCTTCCCGCTACCCTTTCTTCATGTTCCTGGAGCTCCTGGTCCCGGCCTGGGCGGCTGCCGCGCCGTCGCCCGCCGTGGCCACCGCCGTCGCCATTCCCCGCGCTGGGCCAACGACGGCATCGCCTCCCTCAACCAGCTCGCTGGACGCGGTGGGGAGTCGGTCGGCGCGCCGACCGCCGCCCAGCAGCTGAGCCTCCAGCACTTGGGGCGCAGCTACGCCGCCGTGGGCGCCTGCCCGGACGACCTCCACCCCCGCGGGGGCCTTCGTGAGCTCTGCGGCTCCGCCGTTCTGTACGGCGAGACTTCTACCACCGTCGCGCCCTACAACAAGGACCTCGTGTCCTGGCCGGCTGTGGGCGCCGCGCCTGTCGACCTGGCCAGCGCGCTCGCCGCCGAGCACCCTTCTTGGTTGAGGGGCCTGGCGGCCAAGATGCGACGACCTCCGGCGGCAGCGGCTGCCATTCGGTCTGAGCTCGGACTTCTCCGCCCCTACATCGACCCCGCCTTCCGCAACCAGCGCGTCTACGCCGACTTCGTCAAGGGGATGCTGGATCGCGGAATGGCGCGCCTCGAGCCCACGACGGCAGGCGCGACCGTGGGTTTGTTCTTTGCCAAGAAGAAATCTGGCCAGCAGCGTATCATTTTCGACACTCGTCTCGCCAACTGCGACTTCGAGCCGCCGCCGTCGACGCACCTGCCCTCAGCCTCGGCCTTCGCGAAGATGGAGACCAGCGAGTGCGACGTGGTCTGGTACTCGGTCGGCGACATCCAGAACGCCTTCTACGCCATCGCTGTGCCTCCAGAGCTGGGGTCATACTTCAGGCTACCCCCGCTTCGAGCAGGCGCCCTTGGCCGCCCTGAGGTTGGTGGTGAGCGGCCCTCGGCCGCCGCTCTCCTCGCCCCCGTGCTGACGGTGCTGCCGATGGGCTGGAGCTGGGCGCTTCACCTCTGCCAGCTGGTCACCGAGGAAGGCTTGGCTCGGGGTGGGCTCAACGCGGACGCCCTAGTCAAGGACCGAGCCGCAGCCGACCCCCTCGGGCCGACCCGCCCGCTGCAGGCGGCAGGCTACGTTGACAACTTCATGGTGCTTGGCACTCCCTGCAGCCGGGTGGCCGCCGCGGGCAGGCGGGTGACGACCAGCCTCGACGACCGGGGCTTCTTGGTTCACGAGAACGCCGCCGAGCCCGTCTGCGCGACCGACTTCGTGGGCCTCTCCTTCGACGGGAAGGCTCGCACCGCGCGGGTGGCCACTAGGCGGATGTGGCGCCTGCGGCTCGCGATCGAGGAGCTGCTTGCTCGTGGCCGCTGCTCTGGTCACGTCCTGGAGGTGGTCCTCGGGCACGCTACCTGGATCATGCTGCTGCAGCGGTCGACTCTCTCGATCCTCAACACCGTCTACGCCTTCATCAAGGTCCACCAGCACCAGGTCGGCGCGATCTGGGATTCCGTGGCGTGGGAGCTCCGGCAGGTCAGGAACCTCCTCCCGCTCTTCGTGGCGCACACCGACGCCGAGTGGTGCCCCAACGTGACGGCCTCGGACGCCTCCCACTGGGGCTGCGGCGTCTGCGTGCGGGCTGCGCCTCCCGAGCTGGTTGGCCGCTGGGGCCGCGCGGCTGAGAAGTGGCGCTACAAGCAGGGAGCGGCCGCCGCGCGGGCGCACGCCTTCGAGCTGCACGACGCACTGGTGGAGGACGACCTGCCCGACAGCCTGCGCCAGGCCGACGAGTGCAGGAGGGCCTGCGACATGGTGGACCCGTCCTTCACGGACCCCGGGGCTTGGCACATCGTGGAGTCCTTCCCCTGGCGGGCTCCAGCGAACATCTTTCGCCTCGAGGGCCTCGCCCCGTCGAACGCCCTCCGGCGCGCCCTTCGGGGGTTAAGGCGCTCGGGGCTCGAATCCTGGCCCTCGTCGACAACGTGGGCCTCGCCTTGGCCGTGGGTAAGGGCCGCTCCGCCGCCTTCCAGATTCGGGGCGTCCTTCGAGAGGTTTGCGCTTTGACTCTCGGCTGCCGCCTGCACTTAGATGTTCGCTGGGTCCCGTCAGAGAGGAACCCCTCAGATGCTCCGTCCAGAGGCTGCTACTACATCAAGGAGCAGGGCAGGCCCGACAGCGTCGCTGCGGCCACCGACCCAGTTCTTGGTGATGCTGGCCCTTGCCCTGCCCCCCCGTTCGCCCCGCGCTTCCCCGACCTCGAGGCGGTCAGCCCCCTGCGAGGACAGGGCCCTGGCGGCGGCGGCGGGAGGCTGGATGGCCCACCTGGCGGCTCCTTCAGCGACGGCTGCGCGGGCGAGGAGGACCCGATGCCAGCGATCATCGCCCAGCTCGGAGCTCCCCCCGGCCTCGTTCCAGTTCGCCTACCTGGAGAGCCGCTCGATCGCCAGCCCGACGCAGAAGGACTACTTCACGAAGGTTCGCGCGTTCCTGGAGTGGGCGGTCGAGTCGAAGATCGAGTGGGACTCGCGCTGCGGCCTCGACCTAGGGCCGGCGCTCTACATGGACAAGCTCTTCTTCCCGGGGTGCGCCGGGGACGTGGCGAGCAAGACCCTAGCGGCGGTGAAGTTCTACTACCCCGAGGTCGGCCGCTACGGCCGCCTCAGCTTGCCCCGGGCCAGCCGCGCGCTGGCGGGCTGGGGCATGGTAGTGCCCCGGAAGACCCGCCTTCCAGTTCCCTGGGTGCTGGTGGCCGCGCCGGTGGGGCACATGCTCGCCAACAACAACCTGATCGAGCACGCGATCGCCGCCCTGATCTCGGTCCACGCGTGCCTCAGGCCCGGGGAGTGCGACGCGCTGACGTCGATGCAGCTGGTCCTTCCAGTGGCTGCTGCAGGGGCAACTGCCGCCCACTGGGCCCTGCTGCTGGGCCCCGCCGAGCTCGAGAAGCCGACGAAGGTGGGGGCTTACGACGAGAGCGTGGTGCTGGACGACTTCGGCTTCCTGCGCCAGTCGCTGCTGGCCCTGAAGGCGCGCTGCCGACGAGCAGACCAACGGCTCTGGAGCTTCCCGCCAGGCGACCTGTCGGGGCAGCTGCAGGCGTCGGCCGCGGCGCTGGGGCTCAGCGCGATGGGCATCACCGCCTACGGCCTCCGGCACGGCGGCGCCTCGCACGACCTCCTGCTGAAGTCGCGGAGCGTCCTGGAGGTCAAGGGTCGGGGCCGCTGGCGCAGCGACTCGATGCTCAAGCGGCACGGCAAGGAGGCTCGGGCGCTCGCCGAGCTCCACAAGGCCCCGGCGGCGATCGTGGAGCACGGCCGCCGGGTCTCAGAGGGCCTCGAGGGCGCGTTCCTCCTCGGGCGGCCGCTCCCCCCAGTTCCGCCACGACCCTGAGCGACCTGGAGGTGCGGGCCCGGCTGCGGCGTGCGCTCAGGCAGGCGCTTCGCAGCAGCTCCGTGGGCAAAAAAACAGGTTTTTCTTGAGCTGTTCGCCGGTGAAGCCGGCCTGTCCAAGGCCATGCGTTCTCTAGGGTTTGGTGTTGTATCAGCAGATATAATCAGTCAGCCCTGGTTTGATCTGAATCGCCCCGTGGTCCAGTCCACTATCCTGGGCTGGATCTCCAGTGGTGTTGCAGTATCGCTGTGGCTTGGGACTCCCTGTTGCACCTGGTCCCAAGCGCGCCGCGGGCCTCCGGGTTCAAGTTGGTGCCGCCTCCGCGACCCCGCTCACCTCTGGGGCCTCCCTAACCTCGACCCGCGGGCCTCTAAGGCCTGCAAGCGGGGCAACTCTCGGCTTAAGTTTAGCCTGCGAGTCATCCGCGCCTGCATCCGAGTGGGCACCCCAGTTGCCCTCGAGAATCCAGGGCCCAGCTGGATGTGGCAGCCCCCCTCGCTTCAGCGGCTCTTTAAAGACCAGACCAGCCACAATTGCACGACAGACTACTGTGGGTTTGGCGCCAGGTGGCGCAAGCGGGCCCGGGTCCAGGTCTGGGCTCCATCGTTCTCTATATCCCTCCCCCACTCTGTCGAGGGAGGGGAGGCATCTGCAGTCACTCGAATAAGCCCCACATCGTGCTGACTGGAGTCGACCAGAGCTCGGGCCAATTGTGGACAAAAGTTGCGGAGCCCTACCCAGTTCGGTTTTGCCACGCCTTTGCCCGAGCACTGAAGAACAGTAATTATTCTAATCGCCTCTGCCGCCTGCGTCAGATATTACATTAATCAGCGGCTGGTGCCAGGAGCCCGCAACGGGTTGTGTGGGTTTCTCCTCTCTCCTCCTCGTTCGCCGTGTGTGTGTGTGTTGTGTGTGTCTGTGCCGTGTCGGCGTTCGTCCCTCCCTCTCCCCCTCTGAGTTCAGCGAGTGCCGCCCTGCCTGCTCGAGAGCCTGGCCAGAGACACACAAAAAGCTCTCCTGGCCTGGATAGCTGGTGCGATGGCCCGTTCTCGAACAATAATCGCTGGGGCGTTGAAGGCCGCGCGGGTTCTCCGAAACCGCCCCGGCTCAAGCCTTTCCTGTGCCCGCCCTCTGCCTCCCTTTCTTTTCTCCTCTCTCCTCCTCGTTCGCCGTGTGTGTGTGTGTTGTGTGTGTGTCTGTGCCGTGTCGGCGTTCGTCCCTCCCTCTCCCCCTCCTGGCCTGGATAGCTTGTGCGATGATGATGCTGATGATGATGACGATGATGATGATGATGCTGATGATGAAGAGGATGTTGATGATGCTGATGCTGATGCTGATGATGATGCTGATGCTGCTGCTGCTGGACAGGGGCGTGATTAGAGTTTGGCCCAATTTAGCCCAATTGGGAAACGCTATCTTTCGCATTGTTCCGAATCGACTTCGGACTTGGTTCGAACTTACTTTTCCAGGAAATCCCGCACGAACAGCTCACTTGTTTATTGTGTCCAACCGGATTCGAACCTTGTTCGAACCTGCTTTTCGAGGAAGTTCCGCACCAAACGCTATTGGTCGATTGTTTTCGATTTGACTTCAATTTCTTCGATCCGACTTTCGCATTTGGCTCGAATCTTTTCATGCGTTTCTTTTTTTTCGAACCGCCATCCCGTTTAGCCTTACAAGAAGCATTACATTGGGGGTACAAGTCCGAGGTTGCCCGCTCCCCGCTGGCACCCCCCCACTCCAGTCACATTGTGCCAGTCTCCGCGCGCCTAAGGGGGCACCTCTGGCCCACGCTGCGCCAGCGTGTCAACAATTAGGCGATCTTTCGTCATGGTACAGCATAAGGACTCTGAATAAGCTTATGCTGACGAGAGGAGTCTGATGATGAGAAGGGGGGAAATGATGAGACACACAACTGAACGGGAGGAACCGACCAGCGGCAGCGACATCAGGAGCAGGAGCGGGAGCAGGACCAGAAGGAGGTGGAAGAAGAGGAGGAAAACGATGGTGAATTGAGGGGTAACGGTGAGGAGTGGGCGAAGGATCAGGATGATTAAAGCAATGAGAAGGAGAGTGGATGAGAAGGGAGGGGGCGGGGAGGGAAGGGGAGGGGAGGACGAGGAGAAAGGTGACGGCAAGGAGGAGCATGATGGGGAGCAACATGAGGAACACATGGAAACATCATTACGTGGTTATTGCGGTCACGGACGATAGCGGCGATGATTACGACGGGACGTAGGCAAATGATGATATTGGTGATGTGTCCCAGGGAGAGGGCAATGATCATTCGGGGGATGAGGATGCGGAGCAGCAGCAGCAGGAACATTATTTGCTGAAATAAACGGTGAGGATGATGATGAGCAGTATGAACAGGAGGAGAGGAGGACGAAGAGGAGGACGATGATGAGGAGGAGGAGGCCAACGGCATAAGCGGCACCTTAACGTCCAGCATCAGCGCCAGGGATGAAGGACGAGTCCGGAGGAGAAGGAGGAAGAGACAGAGGCGGAGGTGGAAGAGGAGGAGGAGGAAAAGGAGGAGTAGGAGGAGGAGGAGGAGGAGGAAGAGAAGGAGGAGGAGGAGGAGCAGAGGCAGGAAGATGATGATGATGATGATGATGATGATGATGATGATGATGATGATGATGATGATGATGATGATGATGATGGTGATGGTGATGGTGATGGTGATGATGATGATTGTGGTGATTCTGATGATGATGATGCTGATGATGATGATGCTGATGCTGATGCTGCTGCTGTTGCTAATGACGATGATAGTGATGGTGACGAAGGTGGCGATGATGACGATGCTGATGATAGTGATGATGATAAGGATGATGACGATGATGATGCTGCTAATAGCGATGATGTTGATGCTGATGCTACTGATGCTGATGGTGATGATGCTGATAATGCTTATGATGATACTGGTGATGATGATGATGCTGATGACGATGCTGCTGATGCTGATGATGACGATGATGATGTTGATGATTCTGTTGATGCTGCTGATGATGACGATGATTCTGATGGCGATTTCGTTGATGATGCTGATGATGCTTATGATAATGCTGATGATGATCATGAGGATGAGGATGAGGATGAGGAAGAGGATTCTGCTGCTGATGATGATGCTGATGATGATAATGGTGGTGCTGCTGAGGATGATGCTGATGATGATGATGATGCTGATGGTGATGATGACGATGATGATGATGATGATGATGATGAGGATGAGGATGAGGATGAGGATGAGGGTGATGATGCCGATGCTGATGATGCTGACGATGCTGATGATGATGATGATGATGATGATGGTGGTGCTGCTGCTTATGATGACGACGGTGATGCTGATGACAATGTTGATGGTGATGCTGATGCTGATGATTATGTTGATGATTATGTTGTCGATGCTGATGATATTATTGATGATGCTGCTGATAATGATGATGGTGGTGATTCTGATGATGCTGCAGATGATGATGACGCTGATGATACTGGTGATGATGACGATGATGCTGATGTTGATGCTGCTCATGACGCTGATGCCGATGACATGATGCTGCAGGTTATGCTGCGGCTGCTGATGATGCT
This sequence comes from Prorocentrum cordatum, assembly GCA_963575745.1. NCBI lineage: Eukaryota > Dinophyceae > Prorocentrales > Prorocentraceae > Prorocentrum > Prorocentrum cordatum. The sequence goes on from CAUYUJ010014604.1 coordinate 1,030,610, forward strand.
GATGATGCTGATGCTGATGATGATGCTGATGATGATGCTGATAATGAGATTATGCTGATGGTACTGATGATTGTGATGATGATGCTGACGATGATGATGCTGATGATGATGCTGCTGATGAGGATGATGACGCTGCTGCTGATGATGATGTTGATGATGATGCTGCTGCTTGTGATGATGCTGATGCCAATGCTGATGCTGATGATGCTGATGCTGATGCTGATGATGATGGTGATGTTGTTGATGATGATGATGATGATTCTGATTATGATGATGCTGATGATGCTGATGATGATGATGATGCTGATGATGATGATGATGATGATGATACTGGTGATACTGATGGTTATGATGATGATGATGCTGCTGATAATGCTGCTGATGATGATGATGCTGATGATGATGATGCTGATGATTATGATGACGATGATGATGATGATGATGATGATGATCATGATGATGATGATGATGATGATGATGATGATGATGATGATGATGATGATGATGATGATGATGATGATGCTGATGCTGATGCTGATGCTGATGCTGATGCTGATGAGGATGATGATGGTGTTTTGATGAGGAGGAGGAGGAGAGGAGGAGAGGAGCAGGAGGAGGAGCAGCAGGAGGAGGAGCAGGAGGAGGAGAAGGAGGAGGAGGAGAAGGAGGAGGAGGAGGAGGAGGAGGAGGACGAGGAGGATAGACAAGAGGAGGAGGCGGAGGACGCGGAGGAGGAGGAGGAGGAGGAGGATGAGGATGAGGAGGAGGAGAGACAGAAGGAGGCGGAGGTGCAGGATGAGTAGGAAGAGGAGGAGGAGGAGGAGGAGGAGGAGGAGGAGGTGGAGGAGGCGGAGGAGGAGGAGGAGGAGGAGGAGGAGGGGGAGGAGGAAGAGGAGGAGGAGGAAGAGGAGGAGGAGGAGGAGGAGGAGGAGGAGGCGAAGGAGAAAGGAACAGGAGGAGGATGAGGAACGCTCCCTCGTGGTCCTCCTTGGGTCAGGCCCGTGGAGGGGGCCTTCCCCCCGCAGGCGAGAGTGCCCTGACCGCGATGCTCAAGGCCTGGGGCCCCCCTGGAGCACCGCCCCTTGCCGAGGATCCCCTGGAGATGCGGGCCCCGACCGTTTTTCGCCACGAGAAATCGGAATCGAGGATCGAGGTTTGAGGTCCAGGATGTTTATGAAGTTTTCGGGCCTCTTCGGGCCTCCAGGGGGCGCTCTCGTCGCCAGGGCTGGCCGCCTCGAGATTCTGGTCAGAAGTCGAGAGCTCCGGGGGTCCACGCCGCGGCAAGAGTAGTGGGGTCGGAGGTCGGAGTGCGGAGGATTGCCCCGTCCCTCGGTGCAGAGACAGAGAGTGTCCACGCCCATCGTGCCAAGACAGCGCGGCGACAAAGTACATCAACGCGATACGGATTGCCCCGCGTTCGCCCAAACCGAAGTTGACGGGACGCGGCGCGAGGCAACGCGCGAGGGTCAACATGCGCTCTCTTCACCTTTGGGATCTGGGGGAGGGGTGCGAGATATATGTATTACGTGGTTGTGGTTGTTATCATGTCAGATCGTCTTCGAGCCACAGGTGTAGACACTTGCTGTTCGAGGACCGTTTTCCTTGGGGCGCTGAAGTGCCGCCGGTGACCAGCCCAACTTTCTGGGGACCGCTAGTGTCAGGGGCGGCGAAAGGGGGTGATTGTCTCTGGGGGAGGGGAAACGGCCCACAGCGGGGGCGGGGGCCATCGTCCCACAATCGCCCATTCATCGCCGATCGGGTCGTGGGTGCCCCACCCCGCCCCGCCGCTTCTACTGGGGGGGGGCCCTTTGCCGACCTGTCGGCGATGCACCGTCGATCCCACACTGCTGCCCATCCCCCTGGGCCATTGCCCCCTTCGTCTCCCTTCCCAGTGCCGTCTTCAGACCCTTGCGCTTCTGCTCGCCCGCGCGCCTGTGCTGAAGCACAGTGCCTGCCCTCGCGCTCTCTGCGATGGTCTCGTGGTGGCCCCGCGCTCTTCCTCCGTCGGCCTGCGCTCGCCGGGAGCACGCCCGGGGCTCTGCCCGTGCAGGCAAAGGCGCTGGAATCCGGACCACTTCGGGCTCGAGGGGGCTCTGGTCTCCGTCTGTCCCTCGGCCCACGGTCGGGGAGCCTGTCTTTGGCCGGGGCTTGCCGTTGCCTGGAACGCCCCCTCGCTCCTGACGCAGCGCTCCCCATGGCAGCACGAGGCGCCCGGGACCGCTGCGGCCGCCGGGCCGGCCGCGGCGGGCTTCTGGCGCAGTGCTGGCAGTGGGCGGTGTGATGTCGTGTCGGCGGAGTCTGCTCCCTCAGCGAACGAGGCGGAGGGCCCGAGCGGCCGCGCGGCGCGTCTCGGGGCGGGCCTGCCAGCTGTTTTTCCACTTCCTCCTCCCCCTCCTCCGTTCTCCTGCGAGTTGGCGCGTGTGGCCGCGGCGGGGCGTGTTATGTCGTTTGGGCTCGAGTTTGCAGAGTCGCGGAATACGATGGCTGTATCGCCCTGGCCTCCTGTCGAGGCTTTGCCTTTGACTCCCCAGTTGCGCCTCGATGCGGTGTCTCTGGCAGTGGTCGAGGGTCTGCTCCTGCAGGGTCGCTGCCTCGAAAGGTGACCTGCTTGGGCGCCGGCGATGCGCCAGCGCTGAAACGCACTTGCGTGCTCGCAGCGTCTTTGGTTCTCCAGGTCCAGCGTTGTTTCAAAGGCATTGGTTCTCCAAAGTTGCAATTGCTTGCAGGACAATTGTTTTCCTATGGTTGTGTCGCTCCATGTTCAACAAGTGTAAACCCAGCGCTGTTTTTCCGTGTTTTTGGTTCTCCGAGTGCAGACAGCGTTGCAGGGGCGTGCCATTATCTCGGCAGGGCATATTGTCCTTCCAGTTCCAGGTATCCCATGTCCCAGAAGCGCGGCAGTGGCTTAGGATTCACACTTCAATGTCTCCCAGATTCAGAAAGTATGGCGTGGGCAGCGTCTTTTCGCGGGCATCGTGTTCTCATTAGTCAAGGCCCCCCAGGTCCAGAAAGTGTGGCACGAGTGTGGTTTTCGCAATTCCAGGCTCCAGAGGGGCAGAACGTGTGGGAAGGGCACCTGATTCTCACTGTTTCGGGCCTCCTAGGTCCAGGAATAGTTGCATGGGCGCAGGACTCTTACCATTCCAGGCTTACCGGGTCTTGGAAGCGAGGAGGGGCAGGCATTTCTCATCATTCCATGCCTCCCAGCTTAGGTAGGATTATCACGATTCGATGTCAACCAAGTCAAGGAGGTGCGGCAGGGTATGTTTTTCGCCTTTCCAGGCCTTCTCCAGGACCCAGGAAGGGTGGCGCCCAGGTCCAGCAAGAGTGGCGTTCTATTCTAGCTTCCCAGGTCCAGTTGCGAGGCTTGGCTGGAGGGTCAGCGGGGGAGCCTTTGGAGACCACCCCGGGCAGGCACTGCCCCGGAGGAGCCGCGCAAGAGTTTGCGCGCTAAAGAAGAGCGCTGTGCGGCCTTGGTCAAAGAGAGCTTGTACAGCAAAGCGTGCGGCTCCTTGGTACGAGAGCCGCCAGTCCCAGTGACTACCGAGATGCTCCGCGACATGCGGGACAAGCATCCGCTTGTCAGACAAGCAGAAGAGGAGCGCACGCGGGCGCTGCGGCCGATCAGCCCACAGGCAGCCCCGCAGCCCACGCCAGAGGACGTCGAGAGAGCAATCCGTTCCTTCCCGAAAGGTTCTGCGGCCGGCCCGTCCGCTCTACGACCACAGCACCTCAAGGACGCGCTGACCCCGGGCATGGCCGACGAAGTGCTGCGACAGATGGCGGCCCTCGCTGAGCTCCTCGCGCGCGGTGAGGCGTCGACTGCAGTGCGGCCCTGGCTATGCGGCGGCTCTCTGGCAGCGCTGCGGAAGCAGGACGGCGGTCTCCGACCCATTGCTGTTGGGGAGGTGCTTCGGCGGGTGACTGGCAAGCTCCTGGCCGCAGCGGCCGCAGAGGAGGTGCGCTCTCATCTAGAACCGTTGCAAGTCGGAGTGGGCACAAAATCCGGCTGCGAGGCGGTCGTGCATACCGTTCGGCAGTGGATAGGACGCCACAGCGCCGACACCGATAGCGTCCTGGCCATGTTGGACCTCTCGAACGCCTTCAACACGGTAGACCGTTCACAGGTTCGGCAAGCAGTCCGGCGAGTGGTGCCCGAATTAGCCCCATGGGTGGATTTCTGCTACGGCGAGCCGACCAATCTCATGATGGGCAGTAACCGCTTGGAGTCCGCAAGGGGGGTGCAGCAGGGCGACCCTCTCGGCCCGGCCCTGTTCGCTCTGGCCATCCATGCAATCATCCAGGAGACGCGAGCTCAAGTGCTGCGGGAATTTCCTGGGGAATCGATTCTGGTGTCCTTCTACTTGGACGACGGTGTGATTGGAGGGTCTTCCCGAGCCGTGCGACGCTTCTGCGAGCTCGCCGAGAGCTCCCTGGCTGACGTTGGCTTGACACTCAACAGAGCAAAGTGCGATATTGTCCCCACAGCAACGGGGCGGCACAGCGCCCCGCCAGGTTTGTTCGAAGGCTTTAACTTCAATCAGTCCGGGAATTTCAAGCTGCTCGGGGCGCCGTTCGGATCAGCGGCATTTTGCGCAAGCCACACGCAGAAGAGGGCACGCAAGGCGGGGGTGCTTCTGCGGGAGGTGTCAAAGTTGCAAGACGCCCAGGCGGCGCTCCATCTCATCCGCCAGTGCGCCTCGTACGCTAAGCTCGTATACTCAATGCGGACGGTGCCGCCGGAGCTGCACGACAGCGTCTTGCAGGAGTTCACGGCGAACCAGCGGGCGGCCCTCAAGGAAGTACTCGGCGCCGAGATTGGAGACCGCGAGTGGATGCATGCCACGCTGGGAATCAAGCGGGGCGGCCTCGGTCTCAGAGGGGCCGACGACCACGCGGCTGCCGCGTACTTGGCGTCTCTGCGCGCCACGGAGGCGACGTGCGCGTCCATTGACGCCGGCTTCGACCCTGGCGACACGGCTGGCCACTCGCATCGGGACGCAGCGAAACGGGCGCACGCCGGACGCATTTCGCCCGAGGTCGCCGCCCCTCTTGGGCAAAGTCAAACGGCGATGTCGGCCCTGGTGGACGCTGAGCGGGAGCAGGACCTGAGGCGCGACAGCTCCGCCGACGTTTCTTACGCGGCCCACCTGTCCCTCCAGCAGCTATGCGGGGCTGGGGCGTGGCTGACCGCGCCGCCAGCGGACGCCGCGCGAACCATAGAGCCCGCTCTGTTCAAGATGGCTCTGAGGCGCAGGCTGCGGATCCGCGTGCAGGATGCCGGCATGTTCTGCCCTATGTGCGGCGGCACCATGGACAGCTTCGGCGATCATGCCCTCGTGTGTCCATGCAGCGGTGACCGCACGGTCCGCCACAATCGCTTGCGGGACTCGGTGTTCGAAGACGCATTGAAGGGTCAGATGGGCCCTGAGAGGGAGAAGCCCGGTCTGCTCCCGGAACGCCCGCGGGGCGACGGCACGCCTCCCAGCAGTGGCGGAGGGGAGGCCCCGGGCGTTACAAGGTCCCGGAGACGCCCTGCCGATGTCTTCTTCCCCCGAGCTCTGGGCGGGACACCTGCTGCCCTGGACTTCGCTTGCACGTCGGGTCTGCGCGCAGATGTGCTACGAGACGCTGCGACGAATCCAGAGTCTGTCCTGAGCGCATACGAGGATTTCAAGAGGTCTTTTAAGGCCCCTGGAGAGACCGCCACAACGGAGGAACTGTGCACGGGCGCAGGCCTGTCTTTTGTACCGATGGTGATCGAATCCCACAGCGGCGGCTGGGGGAAGACGGCACGGCAGACCTTGGACACGATTGCCAAGCACGCGAGCGCCTGCTGACGCGGGGAGGCGGAGGGGGAGAGCTTGCGAATAGCCCAGCGATTGGCACGTTCCCTTCACAGGGAAAACGCGCGGGCCATTTTGCGACGCCTCCACGATCTCGCCCCGGGCGTGGAGGTAGGCGTCTGGTCGCCTGGCCACGTGCCGCCGCTGTGGCAGTGAATGTACTTTTTTCTCCTCCTCCTCCTCCTCCTCTCCCTTCTCCAGCCTCACAGCCGCGTGCGCTGTAGTACGAGATGAGCCGATTCCGTCTCACCCGCTGCCCGCCGTGCTGGGCCCGTGCCCCCCCTTGCCCGCTGTCCCTGTGTGTCCCTCCTGCCTGCCCTGCCTCTGGCTCCTTGCTTCCCTCCATCTCCCCTCCCTCTCTCCGTGTCCTCCCCCTCTCGCCCTCGTGTGTCCTCCCCCTGGTGTGCTGTGTCCTCTCCCTCTCTCTCTCTCCCTGCTTGGCTGCCTCTCTCCGTCTCCCGTCCCTCTGTCCGTCGGCCCGGTCTGTCCTTTCCTGTCGTCGTCCCTCCCTCGCCTCTTCCCCTTCTCGCTCCTCGGCTCCTCGCTTTCCGGCCCGTCCCCGTTTCGTCCCTGGCCCGCGTTTCTTTGTCGGCCCGCCCTTCGGTCGGAATAAGAGCGCCGCTGGTTGGATTGGCATTCTGCTCAACTGTTAGCCTCAATTCGGGCCACACATCCCAAAGACACTGTGTGGCGGCATCCTTGTTTTGATATTGACCGTACACGTTCGAAGCGGTCCAGAGTGTGCAGCATGGACATCGGGTCCTCACCGTCCCAGGTCTCCGAGGTCCAGAATGTATGCAATGGCATGGGTATCGGATTCTCACCATTCCAGGTGTCCCAGGAGTAGGAAGTGCAGCAGGGGCACATGCTACTCACCAGCCCAGATCTTCCAGGTCCAACATGTGTGGCTGGGGTCATCTTGTTTTGACCGCGGCAGGCCTCCTAGGTCTAGAAGGTGTGGCAGGATATAAGATTCTGACAAGCTCAGGCCCCTCCCTGGTCAGGAACGCGTGGCAGGGGCGTCGGGCTGTCGCACTCCGAGGCCTCCCGCCGTTCCGGGTGCTTCGGGTCGCTCTGCAGCCCACGGGAGAAGTTGCATTGTGATCCGTCGCCCCCCCTCTCCCCCCTGAGCCATCGATGCCCTCTTGGCGCCACTCTTGCGCAGGAGCCCTCGGCCTTTTTGGGTCGGATCAAGCCGACCGCAGCTGTCGCTGTCGCAGCCTCCTTCGCGGTTGAAGTGGTAATGAAGGGCTACCCCGCCCCAGGATAGCGCAGTCCTTGGATGCGCGATGAGCTGAGGCGAGTCGAGGGAATGGAGGAGAGAGAGGGGCGGGGACTGGACTGGTCGTGCTCGTGGCCGCGTGTCCGTGGCCTGTCGCCGTGGCCACGGCCGTGGCCGTGGCCCCGTGGTCGCGGCCGTAGTCGTGCTCGTTGCCGTGGCCGTGGCCGTGACCGTGTCCGTGGTCCCGTATTCGTGGCCACCCCACCCCTCTCGTCGTTGAAGAAGTCACGACGGCAGGGTCTTTTTGTTGTTGTTGTTGTTGTTGTTGTTGTTGTTGTTGTTGCAATTTTCGGCCTCAGGGCCCTCGCCGGGCCCCGAGACAGTCAAAACACGACTCGGAATGAAACGCCCGTCCGGGAAAACGGTCTGGACCTCAAGGGGTCCACGCTGTGATGAAGTCACCACGTCGGAAGGCCTCGTGCGCCCTGGTCGTGGCTGCGGCGCGGCATGGCAGAGCGCGCCGGCCCGCCAGAACTCCGCGGTGATGCAGAGGATCCTGGGGCTCGCCACGTCGGACTGGGCCCGCGCGGTCATCATCGTCCCGGTCCCCTCGGGGTGGGCTCCCAGCTGCGCTGCGCTGGTCTATCCCGTCGTCGTCGGCCGTCGGTCGTCGTTCGTGATTGGTCGACGGTCCGTCGGTCGGTCGGTCGGTCGTCGGTCGCAGGTCGTCTTCGCCCGTCGTCGGCGTCGGCGTCGGCGTCGTCGTCGTCGTCGTCGTCATCGGCTCCGTCGTCCACCACGGCCTCCATCTTCACCCCTTCTCCTTCGGCAGGCTATGAGAGCGCAGCGCCCGTAATGCCCCCCCCCTCGCCCCCCATTTCCCCTAACTCCTCCTCCTTCTCCTCTTCCTCCTCCTCCTCCTCCTCCTCCTCCTCCATTCGTTTACCTTACAAATAATTTCTCCGTGTCGCACACCGAGGCATTTTTTTTAGGGCGGGCCGGGCGTTTCGCCTCAGACTTCCTCACCATGACCCTGAAGCATAAGTACTGCCAACAGTTTCACAGATGGAGGGCGAGCCGTTGTCAACATGTGGCTCTCGCCTTAGCGCCGCGCACATTCGTTTTAAACAGATGCAAGTTATCCACATATTAAGGGCGAATCGTTTTCAAAATGTGGCTCTCGCTTCTAGCGCCGCGCACATTCTTTTATAACAGTTGCAAGAGTTTCACGGGTTCCCATGATCAACGGACCAGAAATGGTGTCTTGGAAGGATTCAGGGTTACGCGTGTGCAACAGTTATGTTGATTCGCGGTGCTGAAGTCCCAGGAATTGAGTTCTGGCGCGATTCAGGACCGTCAAACGCAACAGTCCGGTTGATCCGTGGCGTTGGAATCCCGAGAAAAATGTTTTGGTATTTGTCAGGGTCTTCAAACGATTGTCTTCCAGCGAGGAAGTTCCGTCAATGGAAATGAACCTTTGTAGGGGCCTGTGAAGAGGGATCTTGGAGGGAGGGCTTATTCCAACATCGTCGATGGCCCTTGGGTTTACACTGGTCCTCCTCCTCTTCCTCCTCCCTCCTCCTCCTCCTCCTGACGCTCATGCTGGCCTTCATGATGTCGATCCGTCTGTGGCCGTCTGTCCCCCGCCCTCCCGCATTGGTCGGAGGGAGCAGCTGGACAGCCTCGCTCGCGTATGGCCGCCGGTGGCAGGCCTCTTGCACAGCAGTGGGGCGGCGACACGGAGGTAAGGGACAAAGAGGGAACCCGAGGCAGGAGAGGAGGGAGAGGAGGGGGGGCGCCAAGCGGGCGCCAAAGCGGATTTCAAGGCGGCCCCTCGCAAGACGGCCGTCGAGGAGGGGCTCCAGATGGTCCGCGAGGGCCCGGGGACAGCCAAAGAGGGCACCACGACGGTCCGTAGCAATTTTGGCTCAAGACCATTTTGGGCCAGGTGTGGCTTCAGAAACGGACCATCCATTGTTGTATCGCTGGGCAATTCATCAGGAGCGCCACAAAATGACCAGTAAGTACCTTTCTGCAGCCGTTGATCATTTGGGATACTTCGGGTTCGCTCGTCTAGTCGCCACGGCTACCTGCAAAGTGCCCTCCGCCCCTGAGCCGCCAAACAAGTTTGCCGACGATGTCTGGGCAACTGAGTTCCCGCCAGACGTCGGGGGCAAAGTGTACGCGATTACTGGGGCGTCCAATGGGATGGGTAAGTATTTGGCAGAGATGCTGGCGAGTCGCGGAGCTGCCGTCATGATGCTCAACCGTAAGTCTGCACATTCAGCAAAAGCATTTGAGGAGGTGAAGAGGGCCGCCAAGACTGCGGAGTCTGTGCACCTTGTTGACTGTGACCTGTGTGATTTCGCCTCCGTTCGCAGTGCAGCCACAGTCATCAAATCGATATCAACGGAGCTTGACGGCCTTGTATGCAACGCAGGCTTAATGGCACAATCCGACAAGCGCACGGTCGATGGTTACGACATTCAGATTCAGGCAAACCACCTCTCCCATTTCTTTCTCACCTCTTTGCTTTTCGACGATCTTGCTGCCACTGGTAAGAAAAGGGGCGAGGCCGCACGTATCGTGCAGCACAGCTCTGGCGCGCGGAACTCACCAGACGTGCCGATCTCGTCCGACTGTTTCGAGAAAGAATGGGATACCATCGTCGACAGCAAAGGACAGCAAGGCAATCCACGCAAAGGCGATGCCGGCTTCATGGCCAAGTGGCGCCGGTATCAGCAGAGCAAGAGTCTCAATCTCGGCTTTACATATGCGCTGGCAGACTATATCGCCAAGCAGGGCTTGCAGGGTGACGTCATCGCAACGTGTGCACGTCCGGGCGCAACGAACTCGGGTCTGCAGTCCCGCACGGAGGGCGGAAGCTTCATGGACAACCTTATCAACGGTATCGCAGCTTGTGTTGGACATTCTACAGCCGATGGTTGTCTGGGTCTGGCGTCCGCAACCTTGAAGCCAGGCGCACCGAACGGTGCATTCTATGGACCAGTCGGAATGGTGGGCAACTCCGTTTTGCTGCCATGCGAGCGCGACAAGTACAGCAATCAGCTTGATCTCATTTGGAGTGGAAGCGTCCGTGCCACGGGTGCTGTGTTTGGCCCCCCTGACTCGAAACTATGACGGGCCCCCTTACTCGGGTTCAGTCTTCGTCTGAAGGCTCAGGCAATTTTATTATTTTTGATCGTAGGTGAGGCGCCCTCCCTTCGAGAGGTTCATTATATACTTTTTATGCGCTCTCTCAGCGTTTTGCGTACGTATGATAGATGGCTGTGTCTCTATGTACATGCTTACATCTAGCGTTATTTACATTCATGATTCAATCCATGGTCACATACATACAGACACATGTACATCTTTATGTCAGGGTGAGGGGTCGAACCGCCTTGCACTGTTCCTGTGTGTGTGTGGCTGAAGTGGGGTTCCGTGGTTCTTGCTCAAGCTCTTCTTCTTGTTGTCGGCCCCGCCCTGCGACCCACCCGCAACTCCAACGTGGCCCAAGATGGCTCAACGAGGGTCGAACACGCTTGCCAGAAGCTCCGCGGGGGCCTCACGAGGACACCCCAGAGACAATCAGTCAGCAAAGCTTTCACATCTGTGACGTTTTTTTGGTATTTCAGCTTCCTGGCCCTTTCGGCGTGGAGGGCTTTCACGTCAGCTTCCGAGGCTTCCAGGAAGCCCTGAGGGCGCCGCACAGGACGCGCCAGAGGCCCCAGGCAATCAGCGTTGATGTTGGTTTCCCGTTGGTTCTTGCTGGGCTTTCACAGCTGGTTAGTTTCGGGCCATATCTGCTTCAAGAGCGTCCACAACGGCCCGAGAGGTTTGCAATAACGCCCCAATGCGTCCCAAAAGGCACCGCAAGGGCTTCAGCGGGCCCACGGCAGCCAGACGAGGGCCCAGTAGCTCGCCAATGTGGCTCCAAAGCGGCCCCAAGAGACCCTGAAGACGGCCTCGAGGGGTCCAGCATTGCACCAGCGAGCCTTTATGGGAGCTTTCGGCAGCCCTGGGGAGCCCACATTTTGCCTCCATCCGTCGTCATGCCTCCTGCTTTCTGCGTCGGTCCTGCCTGGTGGCCGGCCAGATCCTAAGCGCGCGTAGCGACCGCGTGGTTACAGCCTTTTCATCTGGTTTACCAATTGTATAATATGGCTAGGACGGCGGGCGTCCGAACGCGGGGACCGTTCTTCTCAGTGCCCCCCACTTCTCCTCCAATTTTTTCTCGGCCGTTTGCCCCATCTGTGACCATTTGGCAAGTTGCTTCCTCCTCCATCCCCGCACGGGGTACATCCGTCAGTTCACCTCTCTGAATGCGGCGATCGGCCCCTCCTCCCCCTCCTCCGTCCTCCTCCCCCTCCCATTCCTCCTCCCCGTCGTCGTCTTTCTCCTCTTCCTCCCTCCTTCCTCCTCCCTCCTTTCCTTTTTTGCTAGCGTGTTGCCCTTCGTTTTCCCTCTCCTGTTGTTTTCGCCACTCGCCATTTCGTTAAACCCTACCTCTTGCTTGTATCTTTTTCCTTCCGTTTCGTGACCTCCTCTTTTTGTTTCGTTTTGCCCTTGTTCCGTCCGGTTTTTCCGCCCTCTGTTTCGATTTGTTTCCCGACGAATCGTTTGCACACGTACGTACATGCACACACACATCCATATTCACGTACGCATCTATGTATACATGTATGTACGTTGTATATATATGTATGTATGTATGTATGTATGTATGTATGTATGTATGTATGTATGTATGTATGTATGTATGGATGGATGGATGGATGGATGTATGTATGTATGTATGTATGTATGTATATATGTATATATGTATGTATGTATGTATGTATGTATGCATGTATGTATGTATGTATGTATGTATGTATGTATGTATGTATGTGTGTATATATATATATATATATGCGTATTCCCTTTTAGATATTTTTATACTCCGGGGGGGTGCGACCCCCCCCCCGAAACGGGACCCCCCGGATCCGTGGCACGGGGGGAGGGCGGAAATCCTTGCCAAGGCGTGCACGCAGGCGGGTGGCAGTCCCAAATCGATCGGCGAAAGGCCCAAGAGCCATCCAAGACGGTCCAGGATGGCATCCAGCTAGCCTGGACCCCGCCGGATGCCCGAAGATCTCCCCAATGTCACCCCAAAGAGGCGTTCGAACCCCAAACAGTATCGATGTTTCATTGTTTTTTTTGTTTTGTGTGTGCGTGCTTTTCGGATACTCGATGATTCGGCCTTCCACGCGTCCGAGAACGTTGGAAACGCACTGACAACCGCTCCTAGACCGCACGAAGCGGTCCCCAAATTGCCTACAAGAGTCCCCATGACCGCCCAAAACTGACCCCACGACGGCTGGCGCAAGGCCTTAGAGACGCCATAAACGGTCCAAGATGGCATCATGCGGTCCAGGCCCTTGCTGGATGCTCGAAGACGCTTCGAATGTCACCTCGCGCTCGAAACCCTGAAAATATTGATTTTTCTATGGTTCTTGTATGCCTTTCGCTATGTTCTCATTCGGCCTGCCAGGCATCCGAGAACGCTGGCGAGGGATCAACAACCTTTCCCGACTCCAGGAAAGCCGTACGGGGGCCCAAGACGGCTCCTAAACTGCCCACAAGCGGCCCCATGACCGCCCCAAACTGACCCCAAGGTGGCCGGCGGAATGCCCAGGACACGCCCAAGACGGTCCAAAGTGGCGTCAAGTTGGCCTTGTCCCTCGTCGGATGCCCTGAGGCGACCCGCAAGGTACCTCCAAAGCGCGCTCGAACCCGAAACACACTGATGTTCCAATGATGTTGTAAGATTTACTTCCAAACGTTCCTTCGGCCTGCCGGGCGTCCGAAAACATTGTCAGAGCTCTGAACACCGCTCCAACTAAACCCAAATGCGCTTCCTGACTCCCCAACGCGGCCCCACGATGGCCCAGGACGGCCCCCAAACTGCCCATGGGCGGCGCCGTGACGGCCAGAGGAGGCCCCAACACGAGCCAAATCAGTATCCTCACTCTTTAGGAAGGCGTCGTGAGGGCCCTTGACGACTCCCAAACTGCCCATCGGCGGCTCCATGACAGCCCGGGGACACCGTCTGGACGCTCCTCAACAGGGCCACCCAGGAATTCCAGCTCTCCAGGGCGCCTTCTCAACGTTCACCCAAGCGTGCAAACGGGCGAGCGGCAGTCCCAAGACGCCCCGAGGACAATCCGAGGTGGCTCCGAGACGGTTCACAAGGCCCTCACACCGTTTCGGCAGGCCCCCATGTAGATCCCTGAGTTCTCGCCCGCTCAGATGGTATTTCATTGCGGAAAGCCGCGGTTTGCCCACAACCCCAGGTTCGCAACCACTTTTCTGGAAATTATGATGCGCACCCAGGACTTCAGCAGTTTCCATTTACGCCATTCCGTACGCCCGTGGTCTCCGACTCAGTCTTTTCCCGTCCCAAGTTGATTGCCCCTTTCTCCCCTTCCCCCGCTTCTCCGTGATACGAGCCAGCGAGCACGCCTCAACGGCAACAGAGGAAGGCGCGACAGGCCAACCGCTCCAAGCCTTCAAGGAGCAAGGTGCATGGCGCGAAGCGCCAATGCAGCCTTGTATGTATATGTGCATATTTACGTGCATATATATAGATACATGTATATATGTATGTATGTATGTATGTATGTATGTATGTATGTATGTATGTATGTATGTATGTATGTATGTATGTATGTATGTATTATGTATATATATATGTATATCGGAGGTGAGGGGGTGAGATCGAAGTGGAACGGAGAGCCCCCCTACCGGGAAATCGATTTCGGTTTCGTGTTCGTGCGTGCCGTGCGTGCGGGCGAGGCGAAGCTGCGTGGGCGGGCGAGAGGAAAGTCTCCTGTGGCTGAGGCGCGGCCGGACCAAATGTCTCCCTTCCGGGCGGCCGGGGCCCCGCGGTGTCCCGCCGGTGTCCGCTGGTGTCCCCTGTGGCTGAGGCGCGGCCGGACCAAATGTTTCCCTTCCGGGCGGCCGGGGCCCCGCGGTGTCCCGCCGGTGTCCCGCCGGTGTCCCGCTGGTGTCCCGATGATAACGTTGATGATGATGATGATGATGATGATGATGATGATGATGATGATCATGATGATGATGATGATGATGATGATGATGATGATGATGATGATGATGATGATGATGACCGTGATGATGGTGATGATGGTGATGGTGATGATCATGGTGTCCCGATGATGTTGATGGGAAGGATGCTGATAATGGTGATGTTGCTGATGATGATGGTGATGATCATGGTGTCCTGGTGATGATGATGAGATGATGATGATGATGATGATGATGATGATGTCCGATTGATGATGATGATGTTGCTGATATCGATGATGATGACGGTGTCCCGATCATGATGGTGATCATGATGAGTATGTTGATGATGATGTTGACGATGTTGGTGTCCCGATGATGATGATGATGCTTATGGTGATGACGATGTTGTTGATGATGGTGATGAGATGACGATGCAGATGATGATGATGATGATGATGATGATGATGATTATGATGATGATTTTGCTCCGGCGATGATGTTGATAATGATGGTGATGACGCTGATTATGCTGTCCTGGTGATGATGATTATGATGGTGATGATGCTGGTGATGACGATGATGGCCCCCCGATGGTGATAATGATGATGATGATATGCTCGATGATGATGTTGCTGTTGACGATGATGATGGTGCCCCGATCGATGATGATGATGATGATGATGATGATGATGATGATGATGATGATGATGATGATGATGATGGTGATGGTGATGTTAACGATGATGATGAAATGATGATGGTTGTGTTGATGATGATGATGTTGATGATGATGATGATGATGATGATGATGATGATGATGATGATGGTGATGTTGTTGTCGATGACGATGGTGACGTTGATTGTGAGATCGATTGTGATATCGATAGTGAGATCGATCGTGAGACCGAATGCGAGATCGATTGTGATGACGATTGTGATATCGATAGTCAGGTCCCTTGTGAGATCGAGCGAATGATATAGATCGAGTGAGATCGATTGTGAAATCGATCGAGTGAGATCGGTCGAGCGAGACCGATAGTGAGATCGATAGTGAGATCGATAGTGAGACCGATAGTGAGACCGATTGAGTGAGACGTTGGTTCCCCCCCCCCGAACCTCCTTATCACCCGAAGGGTGGTCGTATAGGTATATATATATATATATATATATAAGTATATCGGGGGATGGGGGGTGAGATCGCAGTGGAACGGAGACCCCCAACCGGGAAATCGTTTCGTTTCGTTCGTGTCGTGCGTGCGGGCGAGGCGAGGCTGCGTGGGCGCTCGAGGGGAATGAACCCGCCGTTGCTATATCGAAGTCAAGACAAACGATTCTCCCCCTCTCGCCCGTCCAGCGGTGCCCCGCGGTGCCCCGCGGTGTCCCGCGGTGTCCAGTGGTGTCCCGTGGTGTCCCGTGGTGTCCGTCGTTGCTAGGGCGAAGTCAAGACAACTGATTCTTCCCCTCCCGCCCGTCCAGCGGTGGCCCGCGTTGTTCCCGCGGTACCCCGTGGTGTCCCGTGGTGTCCCGTGGTGTCCGCCGTTGCTAGGGCGAAGTCAAGACAAATGATTCTTCCCCGCCCGCCCGTTGGCGGTGGCTCGCGGTGTTCCGCGGTGTCCCGTGGTGCCCCGTGGTGTCCCGTGGTGTCCCGTTGAGTCGTATCGATAGTGAGATCGACAAGTGTCCCGTGGTGTCCCGTGGTGTCCCGTGGTGTCCCGTTGAGTGAGATCGATAGTGAGATCGATTGAGTCAGATGTTGGTTCCCCCCCCTCTGCCCCCCCCCGACAACCTCATTATCACCCGAAGGGTGGTCGTGTAGGATCGGAGGTTGGGGGATGAGATCGCAGTGGAACGGAGACCCCCACCTGGAAGTCGTTTCGTTTCGTTCGTGTCGTGCGTGCGGGCGAGGCGAGGCTGCGTGGGCGCGCGAGAGGAATGAACCCGCCGTTGCTAGGGCGAAGTCAAGACAAATGATTCTCCCCCGCCCGCCCGTCCGTCCGTCCGGCGGTGGCTCGCGGTGTCCCGCGGTGTCCCGTGGTGTCCCGTGGTGGGCGTCAAGGGGTTCATGGGACGAGGATCCAGAGGGTCCGTCTTTGGGGGGTGAGGGACGTTTGTTCCCCTGTTGGATGGTACAACGGTAGAAACAGGAATGTGTACATACATGTATTTCTACACCGATATCTATATGTACATCTATATACACACACTTACCTAAGCTTATCCGTTTGTTGTACGTGTGTATCGATATATACCTGTTGGTGTACAGATATATTTCAATGCGTGAGTTCACTTGCATGCACGAGCGGCCAGTGCCGTATGCCATCTCTTAGGGCCTTAGTTCTCTCTCCATACGGTTGCATGTATACATATATGTGGTCGATTCGGCCATGGGTTCACATGACGTTGCTGCGCGTTTTCCCGAGCCACAGCCGTACCTGGGCCTACCGACAGTTGGTTCACACGTGCGCTGACCAGGCCTGCTTGGCGTGGCCCCGCGTCTCACACTTCCGCATTGTTGCGGCCAAGCACAACAAAACTAACTCGAGGACCTGAGGCATCCGCGGGTCTCGCTTGGCGCTTCGCGCGGTCTGGTGCAGCTGCCTTGCTCCAAGGGGACGGTGCGAGGGCGCGAGGGCGCGGCGATAACCACGCATCGCGGGGCGCGATGTGCGACGTTAGGGGGCCCAGACGTCAGTCTGGCCCCCTGGTCCAAAAGGAAGCGAGGCTCCCAATCAAGCGCCCCTTCCACCCGTGCGCGTCCGCATCATCTTTCTCCTCCTCCTTACCCTTCCCTTCTCATCCTTCCTCCTCCTCGTCCCACCGCATCCCCATCTCTCAGATTCCTGCAGATTCATCCTCCTTTTCCTGCTCCCATGCCTTTCTTCATCTTCCTGCTCAAGGCCCCTTCCAAAAGGTTGCCAGAATGCGCCAAGGCGATCATCAGATCTTGAATTTGTCCACGCCCTGAGGCATTCATAAGTTTCCATAAGCTTCAGCGAGTTCTGAGATTTCCAATTCAAACTTCTGGGCTGAACTAGCTCCGCGGCGCCACTGGAGAGGCCATAGCGCGTTCACAAAAGCACCAATATTCCTTTCAGATGCCATCGGCACCATGTGGTTCTGTATTATCATGACCTGGTCTCTCTTCTGCGCCATGGCCTGGCGCCCCGGCAAGCATTGCCCTCTTGCTCGGGCACCGGTTGTTTGGCGACTGACGGTTATCTTGAGAGTGGTGTGCTTGTGGATGAGCGCTCGATGACAATCCCGAGGATGCCATCCTTTCGAAGTTTCTCCCGCATGTGACTCATGCGGAGGGTCTGTTGAGACAACGACGGCTCTTCCGTCAGGCCCAGGTCCGTAAAAATCGGTCATTGGACCCTTCCCTGGATCCATCCTGATCGAGGCCCCCAGGCCTCTCGGCCCCTGAGCAGGTTTTCGACAGTCCTGGGGCTCGAAACCGGCTAGCAGATGCCGAAAGCAGAAACACATGTTGGCTTGGTATCTTCGAGGGACCACGCTCGTCGTCATCGCTTCAGGGCGCGGGATTGGCGAGGTGAGGTTCTTCATCCCAGCGCTGCTGCCGATCTCCGCCGCACCGCCGCCCGCCGCACCGCCAGCCGCCGTCGTCGTCGCCGCCGCTGCGTTCGACGCCGTCGCCGTCGCTGCCAGCGTTATCCGCCGCCGTCGTCGCCGCCGCCGCCGCCGACGCCGTCGTCGTCGTCGTCGTCGTCGTCGTCGTCGTCGTCGTCGTCGTCACTTTTCGGGCCATTGGGGGCTGGCGAGGTGTACCCCTGCATTCCTGCACTGCTGTCGATCAACTTCCTTAACCAGGCGGGCGCCCCCCTGCCGCTCGCCGCCGCTCGCCGGCACCGCCGCCGCCGCTGCCGCCGTCGTCGTCGTCGTCGTCGTCGTCGTCGCCGTCGCCGTCGTCGTCGCCGTCGTCGTCTCCGCCGCCGCCGCCGTCGGCATCGTCGTCGTCGTTGGCGGCTCTGCCTCGTCCGGCCCGTGGTCGCCTCGGCGCCTGAGCGTCGTCGGCCTTGGCTCCCGCCCCTCCTGCTATGCTTCGCTCTTCCCTCTCCGCCCCCTGCACCTGCCCGCCCCTTTTCCCTCTCTTAGCACTCCTCGCCCCTTCCGCTCTCGCTCTCCTCGCCCCGCTTCCCCTTCCCCGTCCCCCTCTTCATCTCCTCCTCGTCCTCGTCCTCCTTCGCCCCCCTCCCCTCCCATTTTTCTTCTCTTCCTCTCCCTCCTCCTTCTACTCCTTCTCCTCCTCCTCCTCCGTAGCCATTTTGGCTCAAGCCATTTTGGCTCAAGAGCCGACAGGTGGCAATCTGGTTCTGCTGCTTTCTGCTTTGTTCATGTCCGCCTGCGCTTGTTGTCTTTGTCGGTTGGCTACGAGACCGACCGCGGCGCTGTATTCTTCTCATGCCCTCGAAGATCAACTGCTTGGCTGCACGCATTCGTCTTCTGGAGAAGCAAACGTATTGTGATCTTGACCCGTCCCTTCAACATTCTGCTATTCGACGGCACGCTTTCTTGTGCGAAGTGCTCCAACACAACGTGCACCATCCGTCACACGCCGCGACACTTGCCAGGCCGATTGTTGGGGATCATGTTTCTCGCCTGTTTCGGCGGGCGGGTCGGGAGCGCCACGTCGTCTTCTGTGAGGAGGCATGCGCCCCTCATGCCACTGGTAAGGTGATATGCGCCCGTCGATGGCAAACATTGCGATTACGTTCTGACGCTGATGATCTGCTTCCTTCTGAGAATGCCATGGCCGCATATCGCTCGGAGCCCCACGGCGTCGCCGTGCACGGGCACACGAGGACTGGGAGCGGCTCAGAGATGGTGGAGCTCGTGTTCCTTGGGCTGTGCCCCGAGCACCCTATGGAGTGGGTAGATACGCAGCTTGTGGAGGCTACCAGTCCATGCGCATTCTGGGACACCTGTTCTGACTCTGATCAATACTGGTTGGACCGCGGCTCCGGCTCTTTTGGTTTGCCGCCTTATGTTCCCAGCGCCTGCTCTGAAATAGGATATTCTTCCGATCATCATTCGTGGCAGTTGTTCGATTCTGGTTGCACGCGATCGAAAACAATTATGTTGGATGCGCGAGCTGGAGGAGATGGTCGCCTTTATTGTGCCCAGTGGTGCCTTGAGTCTCTTGCGTGAGCGATCTGACCAGACTCTGCTGGATCTGGAGGCGCAGATGGCGGAGGCTGTCCAGCTCTTCGACACCCAGACCCAACAACTCCGTGACGAGGTTCGGAGTCCCAGCGCGTGCACGTGCAATACATTGATTCTCGTCTCTGTTGCGTTCCTGGCGGTGAGGTTTTGAGACGAAGCTATCCTCTGCCGTTGAAGCCATCCGCCAGCACAAGATCGACATCGCGTCCCTCCTCGCGTCTGGGGTGGAGGAGTGCCGCCGCCACCTCGCCGCGGAGCCGGCCAAGGTGAACGCTCTCGTCGTTAACCCCTCGGAGGCCACTGGAGAGAAGTGGGTGGAGCGCCCACTCGCTCGCTTGTGGGACGACTGCCAAACACTAGTCAATGTGTACGGTTTTATGTCCACCACGCGTGAACATATATTGTTGGAGGCCCATGGGGTGTCCCACAATCTCGCTGCTGATGTATCCGTGCTGCGGGACACTGCGGCTCTGGTGCAGAAGTTTCACAAGGCGATGAATGCGATCGAGGACCTCCGTTCGAGTATGGCGCCGCTTGCTTGTGCTGTTGCAAGCTCTTTTGAACAGGTCGCGACACATGCGGTTGCCATTCAAGACCTCGCGGTTCTGCTCGGGGATGTTGCTACAAATAATAGGGAGATGATTGTGGATTCCGTCTCAAAATCGTTCTAGGAGCTGCTCTCATCCGATTTGACCGCCCAGCATGTTCGCATGGCTCTCGCTGCTCGGGATCGTGGTGGCCCGCCCTCTGTCGATGTGGGTGCTGGCATCCACGTGGACTCTGAGTCTGACGTCGGGTCCCTGCTAGAGGACGAAGAGGTCTGTTCGGTCTATGGAGGGATCAAGAGCCATCAGCTATCGAGGCTCACGTGCGCCTGCGTCCTGCAGGCCGGTGGGGAGGTTATCTGGTCGACGTGATCTGAGTGTGGGTGGAACGGGCTGTCCTCCCCCTGTCGTCGGCGCTCCCTCGGTATCTATGTTGCTTCGCTGTCTCTCACCACTCCCTCGCGGAGTCGAGGATTCGTCTGCCCTTCAGTCAGACAGGACGTGTCTCTCTACTCTCGGCTCCTCCTCCTCCTCCTCCACCCTTCTTCCGTGTAGCTGCGTAATTCTCCCTTGCCGCACCGCCAGACGTTTCGCTGGGGCGGGCCAGGCGTTTCGCCTGAGACTTCCTTACAGCTCACAATATTGATTCTTGAATTTTCCAACAGTTTTACACGGCGGAGGGAGGGACGATCGTGGCCTTGAAATGGGGATCTCGCCTTGGCGCCGCGAGCTTTTACGCACATCCAGCGGACGGAGGGCTGATAATTTTCAACATGCGGCTCTAGCCCTCGTGTCGCGCATGCTCGTTGTAAGCGCGCCCATCCAACAAATCTTTCTCTCGCGAGAGATTTCCTCAATTCATTTTTCCACCCGTAGTTCTGCCATTGTGTGACAACTGCGCGGATGGAGGGCGGCTCCTCTTTCAAAATGGGGCTCTCGCCCGAGATTTCGACCGAACTTACAGTCATATGCTTTACAGTTGTGCAGCATTTGGACAGATGGATGGCGGTTCCCTCCCAAAGCGTGGCTGTCGTTGGGCACCGCCCCACCTTGTCGCATTCATCGTAGCTCGAAGGGCGGAGGGCATTTATTCCCAAGCTGCAACTCCCCCGCTTTCATTCCATCTCATCGCGCCTTGTTTTTTTCCTCTCTCTCTCTCTCTCCCCCTCCACACGCCTAGCCTCTCCTCCACTCCTCGACACCCTCCCTCCTTTCGCTCTACCCCTCATTGAGGATCAAGGTATCCTTGGATGCCAGGCATTTGTCAAGAATTAGGGCAAGGTGCCTTGTCACTCGAAGCGGCCATAAGAAAGTGTGAGAGCACGAAGCAATGGAGAGCGGCGCTGACTTTGTTTCGCGAAGCGTTTCAATCGCGTTCGAAAGTTCGTTTAGGCTATTGCATGGCGACAGTCAGCGCATGTAGTAAAGGCAAGCAGTGGCAGTGGGCCTTAGCGCTGCTCAGCGAGATGTGCGAGGCAACGTTGGAGTCAAACGTCATCTGCACCATCTGTTCTATGATTTCGGTCGCGGCGCGTGCGAAAGGGATGAGCAGCGCAAGATCTTGACGCGCCTCGGGGCGCTCCACGACGAGTCCAGCGGGTCCCCGGATGGTTCCAAGATGGCTTCAGGCGGCGCCAGGACAGTTCAGATGCGCTCCAGAGGGCGCCAGGACGGCCCAAGAGGAGCCGAAGCGAGCCCCACGGCGGCTCAAGAGGGCCCGAAGACCGGACAGGAGGCTCCAAAGACGTCCCACGAGGACCTCGGTGACGACCCCACAAGGCCAACAATCAAGCAATCACATTTTTTTGGGGGGTTCTCCCCAAGACGGGCCCAGAACGGTCCCACATGGCTCCAGGTCCTTCGAAGATCGACCAAAGACAGCCCAAGAGGCCCCGAAGATGGCACCACGACTATCCAAGAGGGCCCGAAAACGGCCCAAGAGATGCCCCAGACGATCCAACAGAGCCTCTAGTGCCCCCCAAGAGCCCCAAGCTGGCCCTGGGAGCTGCCCAAGACGGCAGAAAGAGTGCTCCGAGACGGCCCCAGACTTCCATTTATAACCCCACGACGTCCAAGTAGCCCCCAAGGCGGCCCAAGAGGGTCCCACAATGGCCCAAGATGGCCCAAAGAGCCGGCGTAGACGGACCGCCCAGATGGCCCAAGAGGGCCCGAAGACGGCTCAAGAGTCTCAAGAGAGGCCCCAGACGGCCTAACAGAGATTCAAGTGCCCCCCCAAGACAGCCTCAAGCGGGCCCATGGGCTGCCCAAGAGGGCCAAGACAGCCCCAGACCCCCAACATGGCCCCAAGACGCCCAAGAAGCCCCAAGAGGGCCCGCGCAGTCCAACACGGAACGCTCCGAAATGTTTTACAGCCTCCCAACATGTTCCGACAGTTGCCAATGATGTCCCACGAGAGCCTCCAGCCCCAGCACTTTTCGCTGTGTCTGGATTCCCCGAAGCCCCAAAGAAAGCCCCAGACCCCAAATAGACCTCTGCTACACGCCCCGCCCCCCCCCTCCCCCACGAGACAACGATACTTGCCAAGGAGCTCCAAGGAGAACCTCAAGCCCTGGCACCTTCCGCCGTTTCTGGATCCCCGGTAGCCCCAAAGAAAAACCGAACCCGAAATTACGCTACCGAGAAACCCCACGTACTTACTTTATGTCACGTGTGTTCACAAACCATATCGCATCCCGCTTCGCCATCCTGACGAGCCAGACTGACCAGACCAGCCAGATCAGCCAGACCAGCCAGACTGACCAGACCAGTCGGATCAGTCGTTCCAGCCATAACCAGCCAAAGTAATCAGACCAGCCAGCCAGGCCAATCAAGCAGAGCAGCCACACGAGCCAGCCAGGCCAACCAACCACACCAACCAGACCAACCAGACCAAACCAACCAGACCAGACCAGACCAACCAGACCACGCCAACCAGACCAACCAGTCCGGGCACACGACGGTAGCCATGACGGTAGCCGTACCTTTGACGGAGAGTCACCGGCAGTCGTCCGCGCTCACATATCGAGCAGTCTGAGCTCGCATGGGCCAGGGTGGCTACAATTCTTGATGATGATGATGATGATGATGATGATGATGATGATGGTGGTGGTGGTGGTGATGATGATGATGATGATGATGATGGTGGTGATGCTGATGCTGATGATGATGATGATGATGATGGTGGTGGTGATGATGATGATGATGATGATGATGATGATGATGATGATGATGATGATGATGATCATGATGATGATGATGATGATGATGATGATGATGATGATGATGATGATGCTGATGCTGATGATGATGATGATGCTACAGCGTCCCCCCCCCACTTGCGTGCCCCTGCAGCCTCGAAAAAGGCACCCGCGCGCTGGGCCCTGGGAGACCGACCCCCCTGCGCACCCTCTATGCCGTCGAGAGAAGTGCCACGCCTGCTGTGCCTGGACGACCGTCGTGCATAGCGACCTCAGTGAGAGACCACCCCCTGCGCACCCCTTGTGGTGTCGAGAAAGTGCCACGCCTGCTGTGCCTGGACGACCGTCGTGCATAACGGCCGCGGTGAGAGACCACCCCCTGTGCACCCCCAGTGTCGTCGAGAAAGTGCCACGCCTGCTGTGCCTGGGCGGTCGTCGTGCATAGCGGCCGCGGTGAGAGACCACCCACTGCGCACCCCCTGTGGTTTCGAGAAAGTGCCACGCCTGCTGTGCCTGTGCCTGGACGACCGTCGTGCATAGCGGCCGCGGTGAGAGACCACCCCCTGCGCACCCCAAGTGTCGTCGAGAAAGTGGCACGCCTGCTGTGCCTGGACGACCGTCGTGCATCGCGGCCGCGGTGAGAGACCACCCCCTGCGCACCCCCTGTGGTGTCGAGAATGTGCATCGCCTGCTGTGCCTGGACGACCGTCGTGCATAGCGGCCGCGGTGGAATACCACCCCCTGCGCACCCCCTGTGGTGTCGAGAGAGTGGCACGCCTGCTGTGCCTGGACGACCGTCGTGCATAGCGGCCGCGGTGAAGACCACCCCCTGCGCACCCCCTGTGGTGTCGAGAAAGTGGCACGCCTGCTGTGCCTGGACGACCGTCGTGCATAGCGGCCGCGGTGAGAGACCACCCCCTGCGCACCCCCTGTGGTGTCGAGAAAGTGCCACGCCTGCTGTGCCTGGACGACCGTCGTGCATAGCGGCCGCGGTGGAGACCACCCCCTGCGCACCCCCTGTGTGTGCGCCTGGACGACCGTCGTGCATAGCGGCCGCGGTGAGAAACCACCCCCTGCGCACCCCCTGTGGTGTCGAGAAGTGCCACGCCTGCTGTGCCTGGACGACCGTCGTGCATAGCGGCCGCGGTGAGAGACCACCCCCTGCGCACCCCCTGGTGTCGAGAAGTGCCACGCCTGCTGTGCCTGGACGACCGTCGTGTAGCGGCCGCGGAGAGACCACCCCCTGCGACGAGAAAGTGCCACGCCTGCTGTGCCTGGACGTCGTGCATAGCGGCCGCGGTGAGGTGCGCACCCCCGTCGCACTACCGTCGTGCGGCCGCGGTGAGAGACCACCCCCTGCGCACCCCCTGTGGTGTCGAGAAAGTGCCACGCCTGCTGTGCCTGGACGACCGTCGTGCATAGCGGCCGCGGTGAGAGACCACCCCCTGCGCACCCCCTGTGGTGTCGAGAAAGTGCCACGCCTGCTGTGCCTGGACGACCGTCGTGCATAGCGGCCGCGGTGAGAGACCACCCCCTGCGCACCCCCTGTGGTGTCGAGAAAGTGCCACGCCTGCTGTGCCTGGACGACCGTCGTGCATAGCGGCCGCGGTGAGAGACCACCCCCTGCGCACCCCCTGTGGTGTCGAGAAAGTGCCACGCCTGCTGTGCCTGGACGACCGTCGTGCATAGCGGCCGCGGTGAGAGACCACCCCCTGCGCACCCCCTGTGGTGTCGAGAAAGTGCCACGCCTGCTGTGCCCTGACGACCGTCGTGCATGCAGCGGCCGCGGTGAGAGACCACCCCCTGCGCACCCCTTGTGGTGTCGAGAGTGCCACGCCTGCTGTGCTGACCCCTGCGTCCGATAGCGGCCGCGGTGAGAGTGCGCACCCCGCCCTGCTGTGCCTGGACGACCGTCGTGCATAGCGGCCGCGGTGAGAGACCCCCCCTGCGCACCCCCTGTGGTGTCGAGAAAGTGCATCGCGTGCTGTGCCTGGGCGACCGTCGTGCATAGCGGCCGCGGTGAGAGACCATCCCCTGCGCACCCTGTGTGGTGTCGAGAATGTGCCACGCCTGCTGTGCCTGGACGACCGTCGTGCATAGCGGCCGCGGTGAGAGACCACCCCCTGCGCACCCCCTGTGGTGTCGAGAAAGTGCCACGCCTGCTGTGCCTGGACGACCGTCGTGCATAGCGGCCGCGGTGAGAGACCACCCCCTGCGCACCCCCTGTGGTGTCGAGAAAGTGCCACGCCTGCTGTGCTGGACGACCGTCGTGCATAGCGGCCGCGGTGAGAGACCACCCCGTGCGCACCCCCTGTGGTGTCGAGAACGTGCCACGCCTCCTGTGCCTGGACGACCGTCGTGCGTAGCGGACGCGGTGAGAAACCACCCCCTGCGCAACCCCGTGTGGTGTCGAGAATGTGCCACGCCTGCTGTGCACGACCGTCGTGCATAGCGGCCGCGGTGAGAGACCACCCACCCCCTGCGCACCCCCCGTGGTGTCGAGAAAGTGCCGCGCCTGCTAGGCCCTGCGACAGTGGCGCGTATAGGGACCGCGGTGAGAGACCACCCCCTGCGCACCCCCTGTGGTGTCGAGAATGTGCATCGCGTGCTGTGCCTGGACGACCGTCGTGCATAGCGGCCGCGGTGAGAGACCACCCCCTGCGCACCCCCTGTGGTGTCGAGAAAGTGCCACGCCTGCTGTGTGCGACAGTGTCGTGCATAGCGGCCGCGGTGAGAGACCACCCCCTGCGCACCCCCTGTGGTGTCGAGAAAGTGCCACGCTGCTGTGCCTGGACGACCGTCGTGCATAGCGGCCGCGGTGAGAGACCACCCCCTGCGCACCCCCTGTGGTGTCGAGAAAGTGCCACGCCTGCTGTGCCTGGACGACCGTCGTGCATAGCGGCCGCGGTGAGAGACCACCCCTGCGCACCCCCTGTGGTGTCGAGAATGTGCCACGCCTGCTGTGGACGACCGTCGTGCATAGCGGCCGCGGTGAGAGACCACCCCCTGCGCACCCCCTGTGGTGTCGAGAAAGTGCCACGCCTGCTAGGCCCTGCGACATTGGCGCGTATAGGGACCGCGGTGAGAGACCACCCCCTGCGCACCCCCTCCGGTGTCGAGAAAGTGCCACGCCTGCTAGGCCCTGCGACATTGGCGCGTATAGAGACCGCGGTGAGAGACCACCCCCTGCGCACCCCCTGTGGTGTCGAGAAAGTGCCACGCCTGCCGTGCCCTGCGCCATGGCCTGAATAGAGCCTCCTGCATATGGCCTGGGTGATGTGCGTGCGGTGAGAAAAAAGGAGAAAGAGAGGGCGGAGAAGGAGGAGGAGGATACGCGGGTGAGACGCGTAAGGGAAGAAAACCATAACCCCACGAAGCATGTGGGGAACAACGCCCCAGAAAGCCCCTCCTCCCTGTTCTCCTCTCTTCTCTTCTTGCTCCTCCTGCTCACGTCGGGCAGGGCGAGGGGCGAATGAGTGCGAAGGGCCTCGCCGTCCAGCCTGCAGGAGGGTGCAGATGGGAAAAAGTGCAGGCCTCGCATCCGCCGATCTCGGCCTGGTAGTCGAAGGAGGCAGCCGGCGTCGGCGAAGGAAGGGCGGTGTGAAGGGAGAC